>CM053790.1:671909288-672131788 GCA_028749045.1 Cupressus sempervirens | reverse complement strand
TAACAATATGTATTCCATTCAATGTGAAAGTACACTAGGAGTGCTTGTATATAAAGGCCTTTGGGATGCTTCTAGAATGCATAGGAATTAGAAAAATGATAAGTCATACAACCAGGCACATGTCCACCAAATATGGGTCGACCCCCCTTAAGCACAGGAGTAAGTGTGATGATAAGAGGATAAGCCTATAAAGGTGTAGCACACAAAATAATGTTGTGGACACCATATGCTAAATTAGGAGTGCAAGTAACTATGTTGTCTAAATGAAAACTCGGTTAATTATGCAAACTCTAGTGTTGTAGACACCATGTGCTGAATTAGAGTTGCTTACTTCTGTGTTGTCAGCATGAAAACTCATGAGAGTATGCAAACTCCTAAGTGTCTCACCAAATAAATAATAAAATAATACATTAACCTAAGTAAACTTAAGTAAGTTTAAATAGTAAATATGTATTTACACCAACACCCCCCCTTAAGTGCAACTTAGGGGAGTGCACTTAAGCTCACAAAAACTAGGATGAAATGTATAATGGGTCCTAGCTACTAGGCCATGTTAGGTAACCATGTACATAATGGAATGAAATATCTCATAAAGAGGAGAAAGAGGGAAAACCTCATGGAAAAAACCCTCCCCCAAAAAGAGAGATGAAAAGACAAGATGCATGGATGGATAGGGTAATCAAGACCCCCCCCATTACGACATACATCAAGTATATACAATGGTGAATAATGAGAAGGAAGAAACCTCATAAGAGGAAAAAGTTCCCTCCATAAGAAAGAAGAGGAAGTGAGACAAGGTAGTCCCCCCTCCCTAATGAAGAGTGTCAATTAGTGATATCTGCTCCAAGGAAGAAGTTGGTCCATGAGTGTTGAATAATGTTCCTCCCCTTTGGAAGAAACAATGACAAAGGTACGAGTGAGATGCTTCCACTATGTGTAGAAAGAATCCCAATGATCAATGATGCCTTTGAAACTTGTTCAACTATCCCTATGTTGATATTGATGGTTGGCCCTTCCAAGACTACTAAAAAGAATGAGTATAGATCTGACGAGGATGGATGTAGAACCTATCCCAAAGAACCTATTATCTCCTCAAATGATAAAGAGACCTCCTACAACTGTTGTACTTAAGGATCCATAATCATATCAACCTCTAAAGATCAATCATGTAGAGAATAGACATGAGGGTCAAAGTGAGCCCTCACAATAATTGAAGAAGGATCTGCCTCATCAAAGAGAAGATGTATATCATCGATAATTTCCCCTAAATCTACTATGTATGACTTCAAAAACAAACCTAAAATATCTACTATGTAATCATCCTCTATTGCAGGAGCTAGAAGATAAGGTGTACTGTGTTGTGTTGGACCTATCACTATGGAAATGTATGCAAGTGGACTATGCTGATGTCATGACCTCTTGCTACAATTGTTGATAGAACCCCGCACATTTAAATCTTTTGAAGAACTATAGTTGGTGTCACTATCAGTTTCCACAGTGTATGAAGTGTAGAGAGGATTAAATGATAAGCTAGGTGAAGTTTCCTTAAAGTGAACATCCTTCTACAAAGATATTATGAGTCTTAGGATCCATAAGTCAGTATGCTTTACACTATCTTCATAATCGATGAAAGTACAAGGCCTAGGTGGTGGTGCCTTGCATTCCCTAGAAGATATGTGTGCCCATGTTGGACAATCGAAGACTCTAAAGTGTTTCACAACTAGTTTTCTATCGCACCATGCCTCAAAAGGAGTCTTTCCATCTAAGGCATTATGAGGAGACTTTTTAAGTATGTGAGTAGCACTGCTGATAGCTTCAACTTCTAGTGAAGGATCAAGAAACTTGGCTTGTATCATGCAACTTTCCATGGACTTTAGAGTTCTAATCCTCAGTGCTACAACATCTATCTTGTGTGGAATGAATGCTGGTGGATTCTAAAGATCAATACCCTCAAGTTTGCAAAAGTCTTTAAGTCTTCTATCCACATATCTATTTTCATTGTCCATCCAAAGAACTTTGATGGGTTTCCTTGATTTCTATTCAACATGAATCTTCAAGGCTTGAAGCTTGTCCAACACTTCATTCTTGTGATGAAGAAAATAGATCCATGTGTAACGTGAAAAGTATTCAATGAAAGTAAGTATGTAGTAACCTTGGCTGACTAATGTCACTACAAAAGAACCTGCTAGTACCATGTGAACCAACTGAAGGAAAATTGGAGCTCTTCAAGACTTCCCTTTATCATACTTCTCCTTGAGATGCATATCCATTGAACATGTTGAACATTCACCCTTAGAAAAGTTGATTGTAGGTAGACATTTGAATATGTTTTTGGAGAAAAGTTGTTGAAGATAGCGAAAGGCAAGATGAAAAAACTGCTCATGCCATAATTTGGTTTGTGAATTAGATTGAGTTAATAAGGCTTGTGAAGGAGACCTAGGCACAAAGTGGGAGAAGGAATAAAGCCTCTTTTCATGATTTAATTTTCTAACTGCAACCAATGAATCATCTCTAAGACTTCGCACCATTACTAAATCTAGAAGGAACTCATCTTTTTTGTCATCTCCAAGGTGAGTGATTTGGTAAATTGAGAGGAGATTAGAGCTTAGGTTTGGAACATAGAGAATGTCTTTGAATTCCCCATTTTCCATCTCCACATGTCCTTTCCCTTCAACTTCCATTTTTTTATCATCTCCCACAATGCGATACCTATGACTACTTCAATGAAGAAAAGTCTCCCTTTGAAGAACCCATGTGATATGAGGCACCTACATCAAGAATCCATTTTGATGAAGAACTTGAACCAGCCATAAGTGCTTTCCCTTTTCCCTTTGAAGTGGTTAGAGTTGAATCCTTGGAAGCACTTGGTACTTGAATTTTGTTCTTCTTGAGAAGGTTTTCCAACTCATCAATTCTCTTAGTCTTGCAATGATGCTCATCATGATTTGGATTCTTGAAATATGCACAAAAATGTTTGTCATTCTTTTCATTGTTTCTCACCTTGTTGGAAGAAGAATTGGCTTTCTATGAGGAGGATTGTTCTGTCTTAGATTGTGATTTTTGCTTCCACTACTTTTTCTTGTTGTTGTTAGAACTTCTTCCTCCTTGACTTAAGTGGTTCTCATCGCTAACCACTAATGCTTTGGTCTTTGGTGATGTGAGAAGTCCCATATCTAGCGAGTGGGATTGTTCAAAAATCAACATTTCTACAAATGCATCAAATGTAGGCTTTTGGAAAGCACTTCTCATGGTCAACCTATGAATATTATAACTTGAAACAAAAGAAGCATACTCTGAAGGTAGCCTCTTTAAGATGTGATGAATCAACTTATCACCCTTCATGGGATTACCACAATCTTTAAGTAGTGCTCTAAACTCATTGGCTTTGTTGATATAATCTTGAATTGTGTCAAAATTCTTTGGATCCAAGAGAAGTAGGTCATCCTCAATCTAGTATCCTTTTTCCTTATCCATCTTACCATACAATGCTTCAAGTTTTTCCCAAGTAGGTTTGGCTTCCTTGAAACTGGAAATATGGAAGAAGAGATCTCTATGTACACAAGTCTTGATAATTCCTAAAGCATGTTGGTCTTTAACTCTCTAATGATTGAGTGTTGTGGCATTAGTGGGTTTTGCAATTGAACCATCAACATAAATACTTAGACCTTTTTCCATTAATCTACTCCATACAATATCTTTCCATGTAGAATAATTGTGTGAAGTTAGAAGAGGACCTCTAGGTGAATCCATGATGTAGAAAAGTAAAAGAGCACAAAAGAGAGAGACAAAAAAACACAATAAACATCCCCCCTTTTCACTCAATCAAAAGACTCCCCCCCCCAAAAAAGATGTTTTTGGCACATTATATGTAGTGTGTGCACAATAGGCCACTTGTCAAAATGTACAAAGTGGACTTTTGATTTTTATATTTAAAACTACCTTTTGAGGCCCAAATTTGTCACTAATCATTGTATCTTAGATGTACAACAATTTTGAAAAGTAATCAATGCAATACAATGTAGAAAAGGCCCTTAGTCTAAAAGTGATATTTTTGTCCACACAACCCTATAATCTGATTGTAGATCTAGAAATTAGATGAAAAATAATGCACTTTCAAAAAAAATAGAACCTATTTATGAGTCTAGATGAGCCCATACAAAGAGTTTCAAGTTACAAAATGCAAGATTAGACAAGTACAATTGCCAAAAAATGAAATTTTTGATAATTCCTTGCACCAAAACTAGAAAAGAACACCACCACTAAAATTTTAAAAAAATTCTACCCAAAATTTAAAAAAATTGCACCTAATTTGGAGTCCAGATGACTGAGTTATTGCCTCCCAAAGTCAGACTATGAAATCAAAACTACATCTAGAGAGGGGTATGGGCAGAAAATTGTGAGCTTAAATTTGATGATCAAATGGTCTTCACAATAGTTATAAAATGCCTAGGAATGACAATCAAATAGCCATCACATTTAATCCTATGTAATGTTGATGCAAGCAAAAAATCAGCCTCCTCTACTGACATGGTAGGCTAATAGGGCATACAACTGTACAAAAATTACATGTGTTAGTATGGCTATTGGTTGAGCTAGTAGGTATGGAAGTCTAGTTTGGCACAGTATGGTTCTTATGTGGCTAGTCTACGTGGACTGCTGAGGTGGTAGTCCCCAATTGAGTCACTGTAGTGGCGTGGCTTCTTGTTTGTGCTATGTGGAAGGGTTTATAGTTGTCAACATGGTAGGCATTTTTGTTACACATGGAAGGAGGTTGTAGTTCCATATGTCAGCTACAAAAGCTACAACGTGCCAATAGGAAGTTTGTGTGTGGGCTTAAAAAGAGAATGTAGTGTTGAAAACTTCAAAAAATGGGTGCTGCTGAGGTTTATAATGGTTGTTGACACCAAAAATTTAAAAAAATGTGGATTTTGTGTGTTCATGGGTGACACTAAAGTGAATTTCAAAAAAAATACCACCAAGGACTCTGCAGATGTCAATGCCAATAAACATTAATCATCTGCCAGGAGGAGGTATTACGGCACTAGCAATGTGATTATATATCCCACATTCCATGGGGAGAGGTTAGTGTATTGTTTAAAAAGTAATGGCTTCTATGAATTAAATAAAGAGTTCTCTATTTGAGAGTTGTTTGCCCAGATTGTGGTTGGTAACGCCCTCTAGATTTGTTGTTGCTAGTTAAGGATTGGAATATGTCATGCACTACTAGAATATTTTGTGAGTGCAGGGTCAAGGTGTCATTGCCTAGTGCCTGTACAAAAAAAACTTTTCTCTGCTGCTTGAAGGGCAATTTTTTTTTGAAAATATTCTAAAAATATGTAGAAATATTCATATGAAAATACAAAGAAAATTAAAATTAGATCTAAAAATTAAATTGCAAATCTAAAAAAAATCATACCCAAACTTGCAAATTGGGCCTTCGGGTGTCAATTTGCAAAATAATTTTGCTTCACAATCAACTTTAGCCTAGGATAGGCTAATTTATAGCTGATTTTCATTGAATCAATGTTCTAGACATAATGGTGAGGTCCGTTCTATCTCTAAATGCTCCCAATAACTGTGATACTCCAAATTTGTGTCGAGGTGCTAAAGCAACAATGGTCTCAAATGACTATGTGAAGAGAGATTCTCCAAGCTTTGATACCATGTAACAATATGGTATAGCTCTGATACCTTGCAAGAATTTACCTTAGGGAAAAATTCACCCAAGATCAAAGAACTCAAGCACAAGCACAATAGTAGACCAGAAAGAGTATGATCATAATAACAATATGTATTCCATTCAATGTGAAAGTACACTAGGAGTGCCTATATATAAAGGCCTCTAGAATCTTTCTAGAATGCATAGGAATCAACAAAATGATAAGTCATACAACTAGGCACACATCTTCCAAATATAGGTTATCCTCCATTAAGCATAGGGGTAAGTGTGATGATGAGAGGATAAGCCCACAAAGGTGTAGCATGAAAAATAATGTTGTAGACACCATGTGCTAAATTAGCAATGTGAATAACTATGTTGTCTACATGACAACTCATGAAAGTATGCAAAATCTTAAGTGTCTCACCAAATAAATAATAAAATAATGTAATATAATAAAATAATGCATTAATCTAAGTAAACTTAAGTAAGTATAAATAGTAAATATATATTTACACCAACAAATAAGAAGTGGACTAGTCTGATCCATTTGGAATCAAAATCAAGATGTTTTGAGCAATGGATGTTAATGAACTCTCTAAAATGGGTCTCAGATTTTTTGGGCCACTTGAACAATCAATGTAACCCGACATGTATTGGGAAGGTTCTAGTTTTCCATGATCATTCTTTGAATCCTCTGAAGTATGACTTGACAAGTTCATAGCCTACTACAAGACATGCGAGGGTTAGGATTTCCTTTTCACATCTCGATATGTCCAAGAAGAAACAAACTCCAAACAATTATCCTCCTTGTTCTAAGGTGAAGATTAATAACATGATTCAAAGACTTAAGGATGCTTATAGAACATCTAAGGATTTTCTAAATTTGGCTACTCATGATTCTAATATAAGAGGATAGGATATGACACCATCTCTAGGTCAATTAATGGAGGTCTCAAATCTAGACCCCTCTTTGGAAGGATGGGCTCCAGTAAATATGGTTCACCCAATATTTCAACTAATGAGGCTCATTATGATGTTGAGGTGTCTCCTTTGGGGAAGTTGCAACATTGGCAGGATGAGTTATCTTCCCCATAGGGGGACTCTCAATATTTGGATCTCTTTTTAGATGTGTTGTCTTCTAGACAGAGTCATAATGGCATGTTAGAGTCTCCCATTTTCAATGATTTTGGTGGTTGGGAAAGTGAGGTTATTAGTTTAGTAGATAAATCAAGGGTTTACCAGGATAGGACAAATAATATTCACTTGTTGGATGAAAACATGGTTACAGAGGTAGACATAGATAGCCTTGTTGACTCATTGGTGTTGGGGATGAAAGATGAAAAATTTGATGCAGAAGCAAATCCTAAACAGGGAGACTCAACTTTGATTTTAAAAGTAGGCTTGCTCCAATAGAATTCTATTAGGGTTTCTTCTTCTCCTCTATCTACTACTAAAGGCTCATCTCCCATTCCCATCTCATGTTCCATTGATCAAACTAATTTGGCTCAAATGGGTCTTCTAAGAAACTTGACTCCTAAAAACCAAAGAAGTAGGCCACCCAAAGGAGTCAAGTTGAATTAGCAAGTGGCAACTGCCATAAAGAAGACTCTAAATTTTACTAGGACTCCAAGAAAGTGTAAGGAAGACACTAATAATTTAATTTCTAAACAGTCCAAAATGGGAAGGAGAGTGATGGGCTCTCCAAGGTGCCAATGAGGATTATCACTTGGAATGTTAGAGGCATCAATGCCTCTAACAAGGTCTGCCTCATCAAAGATCAAATCAAGGTGAGCGGGGCTGAAATTATTTTACTTTAGGGATGAAAGGTATCTCTAAATAATGGGAATAAATTATTTACATCATGGAAAGAATGGGCATTTTTTCACTTCCCCTCTTCTGGTGCCTCGGGAGGTCTGGCCATCTTATGGAGAAGTCACAAGTGTCAGCTTAAACTTCTTTTCCCATAAGCCAATTGGATGCTTGTTGAAGTCAAGGTGTTTGATGTTTCCTTCCTTCTAATGAACATCTATGGTCCTACTTTGTTGTCTAGCAAATAGAGGTTGTGAAGAATACTCTCTCAAAATTTAAGTTTGTATATCTCCCACAATGTTATCATTGGTGGTGATTTCAATGCAACTATGGGGTCTATGGATAAGGTTGGGGGTGTAGAGCCCTCTTGGAGAGTTACTCAAGATTTTAGGGATTTTTTCAAGAGGAACATACTTCTTGATTGTCCCCCAACCAATGGGAAGATCTCTTGGTCAAATAGAAGTAAGGGTATCCAATTTGTTGGTGTCTGATTAGATAGTTTTTTCCTAAATTCTCAATGGATTTAGGAACATGGGGTGTGTCTCTTCATAGTTTTATCACTAATTGGATCAGATCATTTTGTAGTTTCTCTTGAGCTCAACCTTCATTCAAATAGATTTGTGTCCAAGTCTTATTTTAAAGTGGAGAAGATGTGGTTCAGAGATCCCTAGTTTCTTGATCTTTTGGAACAATGGTCCACAAATAGTCCTTTTATAGTAGGTTCAAAGATGTTTTAGCTCTCCCAAAAGTTGTCACCTTTGAAAGATAGGATTAAGGAATGGAATACTTCTAAGTTTGGGAATATCTTTCATGAGAAAACCAAACTTCAAGGCCAAATTAGTTTTTGGAATAATTTTGTGATTTAGAATGGTCTTACTTCAGATGTTTATGTAACACAAAACACATTGAATGAATAGTTGGAGGAGATCCTTTTTAGGGAAGAGGTTTATTGGAGGCAGAGATCTAGGGAGCTATGGCTCATGGAGGGTGATAGAAATACTACATTCTTTCACGCATCAGCCAGAATTAAGAGACAAAAGAATGCTATCTTTCAAATAAATAACTCCAATTGTGATATTCTTACAAATGAGAAAAATATTCAGTTGGAAGTAGTTCTATTTTTTTTTAGAATTTAATAGTTGAGATAGACCCCAACCACAATACTATGGCTCCTAATTGCATTCCTAAGTTGATTTCAAAAAATGATAATAAATTGCTCATGAAAACTTTCTTGTTGGAGGAAATTAGGGAGGCTATTTTCTCCCTGGGTTTAGATAAAGCCCCAGGTTCAGATGGGCTTATCCCTCTCTTCTCTCAAGAATGTTGGGGCTTTATGGGTTGTGACATTCATAAAGTGATAGAATAATCTTGTATTTATGCTACCATGCTGAGTTAGTTTAACAATAACTTTATCACTCTTATTCCTAAATGTGACTAGCCAACATCTTTCTCAAATTCTAGACCTATTTCTCTATGTAACACAATCTACAAGATTATTACTAAGTCAATTGCACTTCACTTGGCTAGGATTATTCCTAAAATTATCTCAGAGAAGCAAGGGGGCTTTGTTCTAGAAATGATACAATGGAGGGGACTCTTATTGCTCATGAAGTACTACACTCTATCAAAATAGTAGGACTTCAAGAAATGATTCTTAAGCTAGATATGTCTAAGGCATATGACAGGCTTAATTGGGCTTTCTTGTCATAGGTCATGGAGAAGATGCAATTTAATCAAAAATGGGTTAAGTGGGTTTTATCTTGTGTTAAGGGGGCTTATTAATGGTTCCCCATGTGGCTTTTTTTCCTCTTCTAGGGGAGTTAGACAAGGTGATTCACTTTCTCCCTTCTTGTTCATATTTATGGTAGAGGGTCTAAGTAGATTGATTGCTTACAAGAACTCAAAAAAAATTTGCGCAGGCATCTTTATGAGATCTTAGCTTTTAGTTACTCAGAATTTATTTGTAGATGATTCTCTATTATTTGGGAAGGCAGCCCTCTCAAAAGCTTTAGTCATTAAGGAGACTCTAGATGAATATTTTAATGTCGTAGGCTAGAAGCTTAATGTTACTAAATCAAATATTTTCTTCTTCAATACACCCCTCTCATCCAAGAGGCCATCAATAGATACATGGGTTTTCAGATTGCTAAGGTTCCTTATAAATATTTGGGAATCCCCTTTTTCATTGACTAGGTAAGACTGCATTATGGGACAACATTATCCAAACTATTAGGAGTAGAATTCGGACTTCTTGGAAGGCTAGGTGGTTGTCTTTGGCAGGAAGAATCCTTTTGGAAAAATTGATCCTGACTTCAATTCCTAACTATGTTATGTAAGTTCTCTCAACTCCTAGGGGAGTTATGGAGGTCATTAGGAAGCTAATCAAAGATTTCATTTGGAAGGGTAATTTAGATAATAAGAAAAAAATTGGTCTTATTTCTTGGGATAATATATGCACTCCAAAAGACCTTGGTGGGGTAGGATTACACAATCTCTATGAAAGATATATCAATTTGGGGGCTAAACTACCTTGGGAGTATTATGAGAATCCTCAAGCTTGGTGGGCAAGAATATTGAAATACAAGTACTTGGATTTAGATGACCCATCCAGAAACTTCTTAGTGAGAAATCCTCCTCAAGGTTCAACAATGTGAAATTTTTTGTCAAATGTAGAAGAATCATTCTTCCTCATCTATCAGGGTTAGTCAACTTAGGTAATAAAGCTTTATTCTGGATAGACTTTTGGATGTTCAAGCTTCATTAAACTCCAATCCTCATTTATCACAAGCTAGGCTAGTTTTGGAACAGACACTAGTACAAAAACAAAAATATATTACTAAATAAACTACTAAAAATCATAGATATGTGACTAATTTTGATCTTGTGACCAATGGTAGTTTATTGCCAAACATTTATCTCCCAACCAAATTTATGACTAAAATTTTTTAATCATTGATTTGGTCATTGATTTAGTCATTTATTATTATTACTTGGTAGTTTATATGGTAGTTTATTAGGCAATATATATGGTATTATATTTGGTAGTATATTTGGTAGTTTTTTGGGTAGTATATGTGGTAGTATATTGGGTAGTTGAGTTGGTAGTTGATTGGGTAGCTTATTTGGTAGTATATTTGGTAGCATATGGTAGTATATTTGGTAATATATTTGGTAGTCTATTTAATCATTAATTTAGTCATATTACGGCATGATGGAATTGAACCACCATCCTCCTACTTATAAAGCAAGTGATCTTCCATTGAGCTAGTACCCTTTAAAGAATAATGCAAAAAAATGACAAAGTTGTCTTCCTAACATTAGATCTACCATTATCATGGTCACTGTAACATGATATACTCTTCTCAAAGAACACAAATTTTGGTTATTATGGATAACAAAAATCTAAATATTTATCAATAATAATTCAGCAATTTTAGATTCTTCTATTCAAGCATTTTAAAATTATATTTCATGTCAATTACACTTTTCTAAATTATTGTAGTGATAGACTCTTATAAAATATAATTTGGACCACTTTGGCCACACACAAGTTGTAATGCCCCGCCAAGGGATCTAAAGAATTAACCTAAAATTTCATTAAGTTTGGTAGCATTTTATTTATTTATTTTTAAACAAGAAAGATAAACCATTCATATCAAACACACAGTAGTGGAAGTAATAACATACAATCAACTGTAAGCATACATAATAGGTTACATTCCTTAAGGATCCCAAGACGTTGAATCACATCTAAATTAACTATTAATAAATCCCTCTATTACTACATCCACATGAAATAATAATGAGAAGTCCAACATTCTTAAATTACATTTCCAATTGCTCAATCATCTATTGTACATGCCACAAGGTTTGAAAGGCTTAAAAGAATATACATCCGTGTAAATAAAGTACATCATCATACTAACTCTAATCCATGATGCAATAACATAAATGAAACCACATATCATACATGATACATCATCATAACCATAAATCATCAAAAATAATTAACTAAGTGCATGGTTACTCCCAACCATAAATAGCATCATTAGACCATCATGGATCCTAGCCATCCCTCTGTGTGTAACATCCAAAATCACCAAAGAGATCATTGGCATTATCATAGTAGGAATGTCACTCCTAAAACATCCTACATCATATGCAGAAAGAAATCTAACATGCAAAGTAAAGCATAAGATAACACCATCTATAATATTGATCCAAGAACATAATGAAGATAAATACCAACTAGAATGCTCCAACCACGGTGTCTCAGACAGATCTCAAATGATAAGAGTGAAAAAGCACTACCACCTGACCGCATGGAACCTAAATGGTCCACTCCCACCATGCCGAGGAGATAGTCTCAAGTCCCAAATAGGTTATCAAAATCACATAGCACAAATACTCTCTAAGTCCAAGAATCCTAAAAGTATACTAACTCAAAGGTTCCAACACAAACCTGACATCTAATTCCCAGAGACACACAAAGACATATAGGAAACCTACTATGCAAGTGAGAAAGTGTCATTGCATAGATCATGCTAGAGTTACCTTGGTAGTCTCTCAATAGACCCTGGCCCCCTAGTGATCCATGTGTGGCCACTAGTATCCTCTCATATAGACAAGGCATACTGTGAAATGCAAGGTTGCAACCAAGCGTTCTCTCTACTCCCATCCTAGTCTATACTAGCACTTGAGGAATGGGCAAGAACATACAATTATCTTATTAGGTTCATTTAATCCCCATTTAGTGTAAATTTTTTCACTTATTAAAACAACTTACAATGAGTTACCCTGGCAGCCACTTAGGGCCCCAGCCCCCATTGCAAGCCACTTCTCATCACTACAAGTAGATAACCTACCCTAAGCTCATGGAATCATAAATCACAAAATCACCACAGTCCTATACAAACGACTGGAAAAATACCAAAAGAATAATCCACGATAAAAGAGCATCAAAGCTCCATGAGAAAATGAAAAGCATCCATTAATAATCATGACCACAACAGTTCTCTATTGGCAACTAAAGTATCACTGATAATCAAAAGTATCCATTGGTTCTTAATAACCAAAATATATCTCAAAATCATACTCATCAAAGACTCCAAAATGGTTGAGTCAAACATGTCACAACATGACATCATCAAGAAATAAATCAACATTTCAGTCCCATCATGGCGACTAGAAAGTAACCCAATCGATGACTCAAAAATGATTAAGTCAAGTGTCTCAGATACAAATAACTCAGCTTCACTCAAGAAGACTAATAAGCAATAACAATTAGTAAATACAAACATCTCATAGAGCATACCATCACATTACCATTGTTGGGTTTAGAAAGAATTGAGATCAAAAGACATCATCATGACATCACATTCATAACCCCCGAGCCTTTAGTAGACATCCTAAAACTGGTCAACACTAGTCAACCCAAAACAAGAAGCATAGAGAAAACACAATGCAAGCACATGTTTTTGGTTTGCTAAAATTACATAGTTCAATTGAGTATGGAGGTTTCAGTTTTCTTTTCAAGTATATTCCAAATGTATAAGATTCTATGTTTAATCTACTAGTCAACCCATTTATCTCTTTGAATTAAGCATAGAATTATCCCTCTATTATTTTAAAACAATTTCCTAAAATAATCAAAAGATGATTATTTTAAATCATTGAATCTAGTCCCCATAAAACCATTCACATTATTACTAAAATCAATGTTGCTAACTGAATAAAATTTTCTTAGTATTTAATTCAATTTCTCTGGAAACAATAAAAGAATGAGTGACCATCTATTATTTAAATTATTAAAATAATGCTCTATGAATTTTCAAGAAAATTGCATCTTGACTCTTATTAAATCAATACTATAATAATTTTAGAACTGGAATTAAGCCACTTATTAATTAATCTTAATTAAATAACATTTAATTAAATTAATTAGTAAAATATATAATTCACGGTCTACAATTCTAAATCATCACTATAACTAATGATCCCTTAATGGATTAAATTCCAAATTTATTAAGACTCATTATCATTATAAATAATTTAATTTCCTTCAATTATTAACTAATCTTAATTAAATTAGATTTAATTAAATTAGTTAATAATTTGCTATCAATAAAACTTGATAAATATTATTTAAATATTATTACTAAATATTATTGATTCTAAAATAACAATATAAAAATTTATCACCAAACATTATTAATAAAATGATAATTTTTTTAACTTCATAACAATTTATGTAATATTAATAAATATTATAATTATTAATTATTAATAATATTTAATATTATAATATGTAGCTAGTTTGAATGGTAAAGCATTTATGGTACCTATGACTGGGACTTCCCTAGCATCCATTCCTCTGCATCTGCCCTACTTGGTATCCATTTCAATCCTAAGGCTTCCATTACTTTGAAAGGCATTATGGTGTTGGAAGCTCCTGTTTCTATCATACAGTTTGTTAGGGTCTTCCCTTTTATGATTAGACTGAGGAAAAAAGGGTCACTATCTTCTATAAATGCCATTGAGGAATCATCTAAAAACATTTGGGGAATCTGGGATATGATACCATTATCCTCTACTACTAATGGGGTTTTTTGTGCAACAGTTTGATCTACAACAGTATTATTGTTTCCTATCCCACACAACCATGATAAAGCCTTGCTCTTATGCTCTTCAATTCTAAGAAGTTCAGACAAGGGCACTTTTACAGTAATTTGGGACAACATAGATATCATATCAACAGGTTCAACAATAGTGGGTTTTACAAGAGTACCTAGAGTTGAAGTCTTTTGGACAACAGGCACCACTATTTGCTTAATAGTATTAGGTTTTGATCTCTTTGGTTGCACAACTATTTTTCTTGTTTCATTTATCTAAAACTAAACTTTCTTTTTTGGTTCCCACTTCTTACCCTTATTGTCTTTGATCTTAGGCACATCTACATTGACTCTCTTATTTTGATCATTCATCTTATGGATGATATCTTTGATGAATACACTGGATGGCTTTCCTGCATCATTATTTATTGTTCTACTTCTCAAATTGTAATTACTATGAACTTGAGAAATCATTTCAGCTATGATTTTGTCAATCTCTTCTTTCGAGGGCATTCTTAAGCTTGTGTGACCTACATCAGAGGATGTAACACATACCTTATTTATATCATAACCTTCATCATCTAAAAGCACTTGTTGATGATGTAGATGATTAGCAATTCTTTGACTGGCAATATCATTTTCAGGTTCCTCAGAATCAGAATCTACAAGGTCATCACACATGCTCACCATATTGCAACTTATATCATCATGGCTTTTCTCTTCACTTCCTTCTTTAGGCTATACATCTCGATCTTGGGAAAATGACTGAGCAACAACACAATAATCAGTAGAATGAGGTGATTGACATACAATGCACCATGGTATATTATCATTCATATTTACAATGTTCCTCTGCAAAGGATCTGGGGTACCCTTGTCTTTCACATTTTGTGTCTGGTTGGTGATTGGCTTACCATCCTTCCACTGGGTGGTGTAAGGGTAATTTTGCATTCTAGGTTGCCTATTGAAACTATTGTTATTCATAGGGGTTCTCTTAGCAACATTTGGCTTATTAAAATTAGTGGGATTCATCTTCTTGAGCAATTCCAAAACTTGGCCTATAGTAGGTTCTTCTGGCTTCTTTCCTATAGGATTTTTGTCACCCTCCCTTTTATTATTGTTCTTAGGATTAAAAAGCTTTGGATCATCCCTCCTACCCAGTTTACTAGATGCCTTCCTATTATTCTCTATGTTTACTACAATTTTATAGGCATCCCTTAAAGTCTTAGGATCCTTATCCCTCAATTGATAAGCCATTTTGCTATCAAAAGCATTGAAATATGTTGTGAGACAGACATCTTCATTCAACCTCATAACTTGAAATAGTCTGTACATACCTTTCTAGAATCTTACATTGAAATTGAATGTGGACTCATTTGTATTCTTCTTGATGTTGTTGAATTCATTTAACATGAATCTTGCATTAGTGTTGTCTCCATATTGCTCCTTGAATAATTTCTCCAAGTCACTCCATGAGGTGACACTATCATCAGGCAACCTCCTAAACCAATCCCTTGCATCCTTAGTTAGTGAATGCACAAACAATTTCATTACCATATCTTCATGTTCAACTTCATAATCATTCAACATATCAATGAAAATTATCAAATGTTCTTCACCAGTAACAACATTATTCCCAGAGAACTTAACCACTTTGTCTCTTAAATCAAATGATATGGGATGTGGGGCACCAGGAATACTAGCAAATGATATTTGTCTATACTTTTCTAGGTATACAAGTTTCTTTTGGAAACTAGGAACATTTGAGGTACTAGTTATATGAGCTTGACTCAGAGGAGTAGCTTGGGATTGTTGAGGTGGGGCAAATGGGATTTGGGTGCTAATAGTGGATGATGAGGCAAGAGCTGATTGGGATATTCCCTGAGTTGAGATTATTGGACCACTAGCTGGTGCAAGAGTTGCAGATGGGATAGACAAATTGGGCCATGAAGCCAATGCAGAATTAGATTTTATGAATTGGATTTTTCTCCTAGTTTATATAGCTTGAGCTTCATTCTCAACCTTCTCAAGTTCTTTTGCAAGATCTTCCCTCTCTTTTCTAGCCTTCTCCAGATCTAGATCTAATTTTGACATGGAGGGTTGTATGGGTTTGCTTGGTATAGCTTGAGGCTCATTTATTTGGATTCCTATAGATTTTCCTTTCCCTTTATCTGGAGCTTTTGCAGTGGACTCTACAAGGTCCACTTGAATAGGTTTATAGGCTTGGACTTGAGTAATAACTAGCTCTTGCCTTTGATTTAGGCATTTTTCTTGTTCTTAAACTTTAGCTCTCAGATTGTCTACATCTCCAAATACATCAGTATGGAGAGTTGTGGTATTTTCTTCTAACTTTTTATTTTGTTCCTTCAAGGCAGCCATCCTTCTTAGCAAAGAATCCCTTTCTATTATGGCATTCAAGGTGGCTTGCTCCTCCTTTTCAAGATGAATGCACTTAGTTTCTTCCTCAGCAATCCATTTCTTCAAAACTCCTATCTCAGAATGCACTTCTTTAGGATCTACAAAAGTAGCTTCTGAATCAGTAGGATCATCCAGATCTATAAGATTTGGCTCCACGTATGGGGCTAGTCTAGGATTAAAAGGATTATCAAATGAACTCCTAAATCCTAGCCTATAGTTCATATCTACTATAGGATCTGGCCTTGATGAAGCAATTCCTACTGTGGACACATCTTTGTCCTGAAAGACTCTCTCATCTGCTAATGGGGTACTGAAAATGCCTCCTAAGAGTCTTGTAGTTTCAAATTTAGAACTAAGTGAAGAAGACTCTCTTCCTAATACTAGTTGATACTGGGAGTTGATGGATGCATTACCTCTAGGTTTCTAGGTGGGATTTGGATCTATCCTTTTCATATTTTGGTTCTTCCCACCACCTTGGGGTAAATTAGTATACATTGGTACATCAGGATTGGCTCTCATAAAAACTCTTGTGTTCTTTCTCTTGTCAACCATATTCACCTTTTGTTAAAAATAAGCACTAGCTTCAAAACCTTGACTGAGTCGCCACCCTATTCTTTGAAAAAAACACAATGACAATTATTTCTAACTCAAATAAAATAACACACAAATAGAAATAGAAAAATTTGACACAGATGGACCAATCACTGAGATCATAAGACTACAACTCTTGCTTGTTAGATAAGACACTTGGATAGGTTGGATATGTTAGTGTGTAGCTGTAGTACTTGGTCTATACCCTCTTTAAATTCTCAAGGTTTGTCACTAAAATATTTCCTTATAACCATGGTTAAAACTTAGATAACCTAACACACATGTACATAGCAGGACCAAAGAAATTGCAGTACTTTTTGCAGATGTGTTGGACAGTTCCCTAGTAGAGTCACCATTTTGCTGGTGTTTTAAAACTACCAAGCAACAAAATCCTTAATGTCAAGACGATAATACTCACACAATCTAAAGACTAGCCAATTCTTATTAGCAATTGCATGTGCAAAACCATTTGGGCCCAACTTCAACAAAACCAAGGGTGGTTTTCTACTCTTTTGGCTTTGCAAAACCAGGGTGGGTATACCCAAGGATGATTCAAGATTGGGAAAACTATATGAGGATTATTTTTAGTTTCATTTTGATTCTCATCTCAAATCCTTAAATACATACACAATTCTTGATAACTTGATAGACACATCCCATAAAACAGATATGGCCAAAATTTCTTCTATAGATCTGCACAGGTTCTGAGCAATAGTGGCTGACTGAAGCTAAAAAATTCCATGCAAACAAGTACTAGCCAATGTTGAAGATCTACAAGAAATAAAAGTAAAATTGATTATAATTTTGTATTTAAAAACCATTTGTGACATATTTCTCCTTCAGCTAAATCAATTTGATATATGCCTAATCCATTGGGGTTCAGAGTCTACAGCAAATCCTTAGATCTAATTTGTTGCCTTACAACAAATATTATCAGCAATTCTTTTTAGAATTCATCATTCAAAATCATCTTCACTACTATAGCAACCTTATCAAATTCATCAGAGCTTTTACTTAATCCATTGAATTAATAGTAGTGATAAACAAATATACAATCTAACTAGATTGCATTCAATTGCACAAGCCTTTACTTATACAACATCAAGATAACCAAGTAATCAGAAGGAGATAAAGTCTAGAAAGAACTAATATGGGGATAGCTCATTATTTGTATTCATTTTCCTTGAAAATTGTATACAATTTACAATAGACTCAGAATGACCTTCAGAAAGAAACACAACTCATTCTATATTCATGTATTCTCAAACAAATGACAAAGAAAATACATCACAAACTTGCTTCCAAAAACATTGGACCAAAGACAGACTAAGTATATCACTTATAAAGAATAGAATTTGGACCATTCTCTAGCCTTGGAATCTCACTTAAATAGTGTGAGATGCAACAAGCTTCAGGCTAAGAGAAAGTGATAGGTGTAAGAAATATTTACATAAACTTATCACAAGATGACAAAATTTGAGTAACAGAAAAAGTTTTACATCAAAAATTCCTTTTGTGGGCCCTTTCTGTTACATCCTCTAGAATTGGCATAATAATTTGATTCTTTTATCCATCTGATTCCTCGGAATAAGTGACCATGAGGCTTGAAAGTGACATGTCTCCTTCAGTTATCTGCAAGTTTACTTTAACTTGGGGATTTTCTCTATCTTTATCATTGACTATTAAAGTAGCAGTTACACTTGCATGATCTTCTACCTTGTCATCTTCTGACATCTACTATGTAGACATGAATTTGTCCTTCCACTTATTATAAACAATATCATCTGGCCAATCAAAACTTGAAACTTCTCTTTGTATAGTTATCAGGGAATTTGCAACTGCCTCCATATTAACCAATTCTTTTCGGATGGAGTTATAAAATATCTGCACTTTAACCAACTCCTCATTTGTTACTGCCCACAACAGATGGCCTGCTTTATTTATAACCTTATTTATTATCTCACAGAAGGCTTCATCTAGCTCCCTCTTCCATTCCTTCTTTTCCTTTATTTCATCAATTGTCTTTAGGACACAAGGGAATAAATCAAATTTTTCCACAAACTACTTGGAAAGACAATTAGTTAATCTCCTACAAAAAGAATCTTGTTTATTATCAAAATCTTGCAACTTATTTAGTAAGTCAAAAATTCCTTCTATCTGATGATATGTTAGATGAATAACAAATATACACATAGTAGTGATATTTGAACTTCTCTCTATCCACTTCTGTACAATGGATCTGAATATAGCTTCATTTTTCTTTAATTCATCCCTGATTGCTGAAATCCTTGATAATTGATCAAAGAATGTGGGCCACTCTATCCTATCTATTAAATACATAATACCATGCCTCAATTTTTCTTCATGTTGATTGTTAAGCTCTACATGCATTGCATACAACTTATTCTTCTTCTCTTCAAAATCATTTGCAGTATAAAACTGAGGCCTCTTTGGAGTATCAAGTATCTCAATGATTGGAGTGGATTTGAAAGGTTCAATAAGTGGCCTTGGGGGGTATGCAATTCTTGGTTTGCTAGTCTCTCCTAATTTTCTTTTCCCTAGAATCTTCTCCATTTGGGTTATTTTATTTTCCAATAACTGTATTTGCATACCCCTCTCCTCATATGCTTTTAATACCTCCTCAAATCTAGCATTGAGTTGGGAAAAATTTTCTTCTTCTTGGCCAGACACCATGCCACCAAATTTTAGCATCTTTGATGCCATCCCAATTACTTGCTTACTACTTAACTCACTAGCCCTAAATACTGTCAATGTACCAGTATGCTCTACAGTGGGAATCTCATGCATCCTAGTATTTTCCCTCTTTTCCATGGACCATATAACAAGGGCTTGGTGGTCATTACTAAATTTGACTCCTCTATGAGCCTGTAATATTTCTTTAGCAATTGTTAGTTGAACACCCTTCTGCTTCCTTACTGAATCAAAAACAATAGCATTTTCTATATCCCATTCTGGGAGAAGGAGGACTCCTGACTGTCTAACTATTTGCCTCCAACCTTCATGAGTAAACTGGGCAAAATCATTCAAAAATTTTGATTTCACCTCTTCCTTAATAACTGGGTTAGGTTTATCTGGTTACTCAGCCTTGATTTTCTCACAGGTTTTCTCAAAATTTCCCATATTTAATCTCCAAAAAAACTGAGCAAAAGCCTTAGATCTTACAAAATTTTCATCATTAATAAATCTTTTAGAAGCCTGGGCAACTATTGGGTCAATTTCCTTACCTTGGTACTCAGCAATGGTTAGGTCCAGGGAAGGTGTCGGACGTTCTTGTGGTTCTCCAACATCCAGGTCTATAGAAGTGACAATCACATCCCCTTCTCCACCCATTTGTCTAAGCTATTCCCTTAGAGATGCTTCATCATCTATCTAGATTAGGGACTGGCTTGGGGAGTATTGTTCCTTTTGAGAAGAAGAAGACCCCTGCTCTAATTTTTGCCTTTTTGGAGAGCTAGCTGCAGATGGACTTATTGACCTTGGCTTCTAATGAGGCGGTACATGTTACATATTTTGAATCATGACATAACCTGCCCTTCTCTGCAATGTATATTGGCCAGGAGCTACCACATTTCTATTGCTTATTCTTCTTTGTACTTCTACAGCCTTGTCTAGATGTGTCTCAACATACATAGCTTTCTTTTCATTCATGGTTTGAATTATTACAGTAAAATTATTCATTAATGCTTGCATTTTAGCCCCCCAGTATTTCTTATCTTTCAATGGGTCATACTGGGGGTCAAAAACATTAATGAATTCTAAGGTCTTACTGAAAACTATCCATTTCTCTTTCCTCACTTCTTGTTCTTGTAATGTGAAAACATTTCTTATTATGTCTTCTAGATAGTATACTTAATGTACCATATGAGAAGCTTTCACTCTCTCCTTTAAGAGGTCATAGAACCCTTCAGGATCAATGAATCTAGCATGAGACTCTGCCATGTTATATCTATCCAAAAATAAATTAAGGTGCTTCCACCCTTTTCTGACAAAAACAAAATCATGCACTACAGTAACAATTGGAAAGAAGGTGTCTTTCTTAGACAATTCCCTCTCATCTATGGTGCCTATTTTCCATAAGAGCTTAGCAATCCCTATCTTCAAGGACACATGAAAGGGAAACACATGGGGTTTTCCCACAAGACCATATACTCTTATCATAGTTGAAACATTATAAGGGATTATATCCCCCCAATTATGACTAACCAATAATCCTTGTGCATGGTCTTCAAGTCTAATCAATTCCAACAATGCTTGTGGAATTTTGGGGCTGTCATCTTTCAAAAGAAACCTAAGCTTCGAAGCAAAGCATCTATCAAATCTCACATAGTTGGCATTTGTAGCTTC
This sequence comes from Cupressus sempervirens, assembly GCA_028749045.1. Lineage (NCBI taxonomy): Eukaryota > Viridiplantae > Streptophyta > Pinopsida > Cupressales > Cupressaceae > Cupressus > Cupressus sempervirens. The sequence goes on along the minus strand of CM053790.1, from coordinate 672,110,332 downwards.
TGAAGTCATATCTACACTCCATAGCTGCACTGGATTCCTCTCCCCATTTTTGGTTGTTTCCAGCTCCATACCCTTGGAGAAAAAGGTGAATCCCTTGTATAAGCATACATTCATAAGCAATGAATACCAATAGAATGGTTTGTCTACTTTTCCCCTTGCTATCCCCACTAGGCCATTGTGCATTTCTTTTACAAGAAAAGTAGCAAAATCCAAAATAGTACTCATTCCAAATTGAAGGGTTTGGGCCATTATAAGGACAATAGAACCTTGAATTTGATCACCTTCATCTATCCCAAAAATTTTGCAAAGAGAGAAATACAATGCTTGAGCTCTCAAGTTGAAATGTCTTCTCAACAATGGCTCTAGGGTACTGGCTATAATCACAGGAAAAGTGCCAATTTTAGCAACATGCTCCTGTAGTGGCCCTATTCTTAGGTAAATTCATTGTGCATCATACCTTGCCTAAAGTTCATCTATGTCAATATTTTCATGCACAGCATGGTTGGGATTTAGGTTTAAAACCTCACTAAATAATTCAGGAGAAACCCTAAACAGATTTACCTCAGCATGGTTTTTTACCCACCCAGTAATTGGATCATATTTCTTTGCCAGATCCATCAATAAATCACTATCAAAGAAAACTTTGGGGACTATTAATTTACCAATATCAAACTCCTAAACATTGCTCATAGGTGTGTCCAGTTTTCACTCTAAAAACCATTTCTTAAACAACTCCAGACCCCCCATGGAAACCTGGGCATCTCTTACCCAATTAGCTTTGTCATAAAAACCTTCTGCTACAACTACTTTGGGATGTTTCGGAATGAGTTCCCTCCCCTTAGTTATTTCATGCACTGATAAGGGGAATTGTTCAAGAAAGTCATCATGCATAGAACATTTCAAATAATTTGTTTTCCCAGTAAACTCTTTTCAAGGAGGCATTTTGAATAAACCCTAGGAATTTCACAACAGCAGATACTTTGAATTTTCTTAGAAAGTCACAGAGTACTTATCCGCCATAATTCGCACTTCTACACTATGTGATATCTTCTGCAATTTTACTGGAGTGTTAACTAAGAATTTCCATGCCCTAGCTTTGAAAATTTTGTATGCCCTAATGTTCTCTCTGTGCTTTGGTGGCTCATTAATGGTGAAATCATGGGCTCTTTTCATACATTGAAATCACATGCATAAGATCTGAATCATATTTACTCTTAGTAATCATTACCTCTAATTTGCACCCAAGTTTAAATCCCATCCGTAGATTTTTACTAGATCAAACGATTTTGATTTAAAAAACAACAAGATTTATGGCTTTTAAAATAATGCTATGTGTCACAATTTTGCTTCCTCGCATTATTTAAATTCCTTGTATCTTAGAATTGCAGGGAAGTGTTGTTCATTGATCAAGACAAGATCGACGATCAAACTAATCCACTTTCTAATAAAAACTAGTCGACTGTACTAACCAACAAGAAACCGCCATATGAGCTCATGCCATCTAACAACATGCCATGCCAACAGATCCCATATCTTCTTTTGAGTGAGCAAGTACTTGGCATCATTCAGTCCACATGTAGTGCTAGCGCATTCCCACTTTCCTTATCTAACGAGCATTTTCAAATTGCAGGCTTGTGCCAATCATCGATCTTCGAAAGATCAATGATGATATTGATTTTACCCTATAGGGCATCTAAGAAAAAACTTTAGATGTCACCATGGACACATGTCTACAAGGTGCATTCCCACTTTTTTTAAACTTCACTCAAATTAAAAATGTGGGGAAGTGTCTTTCGTTGATCAGGACAAGGATCAACGATCAGAAACAACTCTTCATTCTATGCTCACATCATCCACTTGGGCCAATCACATGTTTACTTTTAATCTGCATGTTTTGACTATTATATTTATTTCTGACACCTTTCAAACACACATCATAAGTAGCTCCAGCTAAGCACAAGTGGCAGACCACATGGCGTGACTTCTGCATTTTTCCATAATCTGGCCCCACTGTGACATGCGTTGCAAAGGCGCATTCCCACTTTTCTTATCTGACTTGCAGCTTCATAATGTAGGATTGCACTAACTGTAGATCTTTGAAAGATCTACAGCTGATAAGACTTCATTTCCATTCAGCAGTCAAACTTCTCCAGCGGCACATCTGGCAATACACATCAGTAATCATTTACAGTGTGGCACACTGCATCATACAATTAAAACTATCCAACCCCACCTTGCCACACGTCAAAAATATGCTTGCCCACATTATTTAAATCCTGTGTAGCTTCAAATTGTGGGCATGTGCTGGCCTTTGATCTTTGATAGATCAACAGTTATAGAAACTTTGCATCCTTATCACCACGTTGGCCAAATGATGAATCAAAGTCTCCAATCATCCCAACATGTCTGACACTTGCCACAGAAGACATCCATCCTTGAAAAAGGTGGGTCCATATTGTCAGACCTTGCCACTTGTCTAATTTTTGCTTCCTCGCATTATTTATCTGATGAGCATCTCCTTTTTGCGAGAAAGCGCTAGCCCTTGATCCAAATGAAATCAATGGTTGACGCTTCTTGGTGATAAAATGCATATCTCTACTACTCACTCAACCAATGATATCATGAGAAATCCAAAACGTGCACAAAAGTACTGGAAAACCTGCTAAAGTTCCTAACAATTTACAATTCATTGGAATTTAGAAAGGTAAAGGCTACGTATCACCAAGTTGCATGCCTGCATTATTTAAATACCTTGCATCTCAAAATTGCGGGCATGCGATATCCGTTGATCTGAACAAGATCAGTGATTGTAAAACTTTTCATTGTTAGGGGCATTTTCAAATAAAATGAGTAAGCCATTTGCAGTCTAAGTGCGGCCATGTAAGATTAAACAAAATATAATGAACTCATGCTTGCGCAAGCCCTTCCCTTTGTGAAAAATATACCAAAAACATTTTTCTGAAAATATTTCCTGAGGGTTTTTAAAACTAGGGTAAACTAAAGATTTGAAAATACAAGTAACAAAACCCAAATCTGTAACATTTAAAGACTTAAATGATTTTTCACTAAATTTTCCCTTAATCTCTGCATTGTGAAAAATCAGACCAACAGATCCTTAGATTTCTATTAGAATTCATTGTTTTGGTGATAATTCTCTATTTGTAAGAGGAAAGGGTTAATTTAACTTCATTAATTAAATTACCTTTACTCACTTTTGAAGATTTCCCTTTATGCACTTACATCACTTAACAATTAAATAGTGATTATTTAATGTCATTTACCTTTTAGGGTTTCCCTTTTAGTTTTTACAATCTCCTTCTATAAGGATTGATCAATTGTAAATGTCATTCATCTTTTTAGTCTAGTAATATAATTTTCCATATTTTCAGAGAAAAACCATTGCCTTTTCATTGTGTTTTATTCTCTATGATAGGTTCTTGCATGCAAGTGTTATTTGGGTTTTGTGGAGTTTTCTTTCTCAAATCCTTCATGGTATTGGAGCCTAACCTACATTAGCTTGTTCTTATTTGGAGAAAAAGAAGAATGAGGGTTTGACATAATAGATAGTAAAGAAGAAATAGAGGAGGTATATGTAGAAGTTACAGCTATGTTGGGAGAGTTTTCTGATATTGTATTAGATAATGTGCCTACTGGATATTCCCCAATGAGTAAAATTAGTCACTAGATGGATTTATTTCTAGGAGCCAGTTTTCCAAATAAGGTAGCACACAGAATGACACCAATAGAAAGTATAGAGTTGAAAAGACAAGTTCATGAGTTGTTGCAGAAGGGATTGATTCAAGAGAGTCTAAGTCTATGTGTTGTACCAATCATATTAGCACTAAAGAAGAATGGATAATGGAGGATGTGCATAGATTCTTTTGCTATCAACAAGATCACACTCAAGTACAGATTTACATTGCCAACGATGGATGATATTATGGAATATTTGAGTGGAGCTAAGTATTTCACAAAGATAGATCTAGAGAGTGGGTACCATCAAATTTGTATCAAATAAGGTGACGAGTGGAAGACTACTTTCAAAACCAAACAAGGACTATAGGAGTGGTTAGTCATGCCTTTTGGGCTAACCAATATTCTGAGCACTTTCATGAGGCTCATGAATGAGATACTGAAGGAGTTTTTGGGTAAGTTTGTCATTGTTCACCTATATGATATTTTGATCTTTAGTAAGACATTGGTGGAGCATTTGATCCATATTTGCAAGGTGTTTAATAAGTTGAGGGAAGAAAATTTGTTGATAAACCTAAAGAAGTGTAGTTTCGTAAAGAAGGAGTTGGTGTATGTAGGATTTGTAGTCTTAGTAGAAGGTTTAAAAATGGACCCAGAGAAAGTGAAGGCTATCCTTGAATGACCTATTCCAAGGAGTATGACAGAGGTAAAATCTTTTGATGGACTAGCTAGTTTCTATAGAAAGTTCATAAGAGGTTTTACCAGTATTTGTGGACCCTTGACTAAAACAATGAGAGGGGATAGGAAAGAGTTTAAGAGGACTATAGGAGTAGATAAGGATTATAATCTATTGAAATAGAAAGTTACTAAGAAACTTGTTTTAGCACTTCCAGATGTTGACAAGGTATTTCAAGTAGACTATGATGCTACTGGTACTACAATAGAAGTTGATATGAGCTAAGAATGTCGACCTATTGCTTATTTGAGTCAGAAGTTGAATGATGCAAAAATAAAATATTTTTTTTATGATGAAGAATTTTATGCTATAGTTCAAAAATTGAAGAAGAGGAGACACTATCTTCTCCTTAAGGATTTTTTTTTGTATATTGATCATCAAGCTTTGCAATTTTTGAATAGTCAAGGAAAATTAAACCAAAGGCATTTGAAGTGGGTTGAATTTTTACAAAGTTATACATTTTTTTTGAAATATAGGAATGGGAAGTCTAACAAAGTTGCAGATGCTCTTATTAGAAGACAACTTTTGTTGACAAAAATACAAATAGAGGTGGTTGGGTTCAAGGAACCTAGTATATTGTATCCAGATGATCCTAATTTTTGTGAAGCATGGAAGGCTTGCACAGAACCTGTTACACTTGATAGGACAAAGTGGTTGGATTTCATGATCCAAGATAGTATGTTGTTCAAAGGAAACCAACTGTGCATTCCCAAAAGTTCAATATCATTAAGGAGAAGCATAGTGGATAATTGGCTAGACATTTTGGTAGAGATAAAACCATAGCTTTGATTGTTGAAAATTATTACTGGCCACAGTTGTAGTAGGATGTGAAGAAATTTGTACAAAGTTGTATAGTATGTCAAATGGAAAAAGGAGTGAAGTAGAATATAGGGTTGTATTAGTCATTACCTATACTAAAGAAGTTGTGGGAGGATATTAGCATGGATTTTTTTCTTTGATTATCGAGGAAACAACAAGGGCATGATTCTATTTTTGTGGTGGTTGATAGGTTTTCAAAGATGGAACATTTTATTCCTAGAAAGAAGACTAGTGATGTTGTTCATGTGGTGGAGTTATTTTTTCAGGGAAGTGGTGAGACTACATGGTCTACCAAAGAGTATAGTTTTAGATTGAGATATCAAATTTTTTGGGTATTATTGGTGTACATTATGGAAGAAGTTGAAGATATATTTAAAATTTGGTTCATCACATCATCCCCAGACTGATGGATAGACAAAAGTTGTGAATCACAGGTTGGGAAACTTGTTGAGATGTTTGGTTAGAGATAAGCCAAAAGGATGGGATATGATTTTACCATAGGCAAAATTTTCTTATAATAATTCTATCAATAGGAGTACTGGTATATAACCATTCTAGATTGTATATGGGAGTAGTCCCAGAAATGCTTCTGAATTGCAATACTCTGATAACAGAGAGATAAGTAGTGTTGAATAGTGCAAGGGCACCTCCCTAGGAGCTATTAATTTTATATTATTTAAATTCATCTCCAAAATGATTTATTTATTAAGTCATTAGAACCATAATATCAAATGGTCTATTTATTATGTTATTGTAATCAAGATCATATGAAATTTGTAATGAAAATCTAAATATGGATAGGAAGGGACATGGGAAGGTAAATGGTTGTAACTATTTCAGGTTGTCTTTAAAAGAAAGACATTATTGTAATAGCGGGGAGAGATTGACAGAGTGGTTAGAGGAATAAGCAATAGGTTGTGAGAGGAATTTGGGCTCTCTAGTTTTAACTAGAGAGCCATTGATGTTTTGTTGACTTTGACATTAAATGAAATATATTTTTATTAAGTCTTTATGTTTCCTTCTATCAGCTTTTGATCTCTGTCAGGAAGGTTATAACAGTGAACATGAATTGATTTCTCTCTATTGTTATTTGCAAGAAATGTAAATGATTTGTTTTATGTCATGACAGTATGAAATAATGGTAATGGAAATGGTTTTATATAAAAAGATAATGAGATGAACAGATTTGAAGATTACTCGATGTCTTCTCCTCATCACTGAAGTAGAAGAATTTGTTGAAAATTTGAAGAACATCCATAAGGAGGTGAGGAAGCACATTATAAATATGAATACATAGTATAAGGCTAAGGTAGATGTGAAAAGGAGGTATAACGAATTTTAGGTTGGAGATGAAGTTATGGTTCATTTGAGATAAGAGCATTTTCTAGTGGGTACATATAATAAGTTGAAGATGAAGAAGTTTGGACCATGCAAGATAGTGAGAAGGCATGATTCTGGAAATGTGTATGAAGTGGAGTTTCCCGCTGAATTGAATATTTCACCAATATTTAAAATTTCAAATTTGACAAAGTATTATGATAGAGGTTATGGAGATGAAGTTGTAAAAGTGCAGTGGAGTATTTTAGTGGCTAGTTTAACTACAAAGGAGATTGAAGAGATATTGGATAGTTGTATTGGAAAAAGTACAAGGAATACCTAGTCAAATGGAAAGGAAGACCAGTAGAGGATTCATCATGACTAGGAAGGGAGGAGGTTAATTGTCTTGACCTATTCCTCTGAACACCTAAGACGTGATGGGGTCACTTCTCAAATTACTCAAGGTGTCTGATGTAGTAGCATCTTGGGTGTAAGATTAAATTTGCATCACCCAAAAATATTTTCATTTCAATATTTTCTATTTTAATAAGGACTAGTAGATATGGTGGTTACTATTTATGAGAACTTGCTATTTTCAATAAGTTTGTCATACGAGCTTGAAATGTTCTCATTTTATAAATGAAGGTTCATTGTAGAGTTATAAGCCTACCATAAAAATCTTGCTTTCGGTAGAAGGGTGCTTGCACCATTCTGAGCCTGTAGATTAGAAGCTGGCATTTTTGAAAAGTGGTTGTAATAGCCAATTAGAGCAACAATTCATGAGTTATGGCCTTTCAAAGTTGGGCTATACGAAATATCTAAAATAATTGTCAAAGATGTATTTTGCCGACTCTATATGTATTGTTATGTTCTATCAGCTTTGGATATTAAGTTTCAATGTCTAGAACCTTCCCAGGTGGCATAAAATTGCCTATTTAAGAAAGACTCAAACATTGTCTAGAACAGCTCTGGGTGGTAGTTTGTAGCTTAGTCTTGAAAATTACTATAATGAAGGTGCCCATGTGGGTTAGCATATTGTACTTATGAATTGTGTAATTCTGCATTTGCAGCACAAATAAGAAGTCCATATTTTGTTCTCACATTTGTTGTTATTTGTTTGTTTGTGTTATGTGTTTATGGTATTAAGGGGAGCACCCTTAATTAATGTACCTCTCTTGTACTAATTTTTTTTCCTTTCATTGAGGACTTCTTGATGAAGTTCAAACAAAAGAGATCTACATTACAGGGTTTTGAGAAAACCAAGATTGACATTAAGTTCATTTACCTAATTCTTTCTAAGCTTCATGGAAAATTTCATATTTTTTTGTCTACCTTCCATTCCACCATGAATGCTTTGGGTACTAGATTTACCATGCCATCCTTTGAGGTTTTTTGTGATTGTTTGACTCAAGAGAAAGCTAAGCTCTCTCATTTGGATTCTCTTATAGGCTCATAGACTTATGCATTAGTAACTCAGCCATCTTCTAGGAAGAAGGAGAAAAAACTAAAGTCACATCCTATAGAGTTTTAGATTGACACTATCCCTCATAGTTCATTAGGCCCACCTAATCCTAAGGGGGATAAACCAAAACTAGATAGATCAAAGTGTTCTTATTGTAATAAGCCCAATCATGATGAGTCACAATGCTATGAGAAGAAGTTATATGGATATGTCAAATAGGTTTTACATTTGACAACTCTCCTTCGAAAAAAGATACATTTATATTGCTTCTACTTCTCATAGATATTTGTCATTGTCATCATCTTAGTTAGATGGTAAAGAAATAGGAAAGGGTCATTCACTATGTAAAACTACCACTAGTACATTTGGGTTCAATTTTTGACCTTTATTGGTCAAATTTTTGACCCAATTTTTGACCAAATTTGACCAACCCATTGGTTGATATTTTTCTGGTTGAAATTTTGACCAACTCACTAGTTGGTCGAATGTTTGACCAATCTATTGGTCAAAAACATAATAAGCCATTGTCTAAGGCCATGTAGGAATTGGTTGAAATTTTGACCAATGAAGATCGAAATTTCGACCAGCAAAGGTAGGAAAAAAATTGCACGTTGGTGGAAATTTCAACCAACAAAGGCAGAAAAAAATTTAGGCATTGGTGGAAATTTTGACCAATGAAGGTGGAAATTTTGACCAACAAAGGTGGAAAAAATTTAAGGCATTGGTGGAAATTTCGACCAATAAAGGTAGAAAAAAAATTAAGCATTGGTGGAAATTTTGACCAACAAAGGTAGAAAAAAATTTAGGTGTTGGTGGAAATTTCCACCAACAAAGGTCAAAAAAAATTTAAGTGTTGGTGGAAATTTCCACCAACAAAGGTTGAAAAAACCCAAGCGTTGGTGGAAATTTCCACCAACAAGAAGGTGTAAATTTTTTCTAGGCATTCTATAAAACAATTCACATGTCTTGCCTATGATATGACATTTTGCATGCATCCTACACTCTATCATCCAGCTGATGATGGATTATGCAAAGTGATTTGAAACCATGATTCTAAAAAACACACACAATCAAATCCAAAATGAACTTGCACTACAAATGGATTATGGAAATTTGATATTGTTAGTTTTACATGCATGTCCACCAAGACAAATATATGTTTAAGTTGTGATTGTCCTTGTAGACATGCGTGCAATTTTACCAATATCATATTTCCACAATCCATTTGTAGTGCAAGTTCATTTTAGATTTGATTGTTTGTTTTTAGCATCATGGTTTCAGATTGCTCTGCGTAATCCATCATTAGCTGAATGAGAGAGAGTAGGATGCATGTAAAATGTCATATCATAGGCAAGACATGTGAACTATTTTATAGAATGCTGCAAAAACATCAACAATAACTAATATGAAGAATATATAATTAGTTATACAATTGAGAAAAATCATGTACTAGTGAGTTGGTCGAAATTTCAAGCAAAAAAAAATTCACCAATGGGTTGGACGAATTTGGTCAAAATTTGGTCAAAAATTGAACCCAAATGTACTAGTGCAAGTATGCTCGCCAAGTTGACTCTTTGATTTTGGTCATCAAGTCACCCCACCAAAGTGCCTCATCAAGGTCAATCTTGAGGTCCACTCATCGAGCTTTCTCACCAAGTCAGCTTGCCATGTTGCGTTTCTAAGTGGCCTCGCTAAGTCGGCTCGCCAACTTTCCCCACCAAGTTTCCACTTTAAGCCCACTCACCATGTTTAATTTTGAAAATAACATCTAGTTACCAAAAATTGACATATTATGTCAATGATTAAATGGAAAATAAAGTAAGAAGGTATAGAAAATACCTTTTGTCCTCCTACTGCTTTGATACTATGTAAACCAAAAAATTTAGTGATCAATGTGCTTTCATAAGTATGAACATGATTATAGTAATTTGGCAGCATATGAAGAAGTACCTGTAAAATGGTCACATTGGTAAACAATGAAGAAAAGAAAAATAATAGGATGCTGAAACGCTGTGGAACATTAAGGCAAACTGAGGAATCCCACAATATAAAATTTGTGTACCTTACAACTAGCATTAGTTGGCTACCACACCTAAATGTATAGCTTAAAGGACTCATTTAGTTACAGCTAGCACATTAAGATACAAAGATGCATCAATTTCCAAGGATGCTGACAAAAATTGCCAAATAAACTAAGAACAATAACTCCCACTTTCTTCGACTAATTGCAAAAATTGCAAAGATGAGACTAAATTAGTATGCATGGTGTTTAAAATGTAAATCTCTTGTACGCCCAAAACCAAGTGTGGCAAATTCAAAATTTTGTGAATCCAATATGTCTAGGGACAAACACACAAACTCAACAATATATTTCAATACAGTCTTCTTCAATAACAAGAAATTGACTAAAAATAAATACACATTTTTAAATCATATTTTTTTCATCATTCAAATATTACACATATACACTTTTCTTTCTCTTGTTAGTCTAACTCCGAATTTCTTGTTAGCAAAATCAATGAACATTACAAGGCATATCCATATAAATGTAAAATATTGAGCAAGTCACTAGTCATATGTGTGAATATGCAAATAAATATGTGAACTTGATTCCCAATTGCAGATTGAGCATTAAGTCATAATTTATGTGCCCTTTATAGATAATTTCACCCGGTCTCTTACTTTCATTTGGCTGCCATTTATGCCCTCTTTTCACAGCCTTGGAAGGCACATTTATTCTGGATACCTCATTAATCAAAACTCCTTGAACATATTCTCTCTTGACAATAGATTGCACAAGAAAAATTTTAGGATCACAAGTTCTGACGCCCTCATCATTATCGTCAAATTCCTCACTACTTGAGCTTCTTATCCCATCAAAGGAAAAGGTTCTTACTATTCTGGATTCAAGGGTTTTTGAGGATATTGTTTCGGAGCTAGGGGCATAAGAAGTATTCAAATAAACCTCAAAATCAAACATAGAAGAGCTTCTCTCCTTCCAACAAGATTGCTCATCAATGAAGAGATCGTCATGCTAATCCACATTGGAAGGTGAAGATTCCAAAAGGTGGCATAGCCTAGTCTGATTGCCACATGCAAGATAAAATGTACCTTTCCCATCTTTGAGCACCTTACTCCAGGTCCCCATATAACAACTCCCATCTTCCCATCTGAAGACTCCATGGCCATGCTTCAACCCATCAAGCCATTGCCCATCATATTTATCCCCATTGGTCTAACTCATAATCCCCATTCAATCATGGGTTTCCACCATATCTTCTAACTTATCATAAAAGGAAACAAGGTTAAGCCTGCTAAGGTTGGCATGAAAATCTAGCTTCTCTTTTTCTTCCTTGAAAATCACTTCTTTGAAGGCATCATAGTATACAATCTTCATCCTCACACATCTGTTTATATAATCTCTTAGTCTTTCCATGTGTCCCGCTTCCTCCAATTTCACCATTTTTGCCTTTAGCTTATTGATGTTCTCCATGAGCTTTTCCTCCACCTCCCCTGCCGCTCTCAAGCAAAGATTGGCCTGGTACAAAATAAAAAGAACAATTCTTAGTACATATTAATTTAACAAACAAATTGTGCATCACAAAGCTTTTTATAGTTAAACTTAGTTTCATATGTACCAATTTACTATAGACTGATGTTTTCTACTTATGTATAAATATATTCCAAATATAAGACAATTATTAGGATTCAATTATATAATTTTTGAATCCAATCTATTGATTCATTTACATGAATAAATGATCGGCTGTATATAAAAATCTATGACTTTTTAGTTGAATTTATGAACTCATTTCTCATGAGTAGCTGTATACAAGAATCTCTCTCATGAGAATGATGGTAGTAGATGGATGCAATAAAAAGACAAATAAAGAGGAAGGTAATAAATGGACAAGTTATTATGGATCAATTAAGTTGGTTCTTATCACTGATTACTGATGAAAAATAGACCAACAAATTTAACTAAAAAACTACACAATTAAACTCTAGTTCTAGAAGTATCATAATTTAACTTGCTATGAAAAAATATCAAAACTTTACATACTAAATAGATAAAAGTAGTTTTCATTTTAGAAATTATAAAAAATAAATTAAAATATAGATCAAAGTCTAAATGCTAAATCCGTCATTCACTCTTGCAAGTTACATCATGGATCCAATGATAGGCTTCCAAACCTGATTGCTAAGTAATCTATATTTCTCTTTAGCTGGCTGAATTAACAATTTAACACTAAACTCTATTCTTCGAGACCTAATTCTGATCTTCTATCAAATCAAGCAAGTGAAAACTAAATTCTATTTAGGAAATTGCATTATGAGTACAATGAAGGATAAAAAATTTCTTAAAAAACCAAGCAAGATGACAAATTAGAGGGCATTTTGAAATTGGCCTCCATCTTTGCTTTTTTGGCTTGCAAATAATTAAAAAGTAAGATGAATAATGTCAAGAAGCTTAATTGAATTCCAAGCCCAAGAGCATCTAGTTGGACTTCCATGGTATAAGAAGGTGCACCTTGTGATAAGGGAAGCATAGAAAGCCCTTCCAAGTTAACACTACTTGTGTCAGCATGGAAGACTGCATCATACCCAGTGTGATTTGAAATATTAGCCTGATCTTGGGTAGTAAACAGGGAATTCAATGAGAATGGTTGCAAACACAGAATTCAAGAAATGAATTTCATTGATATGTGTAACATTTTAATTGATGATAAAAAACTCTATAAAATTACCAGGAGTAAAGGAACTTCCTTGATAGGAAGCTCTACTCCAAGATCCCCTTGAGCTACCATAGCCTAAAGAAGAGGAAGGAAGAGACAATTGTTAGAATCCTAAACAACATACAAATGCCATAAAAAAATCAATACATGCATAACTAGAATGAGTGTGGCTAAAAATGAAGGTGGCTATGACCATTCACATGCAAGTAGTGTGTAAATGCTTGTCATAAATAAACTAAATGAAAGAAAACATTCAATAATGTCCAAGGGACCACTAGCATATAAATATCAAAAAACCTCCAAGGAAGTACTTTCATAAAACTATAAGCTTATACGACAGTATATTGTAGGTAGTAGCAGATAGAAGAAAAGGAAATAGAAACATAGGAACAAGGATCCAAGAAATTTTTTATTCTGGAGAATCAAATGGAGCACTAGCATTCAAGATGGATGCTTCTACAGGACAGAGACTAGGACAAAGACACATAACTTATATTCACCACTATAGGTCACTTGCACAATATCTAGGTGCTCCAACCTTGTATGGCCATTAGAAATGGACACTTGCATTAAAGAATGGTGCCCTTCCCTCTGCAAATCACAAAACTAGACACATGTAATAAAGAATGGAGATCCTACAGATCGAGAACACAAACTATTTTGTAGAAACACTACTCCATGACAATTCTACACTCTGACACTGGTGTCTAGACAAATAGTAGAGCCCTGAATACTAAGAGATGCATGATCATTCACAGTTTAATCAGATTGACATATAAACTACTATATGGACTCTGGACATCTAGAAAGCTAAATATTTACCTAAATAGAGACAAAAGACAAGGGTGTTGTTGTTTGGGAGACTGTCTTGGTCAGTCCTCTAGGTGGTATCTTTCAACCTCAACTGAGCCGATTGAATATTTGGGTGTGTGAGATATGCTAGAGACTAGCTAGATACTATTAAGTGGTGTTTACAAGAGACAAAACAATAAATATTGGATACAAAGTTCAAAGGAAGGTAAAAATTAACAAAACAGTAAGATCATTATTTCTTAGCTATTGAAATCTAACTTGTAAGACAATATTTCTTAGCTTTTAAAACCCAGCTTGTATCCTATGTATTCAAAATTTGGCATCTCATACCAAAACAAAAGGTGACAAGATGGAATCAGAGCTAGAATGAACATAAAGCTAACCCTCAAGGCAGCACTGACAAAAATTATGGCAAATAGAAGATCTTTTCCTATGCATGGTATGATAGCTGCACAAAAATACCCATAGCCCTTGCATGCCACAACATCTCTGTTAGGAATTGGAAAAGTACATTTCCTCTCACAGAAAAATGTTTCTTGATAGTTCACAACTTCTAAGACCTTTGTTGTGAAGCTAAAAGATGGAGAGGACAAAGATAATAAAGACATAATTTATGAGATTGAACTAATGTCAAATTTATGAATTATGACAGTAGAATCTGAAGAGAATGCCATGTTTAAATACATACACTAAAATTTCTTAAGCATAAGATACCAAAAAGTCTTGCATGGGAATGTACCTAGTACAATCAATTATGAGAAGTTGTGATGGCATAAAAATGCCCATTAGAAGAAAATAGACTCAAAATGAGGAAGATGTCAAGATTTTCACAGTTGAGAGTTATGCCATTTTAACCAACTTATGTCGCATTTAGAAAAATATCCAAAGGCGATATGGCCTCATAGATTTTACTCACACAGAAAAAAAATCACATTAATTTATTTCATGTGAAAATTATAGCATAAAGAATATATCTATCCCTCCTTTCAAAGTGTTAATTTAGATATTACTGTCCATGTTTAAGTTTTGCTCTCTCGTTTCTTGATAGAACCATCTTGAGCTCTATGAGGAAACTACAATCTGAAAACTCAATAGCTAGGAATCAAATGATGGTCTCATTCTAGTTAAGTTCACTGAATGATAGACAATCAAAAAAATTGATTTAAAAACATCTTTACTGAAGCTCATAGTCCTTGCCAACAATTTAAAGAAGATTATAACATATTCACAAGTAAAGCTTTTATATTTTGTATTTTACATCAAATTTATACAAAAACCATCAAAAACCAACAATGGAAAAGCACCAACATCCAAACAAATACATGCATGACTAAATAGTAAACAAAGTAACATGTGCATTTAACTTTCTATATAATGCTTGACAAGAATGACTTCACATAATTTATTAACCCCATTCAAAGCAATATCACCAATCATAAAGTAACAACTTATCCAACTAAAACCTCTGATCTAGGAAGACTGTACTTACCCGATCTGATGCAGAAAGAATTGAATGAAGATTTGGTATTGAATCAACACTTTCAATCTTCACAGTCACATGGATATCTACACCACAACCTTCACATAATTACAAATACAAATGAATTGATATTTTATCACATTTTAAATTCTGATTTAAAATATAAATTAAGGGAACATGCTATATCAAGCCCAATACTATATGCAAAGGATTATATTACACTAGAAAGTTAAAATTTTGCTACAAAGGTTTACTTTTAAGGTAATATTTCAACTCATGCACCACCTTAGCATCTTTAATAAAGGAAACAACATAATAGTCTATGCCATTCTCAACTCCAAATTTAATATCATCCCAATCTTTATTTACGAAAAAAAAAGACAAGAAATAGATTTTATCAAATACCAAATTAAGCTATCTCAAATGTTGTGTTGGTCAAAACAACTCATCACATATACAAGTAACAAAAAAATACAAATATTACACATATTTCAAGATTGATAAACATATCATTCAATTATATTCTAGGTAACTTCAATCAATCAATATTAGGTACAAAAAAGGGAAATCACAATGAAATCAAAGTCCCTAAGAAAGAAGCAGATTGAGATGTACATGTCAATAAGAAACAAATATCTAATTTTCTATGCATGTCTAAGAGTTGATAAAATGGTCTTAACCTGTAATGGAAGGCAGGGTAGCACTTTTTCCATGCACATTTAAGTGTCATCGTGATTTAAGCTCTCCTCCATCGATTACTTCAAAAATTATAGAATCTAATGTTTTTGACTTCACTTGTAGTGAAATCATCCCCCCTAGAGAAATTCAAATAATGATAAGAAATAGAAAGCTATGAAAATATTGTGAATAACATTAGTAACTCTATTCTTTTCAGCTAATAAATGAATTTTCAAGCCAGCACAAGAGAACGTACCATCAACAAGTAGTGTGTCTCCTTTCTCCACATCATTCAAAAAATCATCATAATTCATGCTTACATAGTCTTCAAAGCCCACTCCTCTTTTGATTGTGAAAGTAAACTCTTGGCCCTTTGTGAGCATGATAGGCTATGGTAGATCTCCACTTCTGACTTCAGGGCCCTAGAATAAAATGATCTTTTAATTTATTGTTTGAGCAAAGGACTAACTCAAAAGACATATCAAAAAGGGGGTTATCTGATAAATTGCACCTAAGACACAAAAAATGACTATTGATAATGTAGATGTATTTTAATTTAGGATGAAAAAAAAGTGAAACAGATTTCAAACCTACATCTTTTCTAATTGGCTAATAGTGTTGCAATATGAAAATAACCCACATTATGATGTTTTCAAATAGTTAGTTCCAACAATAACTTGTATATAATAAAGGAGTTTCAACACCTATGCAACTCTAGATGAAAGAAAATCTTGTATGATCTTAAAGATTTCATGCATATTGATAATATTCTCCTATTATAAGATTTCATGCATATTGATAATAATAAACTTAGATATCATTTATAAAACAAACTCTCAGACATTAGCGGTAGAAAATGCTTCCTATTTAAATTACTTGCCATCAAAATAAGCATCTCACATTGTAGATTAAAGCCCAGAAATAGTTATAGAAAATGCATAGAAACAGATCTGAGCCTAGATCAAGATAGCTCAAGTCCATACAAAATGTCTCAATGATTGAGTTTCTATATATAGTTATCTTACTTTAGGGCACCAAAATGGGATTTATCCCATCACACAAGTAAATCATCTATTAAAATATCCTAGATTTGTAATTATAAAGCTTTGCTTAGAACAAAATGCCACAATCAAGTTGTGAACTAGAGAATAGTGGAAGGCCACACAGGCAATTACTTCCCACAAATACTATGATAAGAAAAGATAATGCTCATGTTGGTCTGATTTTTTGCGTATCAAATTTTCTTTGAATCATAAAAAAAATTAGATGAGAATCCTCTAGTAAGTCATAGGGTTTTAGGTTTTTATCTAGTGTATTTTGATACCTTTGAAAGTCTGTGAAAAACCCTAGGTTTGGCTTTTAAAACTTACCCTAGCACGAATTCTTTTTGAAAAAAGTGGCAAAGAATAGATATTCTTCTCCCACCTATTTGGACGTTGTGGTTGAGTCTTATGAAAAAGGGTTTTAGTCCTACCGTCGGATCCGATTTGAATCCACGATTGTCACATACTTGCTATGGCAAGATGCTCATATGTTACGCATAGTGAAATAGCGATCAACAAAAAATTACCTGTCATACTGAAAAGTGGAATCTGATGCCGCAAAATGTGTTCACGGGATGATCTTATGACCACGTGATACGTCCCAAACCTGTCAGTTTCAAGAAGGAATGCATGTGGGAAAAAACTTGCAAGTGGTGTCACCAGAGTTCAAAATTATCTAGCGATCACCAAGTCACAACGGGAAATATTTGTGATTTTCGGTGGCAATATAGCGAATTCTCGGATACTAGCTAAATAGCCACGAAAATGCACTGGCTAAATAGCTTGTGTCGTTACCTCCCTTACTTCTGTTCGCTCCTACAAATTGTATTGCCCTGCACAATTTTGGGTTGTGTCCTTTTAAATAGGCTTGGGGAAGCGTGAGGGTGGGGAAAAATATTTATGGGGCCCTGAGCCCAAGTGGTTGGAAGTTGGAAGTTTGTGGTCGTGGGCGGTTAGTGTTAGGGGTTTGGGGTTATAGTGTAAGTTCTAGTTTTAGTATAAGATAGTTTATATATATATATATATATATATATATATATATATATATATATATATATATATATATATATATATATATATATATATATATATATATATATATATATATATATATATATATATATATATATATATATATATATATATATATAGATTGGTTAGTTTTGATTATGTTTTTATTTATATATATATTATATATATATATATATATAGTTTAATTAATATGTGTCTTTTAAAAATTAGTTCAGAATTAAGTTAGTTTGTTTTTATTTAAAATTAATTAAATTAATATTAAATTAAGATTAGTTTTAAATTTAAATTAGTATTAGATTAGTTTAATTTTAAGTTAGTATAAATTTAATTTAGTTTTTAGTTCTTAATTAAATTTATTGTTTGTGATAATTAATTTAGTTTTAGTTTAAAGATAGATTAGTTATTTAAAATAAGTTTAAAATTTAGATTTTAATTGTTAGGTAGTTTAATTTAAATGTTTTAAAACATTGAAAATTTATTGTTTGAAAGTTAAGTTAGTAGTGTTAATGTCTTAATTTTTATTTTTACTTTTTATTAATTTTAGTATTATGAGTTGTTAATGAGTAGTATCAGATTTTAGATAGTTTTTTAAAAATTTAAGTTTTTAGTATGTTTTTAAATTAGGATGTTTGGCAATAGAGTTGTTTGTTTTGTATTAAATAAAGTGTTAGTTTAAATGATGTTAATTAGTATATATTTTTTTTAGTGGAATCAAATATAATTGCTTTAAAAGCATAGTTGTGTTAGTATTATTAAATAGTATCATTGTAAATTTATTTTTTAGGATTGTATCTTATAGACCAAATTCAACATATAATTATCTCTTCTTGCACAATAATAAATTTACTTATCTATTTACCTTTATAATATATTTTGATAATTATATAAATATTATTAATTCTTATTTTCAATTAAATTTTATCAAAAAAAACTAATAATTAATATAGTGAAGTTGTAAACTTGTAATAAATTAAATTTTAAATAGGAAATTTTTGAAATAAATTTTCTAAAATTTAATTGATATAAACTCTTGGAGAACTACTATGCTAAATCTATGTGAATAGTTTTTTAAATAAAAAATGATATAATATTTAGCTGAAACTTTAATAAAATTATTTTATACTCTAATTATTAAATTTAATTATTTTAAAAATAAATTTATATAATCAACTTCCCTATCTAAAATCTGATACTACTCATTAACAACTCATAATACTAAAATTATTGCCAAATATCCTAATTTCCTATTTAAAATTTAATTTATTACAAGTTTACTACTAATGTTTGCAAGAGCAAGATTGCAAATTAAAATCCTAAGCAGAAGTTCATGGGTCACTGCCACAAATGCAACAAACAAGGACATCAGGCACATGAATGTAAAACCAAGACCTTGAGAACACAAAGATTTGAAGGATACTCCTATAACTATCAGAAGTATGGAGATAGAGCATATGAATGCAGATCGAAGCCTAAGTGGTCATCAAACAAATAGACAAAGGTAAGTCACAATGGAAAATATTATAATTAGGATTACAATACTATGTATAGTTGTCACTACTCTCAAGAGTATGGACATGTTCCTAAGAATTGCATAAGAACACACTTTAGAAGTGACTGCAAAAAATGGTTGAGTCAACTACATGTTTTAGCTGGCTGAAGATTGGTCACATAAGTAAGAATTGCCTAACAAGGTCAAAAGTGCCAAGCAGTGATTCAACAAAGGCAAAGAAAAGGCAAATGTTGAGAATGTCAAAGATGAAATGAAAAATACATGGAAGAGAAAGGAAGATTGCAGAACATCAAGTTTTGATGGGATCTCTTCACCCAATGGGTCAGTTGATGACACCACCTCCAACTAAGAAATCAAAAGGTATGTGTGGGACTGATATTTAAATAATACATCATAATTATTTCCAAGGACTTATTTTTGAAAAGATTATATTTTCATGAAGAAAGATACAAAGTTTTGTTGAGAATCTTGAAGAAATATTTTAGTTTTTCAATTTTCATGTTACTGTCAAGCATGAAAATTTTCACTTACGTTGTCGAGTGAAATCTAGTTGATACTGAGCTATTATAGGTGATAGTATTGACCAATCTCATAGTGGTTTCTAAGAAAGAAGTAAACTTCATGGAAGCTGAGTGAGTTGAAATTTCTATTGTAGCCGAGCTTACAGTTGTGTAAGGACTGGGCATTAATTACAAAGTTCTGAGGTCTATATGATCAATTTTTTACTCATTTGACATCATTCAAATTTGAAGAGAGAACAAAGAGCTAAAGGAAAATTGAAGAGATCATTCTAAACATTTTCAAACTGAATTCAACCACTATTCAACATTGTTCATCAAATTTTTGAAGGTATTTATTGTATGTGAAGTTACACTATTTGAATTTCTATAAACCATAGGTGATAATTATGGTGCCTAGTTCTTCTACTACCAAGGTTAAAGAGTGAAAGGAGGTCTTGAATGTTCAACTGATTAACAATGAGATTAGACAACCAAATTTCAAAGCAATCCTTAATATTGCATATAAACAAGATCTGTTTGGTGTGTTATCCATGATACCACCACAAGCCTTAATGATTCAAGATGTGAAATGTTGTTCACATGCAAGGTGGGTAGCATAGGTGACATGGAAATCAAAGACCTATATGGAAAACTGTGTGAAAATGGAATACTAAAGGAGAAATAAAAAATTGTAGAAATAAAAGGGTTAATCATGCACTAGATTTTCCAAATATTTTCAAGACTAAGTGGATTAAGATTATTTTAATCAAAATTCATGATAACTTAGTATGGCTAGAAGATGGACCTATCAAGATAACCAAGAATATTGTGCAAATGGTAATAGGGTATCCAACCCTAGCTAGACCTAAAACCATGAGGAGTGATGCAAAAGATGTTATTGAGAAAAACATAGGGGTAGTGTGGAATAAAAGAGGAATGACAATGGATACTATCATAGATCCCCTAATTTCTTTTGCAGTAAGGATTATTGCACATAAGTTCTTTCAATCAAGCAGATTGAATAGTGTACCTTGTATTGATGTTGATGTAGGATAAAAGATAGTGAAGAAGAATTGTACTTATGACCTTATCAAGCTTCAATTGCAAAAACTATCAAAAAATTTGGGAGCCATGATGAAAACCAAGAGTGCACAATGCAAGTTTGGATCAATACTTGTATGTATATTTTTCTCTGTGTAGAACACATTTCCTTCCTTTGGAAAAGTTTCATGGAAGACAAACAAATCCATTGTAGTACAAATAGAAGAATTCATTGAGAAAATAGGAGAGAGCTTTGAGTCTATTATGACTATCTATTTTGAGGACTTTAAGTAGTCAATGAAACAAAGACACAAGATACCAGTGTCACTAGTTGAGAAACATTGCAATGATGTTTTCTTTCTAGTTGATACTGATTTCACAAATGTACAAGTTGTAGCTCCAAGGGTTAATGGTTGAGATCACTAGGATATGAAGTCAATGTGGATAAGGCATCTATAGTAATTGCATCCTTTCTTGCAGAAGAAGAAGTATATAATAAGGCTACTGACTTTGTAAATTGTGATGCTGCCAAATCAAAGATAACTATGGATCTAAAGACAACATTAGTGATAAGGAAGAAGAACAAGATTGTCAATAAATTGAAAGAAAAATATGGTGAAGGGGAAAAGGAAGATGATGAAGATGATAATGATGATGAAGAAGAATATGTACCAGCCCAAGCACCATTGGCCCTAACACAAGGTCAAGGAGAAGAGGAAGTCGAGCTTGAAGAAGGTGTCAAAGAAGAAGAAGTTAGTGAAGAACCTATAGCCATAGAGAAGAAAAGAAAAGATAAAGCCTTAGTAGTCAAAAATTAAAGAAGGTTGTAAAACCTAAGCCTGCAGTTCTAGCTACACAAATTAGCACAAGACCTACTACTAAGAAAGCTCAAGAAGTAGCCAAGAAAAAACAAAACAAAGCTAGGAAAGCTATATAAGTTGGTGTGTCTGAGAAGAGACAAAGGAGAAAGTACATTGCTCGAACTAAATCATATGAAGAGAGGATAGAATTTGATGATAATAGCCAATTTAAAGTGGTAAGTCATAGTCCTTCTGATTTAGATTATCTATGTGAAAATATAAAGAATAATGTAGATTTGAGTGGATTTTCACATATTGGATTTGATAGACTTGGAAAGCTAGAAATGGATAAAGTAGAAGAGTTAGTATATTCCATGATGGTAACATTTAATATGAATCTAATTGAGATTTTGAACTCTCTACCAAATACTTTATATGATAGAGTTGAGAAAAGATGGAAATATAGTCTTACAATACAAAGGAATATTAGAGAGACTACACTTGTAAGAGTGATGCCAAAATTAGCTAAAGCTAAAATGACTAAAACCATAAAGAAGTATGCAAGGAGATTTTCTCCTAAGTATCATTCATTTAATATTCTCTAAACTAAAATTGAAGATGTTGTTCAGAAAAGTACCCAAATCTAGAAGGCAATTTATGGGCTGACAATATCTAAGGTAATTGAGGAGAAACCTATTGAGGTAGGTGAAGATAAAGATGAGCAAGAATTAATTGAGGTTACTAAAGTTGATACTGAGAAGGATGAACATATGGAAGGCACTAAAGAATGGGAACAAATTTAGGCAATAATTGAAGATGAGTAGCAAATAGAATAGAGTATACCAGATATACAAATGTTGAGTGCCAATCCACTACATGTGACAAAAGTAGACACTAAAATCATATAGATCAAGGATGTTTCTAATACTATGACTCTAAAAATTAATTCACTACTAGAGGAGGACATGAAGCAGATACTACTAGACACCACCACCAAGGAAAACTTATGTAGTCACCCTATATTGGTGAGTGTAGATGAACTTAAGGAGGTAGAGAAGACATTTATAGAGGTGGAAACTCGAGACATCAAAAACCCCTTAATTTAC
This sequence comes from Cupressus sempervirens, assembly GCA_028749045.1. NCBI lineage: Eukaryota > Viridiplantae > Streptophyta > Pinopsida > Cupressales > Cupressaceae > Cupressus > Cupressus sempervirens. Next base: position 672,087,566 of record CM053790.1, on the reverse strand, counting down.
TATGATGCAACCTACATTACCCATTGTAGTGTATCAAAGGAAAGAAACAACCACCATGGCTAACATCAACAAATTGGTACAAAATTTGTTAGTACCAAAAGTTTCTACTCAAGCAAGGGATGGGACACAAGTTCAAACAAGATAGGTAGATACTCATCTACCTACAACACAAGTTCCAGATGCAATTGAAATTGAAAATAAAGAAGAGGAAAGATGGAAGATTCAAACTTGACTACATAGCCTTGTTGGAAGATTGGAGAGCTTTTTGGAATATTGGTTTGGTGATAATATGTAATGTTCAGTCATGACTGAGTTTGTCATTGATGTCAATATAGCATGTTTGATGTCTTATGTCATATTTGACAGAAGAACAATGGAAAGATCAATTTGATATGCTTGACTAGTTGAACATAACAACCACTCATGGTTATGAGAGATACATTTGAGTATCTAGCATATTCAGTGAACATCGGAAGTAGAAAGGCTAAGTCTAGAAGAAGTTATGTAAGTTTTGGTAATGATTGTTCTAAGATAGAGTTTATAGAGGCATGTTTGGGTAAACTTGTTATATCTTTTAGCAAATTTTTTATATTGAGGATCAAGGTTGAGAACTTGGAGAAGACATGTTAAGGATGGCATGGCTAAGCTCACTTGTAATAATATTATGTGTACAAAAAGTTATTCAAGTTGCAAGGTGGAAGATTTGTGTTATTGCTAAGTGTAACATGCTCTTAATGTGGTCCTATAATAATTAATTGAGAAGGATTAACAACCAACTCAAGGAATTATTTAATGGACTTGGTATAAAGGAAGGATATTTTCCTTTATCATGGCATGGATATATACCAATTATGAATGTTTTAAAAGTAGCAGAGAGTATGGAATGTTAAGTTGAGCAAATCAATGCTGAAGTAAAGGAAACTTCATTACCAAGGTTTTTCTGAGTGATCCAAGGTTTGGTATTTGGATTTGAGGTTTATGACCTAGTATACAAGGTCTAATAGTAATTATTCTTGTTGATAGGATAGAGGAAAGAACAAGCAGGGAAGATAAATAACAGTAAATTACTTGTTTGAGCAATGAGCTCTTCTCGTAGTTGAAATTGCATATTTTGGCAATGGTATCTTCTTGCATACATTGTAACACAACTCCTAACAGGGTTAGCACAACTCCTAATAGGGTTGGAATCTCCTAAAAAGGATTCAAAGTCTCCTAACAGGGACTAATTTTACTAAATGTTGTAACAGACTCCTAACAGGGTCTATACTCTAACAAGGAATATTTATATTAGTACATCATCTTGCAGGCATCATTCCCACTGGGGTTTTCCCTCTAATCAAGGGTTTCCCTAGTCAACATATCTAGTGTATTTGTTTATGTGAATCTTTCTATTGTTTCTATTTACTTTGGTTGAATGGTTAAGTTTGTTTAAAGAAGATAAGTGTTTTAATTATTGGATAACTAATTCACCCCCCCCCCCCCCCCCCACACCCCCCCCCTCAATTATCTTGGTGGACTATTGTTTCTAATAAGCCTGAGGAGAAATTGTCAATAAAAACACTGGTTACCTTACTAGCAACTACTACTCTTCCAAGTCAAGCACTTCAAAGATCGAGTATAGAAGCGACACCATTATAATCACCAAGGTCTAGTACATCCAAGGTAGGTGAGGTTACATCATTTATTGATGTCAACTTGGATGAAGTGATTGTCCTACCAAAGTTTGACCTTGCAACAATCACAATTGAACAAATGGGCATACTACAAGATGCACTTGCAAGGAAAAAGCACCAAGAGCTACTCAGAAGGGAGCATAGGTAGAAGCAAGCATTGCAAGACATCAAGAATATATTTATTGATTCATTCCTCCTACTAGCACCTGAAGAAGACAAGCCTATCATGGAATAGTTGGTATTCATTGTAGAACACATCAATGATGCAGACCTAGATTCAAATGTCAAACTACTTGAATGGTCTGAGAGAAAATTTCAAGGAAAGGTAAATGACAAGGTATCAAGTTCTATTACACTTTTAGTCTTGGTTGAGTTAGCAACCAAGATTAAAAGTGTAAATAAAATCTTAGAGAATATTTTCTTACTTTACACCAATTTGTGCGATACAAATTTTTTCACACAAGAAGTACAGTGCCATATTGACAATTTGGAGGCAAAGATGAAGCTAACATGTATTACTCTACCCAATTCTCTAGCTCAAAGTTAGAAGCACTTCAAGAATTTGATGAATTCCCAAGGTCAATTGGTTGACCTGCATGCTCAAGAAGAAAATATTTGGGCCACACTGATTAGCATCCAATCCATGTTGACCCCACACATGGAAATACTTCACAAGGAGCTAGCTTTTGTAGAGACACTAATGCAAAAAGATCCCCATCTTTCTATACTAGAAGGCTTAGTTTATCTTGTTTCCAATTTGGCCATCCAAATCAAATCATTGGAGGTAGCTTGTGATAATTGGGATGTAGCTTTAAAGCTAATACTTGAGATCCATAAATCTTTTTTGGATAAACACACTATTCAGGTATAACCCTTTGACATAAGTGGCAAAAAGGAGGAGTAATAAGATAGGAGGAGAAATAAGAAAGAGGGAGCATAATAAGTTTTTTAGTGACATTGACTCCAAGTGATCAATAGATACAGTTTTGGGGGAGACAAAATAAAGGGGGAGTCAAAGACATAAACAAAGTATAGCATATGCATATTTACTTAGAAATAGTATTAATTCAAGATTCAAGATATAATAATCAACTCAAGGGGATTTATAAGATTTTGAGGTATGATAGTAAAGTCAGGTTTTGCAAAATTTTGAAATTTTGTATTATACTGAGTAAAGATGGTAATTATCTAAGTTATGCTTATAAGTTAAAGATATTCATGCATGACCAAGTGTTTTTTCCACTCATGTTAGAGGGGGAGATTGTTAATCTCAAATTGGTTTTGACATATGAGTGTTTATACACTTAAGTCATTTACAAGATTAGTTCATGTCAAACAAGTAATACATTTGGAGCATAACATGTTAGATAGTGCATAGCAAGTGAGATTCTTAGTGTATGTTGAGTAAATAGTTGGTGCCAATCCACTCAAGTTTCAAGTAGATAGATGATTTTGAGTGATTCAAGAGCTGAGTAATCAAAGGATGTTGAGTTATTCATATGTTGAGTTCTGGCATTGAAGTTGTAGTTGATGTTGAGCATCAGGGACTTCTAGTGTCGAGTTATATAGTTTTGACATAGTTGTTTGTAATGGCACAAACTCCTATGTAAATTATTTTGGTACCAAATTAAGGATATATTTTGAGATCCTAGATGATAAGAATGAATCTTGATTGATTATCCCAATGCAACACACGCAACCAATCAGAAAAAAGAGAAGGATCAAGCAATAGGTGAATCACAATCATTGATTCATACCTAACCCTGAGTCACCAAGATATTCATAAGGAGGGTAAACCCTAATATATAATGTAAGTAAGGAGATGAGTAGAGAGAGAATTTTTTGCATGCAAAAAGAGAATCAAGGTGTGACTAAGGAATTGTGATCTAGAGACATGAATTATAGAATATGTTAGAGGAGAACATAGTAAAGGAGTTAGAGGATAGAAGAGATACATATAATCAAAGAAGGATCAAGAATACATGCAAAGAGTTGATCTAACATCAAGTAGTAGAGTTCTAACAAAAGATCATTGTTGAGACATTTTAATAGGTGAATCATTTAAATCTCTTAACAGAGTAGTCCTAACATGCTGAGATAAATTCTTGAATATGGTGCTTACTTCATTGTAAGTTGAAGTCCTCTTACTAGCCACACTTCTAATAGGGTCTTGAAATCCTTTAATAGGGTAAGACGTAATAGGCTTTGTAAGCCTTTAACAGGGTAGATCATATTTCATGATCAAACATTGTAACATTCATTGGATATACTTTATAAATGTAGTAGTGAAGATGTATGGGTGTCATCCCCACCCCAATTTTACCTTCTCATTAGAGGTTTTTTGGGTAATCATATCTTGTGTCATATGTGTGAATGTTTATTTACTTTGAAGCTATGAATAGTTATGCTTAATTTGGTATTTTAGTTTACATGCATAGATTGTGAGATGGATGTGTAGTGAATGATTTTAAGGATGAAGTTTTCAAGTATTTTATGGGACTTAGTATTATCACATATTTATTGACAAACCTCCCTGCAGTAAGTCAATTTCATCAAACACAAAACAAAAAAAGTAATGATTTACTTAACCCCATGTCACATGAATTCTGGGAAGGTTGGTGTTAGGTTGGGATTATAGGGACGTTAAGTGGATTAATGTTATTTGTATGGGGAGATGTATAAGTAAAGTAAAATGTAGTAAATAAAAGATTTGGCTTAAATATTGTTATTTTTTAAAGGATATAAGGGTTAATGGCTAGTGGATAGGGAATTAGTGGTAAAATTAGATAAGAGATGGTAGGAAGTAAAGCAAGATGTAAGGGATAGTTATAGTATATTTTAGGAATGGTTAGTAGAAAATGTTAGGAGTAAGGAACCGTATATCAGATTACTAATAGAGATTATTTTAATTGATTTAATATTCAAATACTATAAGAAAATAAATTAAACTAAGATAATATACATGTTTATATACATAATAAATATATATAATTAATCAATTTCCAAAAAAAATAAAACACACAAATTATAGCATTTATAACTATTCACATAATAAAAAAATGAGTAGCTCAAATTAATATAAAGATAAATTAAAAATCATTTTTATCATTACAATACTAATTATTGAATATTCTCATTATTTAATTGAATTAAATTTATCTTAGATGCTAAATATTTATTATAATTTATAAAAAAAATTGAAACTAAAACATGCAACATTACAAAGAGAATGGACTAAATTAATACACAAATCTACACACTTGTTTTGATTCGTCAGAACTCGCCATATCACTAGCTGGATTGTTGGTTTTTATGCCGATAGCAATATAGCAACCCACCTAAAAGTCATAGACACGACGAGGCCCAAGACATGTGATGTCATGTAGAGATTAGAAAATATATATATGTGCCAGCTTGTTGAGCTAGCTCAGCGATAGCGATATCATGGACCCACTTCTCGTGTACTAGGTACTAAGATTTTTGATCGTGACATTGATTCGAGATCAAAGGGTGGCATTGACTCGCTATGAAGAAGTGCTCAAAAGTTAAGTATAGTGAGTTAGCGAGTGTGGCCCACCACTGTTGAAGTAAAATTGTTGCCCACAAGATCAAGTCTGGATCAACGATGCTCATTGACTCACTATAAAGAGATGTGCAAAAATTAGGTATAGCAAGTTAACGAGAAATCAACCCACCATCGTGTTCTTAAAGGTTATTTCAATTGTCTACCACATGATTAAAGTAAGATCAGTGATCATCACTAGCTCATTGTGGAAAGGTTCTCGAGAATTATATATAATGAGTTAGCGAGTTGATGACACGTGTCCATAGTCATCCATGGGCTCGGTTTGAAGTGTTAGCCTTGAAGGAAAGGTATAGGTGGAGGTGTTTTGTTGGCTTGACTGCCAATGTATTAAGAAGAAAGCTAAGTGAGGTTAGTTGTCATTCCCAGATCGTAGGATTTTTCAAGGATCAATGGCACAAGTTTAAAAAAGAAAGTGCAACGTCACTCTATTTTTCTGTTCAGGGCATTTATGATAAGTGAAAGCTTTGTGTGTGGGAGAAACAGAGTATAACATAGAGATTTTCATTAATTCCAGTCCTACGCAAACAAAGATTGCAAATTTTTTGAGCACAAGAGCCTAATTGATTGTGTCATGTTAAGCCTGCTAAAGACGTGAAACTATTCTTATGTCATTCAAGAGAAATTTTAGAAGTTTAGAGAAGAACAAGTTTAGCAAGTCAAGTAAGTACTCATATTATAACCTCTGTGGCATTCCAATTCTCTCAATACTATCAAAATGCCTCCTAAGAAACCATTCTCTGGGAAAATTAATTATATGGATAGGAATGTCCAGGATGATTTATTAGAATTACTCCTAGAATCTATTGTACAACCTACACAAGTTAAAAAGCTAATTTCTTTAAACCCTAGGCTTAAAATTGGTGATGGCCTATATGACAAGGGGAACTAGGTTAGGGATGCAACAACTACTCAAACTAGCCTTATCTTGTTTAAAAAGTGGTTTTCAGAAAGAAATTTTTTTGCTCTGCATGCTAATGTCTAGAATTTTGATTTGGGAAAGTTAGTGGTCCCAAGTGTTTTCATGGATTATGATTTTCTTGAAGTCATTGCTAAGAATTATGACCAAACCATTAGGGTTGTAAGAAGAAAGGATGGTGTGCCTGTGGTCTCGATTAATCCTAAGGAAATTAGAGAGGTTTTTCACCTGGAACCATTATCAGACTACCATGTGCAAATCAATCTGCTAGAATTAGAGAATGAATATAAAACAAAGAAGGATGTAATTAGGGGAGGTGCACTAAGGGTACATATCGGTACAATAGGAACTTTTCTAGTAATTATTGCAGCCTCTAGAGAGACTTTTAACAAGAGTCTTTTCACTTCCCGAGCTGTAGAGATATACAGGACCTTATGCTGAGTTTTTGGTGAATATGAGCAAGAATTTATGCCAATTGGTTTCATGTACATGATGGTTCAGATTGCTTCCTTTGGTGTAGATGTTATTTTTGATTTTGCTTCCTTTTTGGCTAAAGAAATTCACATTGGTTTAGTTGGGATTGCGAAGGGCAAGGTGGAAAAAACTTTTGGCCACTACTCTCTATTAATGCATATGTTTTTGTTCAAAGAAGTGACATATTTTGGTAATGAGATGGAACTAAATAGAGAGGAGAATGGGGAAATATTGCCAGTCTAGTTGTGGAGTGCAGATATGACCTGAGATGCAAGTAATGCTAGTTTTGTCAGATTTGATAGATATTTTGCTACTAAATTGAGTGACAATCCCAGAATCCCTAGGATACTAATGAGTCTCATCAGGCCTATGGATAACCCCCATGACTTGAAAGTTTCACATAATTGGGGAGATATCATCCCCTACCCTATTTCTACTATTTTTAGAATCTATGGTTTCAAGGGGAACCCTCATATTTTGCCTTACCAAGTTCCTTGGAAGGTGGGAATGGCTGAAGTTTTATGGCAGTTAGGGGGAGTGGAAGAAATGTTTTTGTTGAAAAGGCAATTAGGGTCAATTTTCCCTACTTGCATAGTGGCCCATCAGTTTGTGATTACAAAAGAGGGATGGATCTTTTTGCATAAAATTTTAGAGCAGTATATGATGGCTGTCTCTCATCCCCATTTTTGTGATTCTAAGGGATTTTTCAATCAGATGTTCAGGCATAGAATCAAGTTGGGACCGATCAAGCACGATTCTTATTATCTAGAGGATATTATAAGGAATGAATTCTCATTGCAGGAGTAGGAAACTAAAAAGAAAAAATGGAGAGTTTATTCCCGAGTCTTAGAATTCATTCATTGTTTTGACAATAAATATGATCCTTTGGATAATGCTATTACAGAGGCTAACAAAATAAGTAATCTCATGAATACCTTCCCTAAAATAATGGAGGTCATGAATGAAAAGAAACAATTTTTTTTTTATTCATATCCTAATAAGGCCAGAGAGGTCATGAGGAGGTTGGCTTTCACTCCAAATGTGAGAAATGATAAAATAATTGTACAAAAGAGGCCTGGATATACTATAATTTAGAATAAAAGGGTTCCTATAGACAAGGGCAAACAAATAATAGGATCTACCAGTATAGCCCAAGAGGAGAGACCTAAAGAGCCTAGTCCTAAGAGGCAAAAGGTAATCACAGAAGAAAGGCCTCAAGATGAAGAATATTCACCCACCCAATCCCCTTTGAGGATTGGAGAAGAGAAACTCACTGGTGAACAGGTTGAAAAAATGGGATCATAGGAGATATTTTTATTACTCAAGCAGAATAAGATGAGGGTAACCCTCCAGAACTTCCTCTCCCAATTTTGGATCTAACAATAGCTAATTATAGAGGCAGGAAATTGGACCCTATATTAGAGCACACCAGTCATCAATTTTTGACTGATGACAGTTTTGTGAAATCAAGGGCTTTTCAGCAATTTGCATGGAGGACAAGCATGAATGTTTTCGAGGAGAAATGTAAAAAGATGAAAACAGAGCATTCAGAAATGGATGAAACTTCCATGCAAAACCAAATTAAAGAAGAAATGATGAAGGAATTGTAGAATATAAGCCTTGAGGAGGGGAGGAAAATGATAAAGGCATCTAACATTTTATTATTGCCCAATTGGGATATTGCAGATGCATTAATTTTTAATTCTATTTCAAGTAGATTGGAGTTGCAAGACCCAAATAGAATAGACTTCCAAGGCACTTCATTCATTGAAGATCAAGCTGCATTGGTCAGTTGGTCGTTGAGAAAGGGATCTAGAGCCACACCATCACAATCTGATGAGTCTGGGTTGATGGGAAATATACTTGTAAGAAGGGTTGCTAACACTTCACATGTATAGGCAACATATTGGAATGTGGGTTCTTCTAAGTTTGTGTTGGCCACTGCTAAGAAGGAGGAACAAGTTATGTCTGAGCTACAAAATAAATATGAAACACTTCTTGAGGCCTATAATAGGGAGGTAAAAAGGAGAATTGAACTTGAAAACAAGGTAATGGGGAAATCCACAAGGCCAAGAATAACATACCCCCACCCTTCAATGGAACCTTTTAAATCCACCCCCCTTGTAGAGATACCAGACACACCTCAAAGGCCTGAATATTATACAGCTGAAGAATTTGAAGAAGAGAAGAGCAAACTATGGACCTTACATGTAGAGTTAAATACACAGTATGAGGATAAGCTTAAAAAGGCTCTAATGTATTTAGTGGACAAAATTGAGTGGCCCTTATTCTTTGATCAGTTGGTAAAAGTAATAGATATATGGGAGGAATTAAAAACTTGTGATGATACCCTGAAGCCTATTGTTAATAAATGGGGAAGAAGGGAAAAAGAAATCACCCTTTTATGTTATTCAGTTATAAAGTCTTCTAATGCCCATGTTGAAAAATTGTATGATATTGCTAATGACCTATCAGATTTTGATAACAGGAGAGTTGCTCTGCAACTAAAAATTATTTCTTATTTGAATAAGTACAAGAATAAAAAAATTGATCTATTTCCTTGTGCCTTGGATAGAAAGAAGAAATTGAAAAATAAGGAAGAGTGGAGTAAAGAATTGGATGACCTTTTCTACACAAGGATAAATAAAGTTATTAATGAAAAGGGGCATGCCTGGTGGGCCACCACGATAGAGGAATTGGTTAAAGTCCAATTATTTTTTGATTCTTTGAAGAAAGAATTTGTTGGTTTTGAAAAGGAGGCTGGTTATATTTTAAAAAAGCAAAATGATATCCTACAGTTCAGCTGGCCAGATGATATACAATTTGACACTTCGATGGCAGATCTTCTATTGGACAAGTAGTTAGAGGAGGACAGCTCAGATCATGATGAGAAAGAAGAAGGTGAGGTGTAGGTTATTGACACCTCTGCACCAGAACTAAAAAAAGAAGAAGGGGAAAAGGTAATAATGCCTGCTCAGGGTGAAAGCAGTGAGAACCCGCAGAAGAAAATAGATTTGGAGGTATCACAATATCATCCTTCTTTGGCCAACTTGGTATCCACGTATTCTAAGGAGCCAAAATAATGAGAGACAAATTAGAAGTTGATGATTCACAAAAAAAATTGGAATAGGCCTACCTGAAGGAATATTTGACACACCTAGAATTCTGTTGTTATTGTTTTTGTCTTTTGTATGATGCTTTGTTCTTTGGACACTTGTCAGATCACAATTGTCCTTTGTTTGTTGCAACTCATGCTATATAAATGAGTTTTTAAGGCATTGTGATGGTCCAAAACTTGTGCAATTTTTTGTTTCTTTTGAGAAGAGTACATATTCACTCCGTCCAATAGTATGCAGAGGTTTTGAGTTTGCTTCCATTGTACTTTCTGATAAGAAAATTGAAATGAGAGAAATGGCAATCTATTCTAGGCATTCAATTGGTTTTCTAATTGTTATTATATTAGTCATATGAAAAGGATAATATAAAGGGGTATTTACACTATATCTATATCATCAATTTATGTCTCCAGTTTATGGGTTTGTTTACTTTGAAGTCATTTAAATAAGGTTTATTTGGCTGAATGCAGTCTAGATGGGTTGTATGCTGGTTTTATTGTTGCTTTTAATTCAAGCAATTGTATAAATGCTTCAGTAAATCAGTAGGGTTTATGAGTTCATAAAAGGGATATTGCATAAGAATGGAGATGGGTGATTGCAGTTGATTAATTCTTATACAAGTTATTTAAATTAGATCTCCCACCAATAGTCAATTTCTTGCCCAATGGATAAGGCACTGGTCCTATAAATCAAAAGTAAACAAGGATAAATTTTGCTATTGCATATCAAATCATCTTACAAAATCAAAATTATTTTTAATCCTATTCAAGAATTATAAATGCTGGTCTCAACTCATTTATATCTAATTCTTGAGTCTTAGGTAGTTGCTATTTCCAGGAATATTTGTAAATTTTAGGAGAATTATGACTAGATCTGCTAATAAGGGATGTGTATAAGTTTGAGAGCATTGAAGAATTGAAGTGAGTTGTTTATGTATGTGAGGGTAACAGATGAGAATTAGAATGAAACTAAGATAATTTCATGCACAATTGCATTAGAATTATCCCTAGGTATACCCGCCTTGGTTTAGCAGAGCCAAAAGAGTAGGAAACCATCCGTTAGTTTGTTTGAAGTTGGGTTATAGTGATTCATTCATATAGTTGATATTGGGAATTGGCTAATCCCTAGATTGTGTGAGTCATTTCACTGTGATATTAAGCATTTTGTTGCTTGATAGTTTCAGCAGTTTGAAACACCAACAAGATACACGCTACTCCTAATCATTCAAACCACAAGCATGAGGGAAAAAATGAATAATCATTTATAGTAGGACTATCTATGAGAGAATATAACACAGCTTCAAGAGTATGAGCTGCATCTTTAGCTAGAGATGATAAAGAAAATTGCTTCTTTTCTTCTTCTTTTTTCTCCCACACAAGCATACCCATCTGCTAGAATCACTACATTACATTTTCTATTTTCGAGAAATAGTTCCTTAAAATGGTACTTCTAGATTGCACCAGGAAAGCTTGTATAACTTATACAATGCATCTCGTATAGCTTCCTCATAGTATTTACATTGTTGGGGCTCCAAACTCTACAATGAAGTTCTTTTGAAAACATGCAAGCTAAGCTTCCTTTCTTCTTTAAATAAAGTAGTGAAAAAGACTCCTAAATCAACAAGGTCATGTTGTGGATGCAAGCCATATAGAAAGATGAAAATAAACTACTAGAATGAAGAGGAAAGGAATGCAGATACAGATGTTCTATAATATATCAATCCTCCCAAAGATTGAGTTCTTGTTTAATGTCTTGCAAAGAAATCTACAGTATAATGGCCACAAACCTATGTTAGAGGCAATCTTGCTAATTTGAGTGAAAAAGAAAATGGGAGCAGCTATGGCATATTACATTCTTTGTTTCCGATCCAGAGCTTTCCAACACCAAGACATCTTGAGATTCCCTGCATGCAAAAGAAATACAAAAAATGAATAGTGCATTATATCATAAATATAAATTTTGCACAGCTTTATCCTTGCACTTAAATATATGCTAACCCTGAACCTAAACATCATCTATAAAAAAACTTTGTGACCTGAAAGAATTAACAATGGCTCTATTTTTTAAATTGCAATGAGTAGAAGAGAAAAAGAAAATGTAAAAGCATTGAATAGATTTGGAATCCACCTCTACAACTTTCTGATAGATAACAAACTTGGAATGATATCTAATGACCAAATTCTTACCTCCTTTCTCCTCTCCTATTGACCCTACACCAAACTCTCACCCATTGCAGTCACGGTGTGCCTCAAAACAATATTAACACTGCCGTGACCTTTTTTCTTATGTTCTGAAGGTCAAAAATTAAACAATTTTACCATAGTCAAAATTTGGTTGAAATTTCGACCATATCGGGCCCATTTTTTCAAAACAAATGAATTTAATAACCCAAATAGGCCTTTGGTCAAAAATTTGGTTAAAAATGGGGGCCTAATGTACTAGTGTACTATTCCACATTCTTCTAGATGGTTACTGGATTTAGGTACTTCACACCATATGACATCTTCTCAGGATTTGTTCTCTTATTTTGAGGCTTCTCCTACTCTACACATTTTGATGGGGATCAACATTTGTTATGATTGTATGTAGGAAAGGTTCTATAAGAATTCATTATGGTACATTTCATGATGTACTTTGTGTTCCATATTTGGAATCTAACCTTCTCTCTATTGATTAGATTACACATAGTGGGATAGGGAAGATAATTGAGTTTGCACAAGATTTAGTGCACATCAGAGATAGTATGAAAGAAAAATATTGTTTCTATAGGGATTGTTGATCACTCTTCTCACCTATACTCTTTCTCTCATTTTGTTCCACCATTTCCACTATCAGAGACTCACCCTCATTCTTCACAAGAGGCTAGTGAGGTAAAGTTAGATCACTTGAACTTATGTGTTGTTCCTAAGATGAATGTTGTGACTTTTACACCTTCACCTCCTATTCAGATTCTATTTATTACACATGATTACTCTTCAACATTTCCTACCATTGTAACTCCAATCATCGAGCCAACTACTATAGTTGTTGAGGATATATTAGAGGATACACATCTCCTCTAATATGATATACTTAGCACCCTTGCTATCCCACCTCCATTGGAGATTCTATTTTAGGATTCTCATTCATTCTGCTTTGAGCATCAATTAGGACTTCTAGCTTCACCTTACATTAAAGGGTTTCATCCTTATTGTCCACTACCTTTTTTTCCTTCAAATTGGAGCCACATTGGTATGTTTATTGACACATGAGTTCTATCATTCTCGGGTGCTATGGAGTCTTAGGTCTCTATCATGGGGAGTTTCATTATACTTATGGTTTTGAGAGAGTCTCTTAAGAAATATCATTTGTAATTGTTCTTTGTATCTCTTTTTGGAGTAGATTTTTTCCCATGTGGTTTTCCCTATTTCTCTATTTCACAAATATTTGGTTGTAATTGGGTACCTCATCAAGCCTTGTTTTTGGGACCCAAGTATGCTTTGAATATTTTGGTTTCCTTTCTTTTTCATGCATTTTTTGTAGCTACGTTGTTGCTCATCTTAAGATGGGTGTTAGAGTAAAAGGTTAATTTCATTTCATTTATTAAATTACCTTAACTCCCTTCTTAATATTTCCCTTTATGCACTAATATTTTTATTTAATAATTAAATGATTATTATTAAATGGTATTTACCTCTTAGGGTTTTCCTATTAGGTTTTACGATCTCCTTCTATACAGATTGATCAATTGTAAATTGCATTCATCTTTTTATTCTAATAATATATTTTTCCATATTTTGAGAGCAAATCCCTTGCCTCTTCTTTGTCTTTTCTTCTTTGTGATAGGTTCTTGCATGTAGATGTTCTTTAGGTTTTGTGGATTTGTATTGCTCAAATCCTTCATTTATCAATCAAATTTTAAATATGATGTAGAATAATTGTGTGAGTGTTAAATCTTCCATGATTGAATGCACATATGGTAGTGAATTCTATTAGATTTTCATAAAGATATAATCTAGATCATTATTATTCTCTTTTAGCATTCAAGATCATTCTTATGGATGGATGCTTTTGTCTTTAAATTCTTTTTGGTTAAAAGTGTTGTGAAATATATTTTGCATTGAAGACCTTAGAAGGGAGTTGTACCTTAATTTAAAATTCAAAGGGGATAGTTGTAAGATATTAACCCCAATTGTTGGTTTCGATTATCTCATGGAAGGGCATACTGTTGCTACATGTCTATGAGCACAAATTAAGAGAGGATAAATATGCTAACCAACAAATTTATGGTGACTCTATTGGGGAAGATTGTAAGCTAATTAATAAATTAATAATCTCATCACATAGGGAAAAATGGTTATTTTCCATGAAAATATCTTTCATTTAGTTTAACTAAATTTGGTCTTTCAAGATGCATAAGAAGACATTATCGATGAACTTAACCTACTAGCTTGCCATTTCAAAAGAAGTCCTAAAGATTACTAATGAGAAAATTTAGTTCTAGAGATAGATGAAGATATTGCTAATAATTTGATATTTTTTCTTGAAATGTAAAGAAGAAGAGAAGTTGAGAACCAAGCCAAAGATTTGGCATTGAATCCACATCTACTACTTAGGAACCAAGAATTCCCTACCAATTAGTTCCATAAAGGTATATTTTATTTTATTTTATTTCTCTTAGAGATACACCATATCCTTGAGGCAAATAAGGGCAATTGATCCACACCTTTAGAGATTTCTAAATTTAAGTCATTTTTCAAATTGTAGTCCAAGAAGTTCTACTAGAAGTAGACTATCCTCTCCTCCCAAATCTACCTTGTCCCATATCTATTAGCTCCCAAATATACTTTGTCCCATATCTATTAGGCACACACTTTACATGACATAACCTAGCCCTCATAAATCAACCTTTCACATATTAATATTATCCTACCAATGGCTCAAGAGGAACCTTTTGGAGTGGGGGGAGGTGTTAGACCTCTTAACCTAGGAGTTAACCTCAATCCATTTCCCAAAGGTGTTAAGTAAGCGCTACCCAAATTCAATGGGGATTGAAAGAAGGTCATTAATGAACAACATAATTTCTTCAATTAAGTATATGTTGAATTGGCTAACAACATCAAGATGTGGCGGTAAGGTTAATTGTAAAAGATATCATTGACATTGTGGTAGAATAGTTGTACCAAATATCTAATGGCTCAATCACTGAATAAAATTTTATACATGCAAAAGTTAAAATTAGGTCTAAAGAAACATAAGATGAACATGTCCTCTTATCCCAGATTGCCTAATTGAAAAAGGGAATACACAAGCTTGTGTGAGAGTTTGTTACTAGATATGATAGAATAATAAACAAAATTCCTAATGATAAGATACCAACACATGAAAATCAAAAGTGCTTTATAAAGTCAATACCCCATATATTATCTTTCATTTGAGGAGGAAAAGGGTAGAGGATCTTGCAATAGCATAGACCTAAGCCATAGAGCTTTAGGATGACCTCATCATTATCAAGAAGTGGAAGAAAGAGATTCAAGTACCTAATTCTCAAGCATCTACATCCTCCAATCCATTGTTACAAAGGCTAATGAATGATGTAATCACTTTAAAAAGAAAACTGCATAAATTTAATACTTAAAGTAGTCAACCATGTCAAGATATACTGAGAAGGTACTTAACTCAAAATGTGGGTTCATCTTGAAGAACATTAAAACTACCACCCACAGAAAAGAGGTTGGAAATGCCTACCAAAGGGAATGTAAACATGTGTATATTTCATTTGAAATATGAACACAATGGTGGCTCATGTCCTAAGATGATAAGGTATGTGAAGATGCATATAAAAAAGGAAACTATTGGAGAATCACCCAAAGATGAAAGCTCTCTAAAGGAATCTAGTGACTCTTTTAGTAATTTTCTTGAATATGATTTGGACTTCAAGAGCCGAGGAGATATATTGGTAACCTTGGAGGAACCCTTGTGTGTATTACTCACAAAAATCTAGTATAATACAAAATCTTACAGTAGCATATCTTCTCTTGAATTAGTGAACAAAGTGAAGGAAGCAATACTAAAAATACTTTAGGTTCAAATGTTAGGTTCATTTGAGGTAGAGGATCAATTACTTAAAGTTTTTAGATTTGAATCCTCATTTGATATTTTAAATTTTTTAAAATCTTCTAATATTCAAAATTGTCCTACTGAATACCTTCTATTGAATCCTAGGGAATTAGGTAAATTAATTGATTATGTCAAAGGAAGTTGTTTAAATTAAGAATTTAATAAATCCATGGTTCTAATCTTCAGAGTAATTAGTTCTTGTCAAATGTGAGATGAAAACACCTTTGAAACTCTTTTAGCATGTAGTAAAATTGGTCCCTTTAATGTCTCATTATTCATTCATTATTACAAATTAAATAACTATATAATTGACTCTAGTGCTTCTTAAAATATCATGCCTCCTTCCATAGCTAAATAAATGTACTTACCTCTAACCAAGACTTTTCTAGATGTTACTCTATTTATTCTAACCATATATGTCTGTGTAGGAAAATAAAAATTACACAAGCGACATTAGTGGCATATCCAATAAGAATCTTAAGTTGACCATATTAGTGTCTAATAATCTAGCCAATTATGGTATACTATTAAGTAGAATACTCCACAAGGATTCAAGTGGATAAATCAAAATGGATTGATCCCAAGATACCATCTATGTCAAAAAATAAAGGGTGATACTTTATCCAAAGGCCAAATCTAGGTGTATTATCTTTCCCTCTGAATAATCTTGATCACAAGTTCTACACCAAGAGTATAAATTCAAGTTTTACATGATCTTACCAAAAAAGGATGTAGAAGAGGAATAAATTGGTTATCAAAATTCATGATGGATTATGTGTTAGGATTAACCACGGACTAAAATAACAATTACATGCAAATATAACCAATATCAAAAAATAATAGATCTCACAAAAGAGAACACAAGACACAAAGATTTAACGCGGTTCACCCAATCCCTGGGCTATGCCCACCAACATCAATTCCAATATTATTATTAGCTAGTGATTACAATCTATAATCCCTTACAACTCAATACTTCCACAAGAAGCTACAATATCACCATACATAATGAAATCCCTAATTCATTTTATACAAGTCTTTTTCGCTCTTAAAATTAGTTCTAGAAAAAGTCATCCAATAAAAAAATAACACCCAATGCCTATTATAAATAAGGTCATCTTTGGCTTCGAGGGAACTGCCCCTTATTCCTGCCTTGGGGGTGCTGACCCCAAACCTTCATAGAAATAATTTGGGGAGAAATCAAGCTAAATAAAGCTCTGAGTCTGCTTAGGATCCACATCACAATATTATAGAATTTTATGGTAGTTTTTCTTCGATTGACTTTGAAGTAGGTGTTGTATTAATATCACCCTCAAGAGAAATACAACATGCCTTTAAATTGGAATTTGATAACACTAATAACATAGTTGAGGATGAAGTATTGTTATTTGAATTAGAAGAAGTAAAAATAAGAGTTATCAAGTTGCTAAAATTTAGGATGAATTTTAACTAATTTCAAAGTATGTCACAAATATTTTTATAATGAAAAATGAGAGGCTTAAGCATTATCAAAATCAAGTATGGTATGAACTAGAAGGATTCAAAGTATCTATTGAATATATAACTAGAGAATTAAATACTAGAGTAGAGTCTATTTTTTTCTAAAATTCATTCCTACTTCCTTGAACTAATTTTAAAGACAAAGCATATAGGGTAGAACTTGTTCATAGACCTAGTTTTGATGACAATGCATAAAGCTAGCAGCCTTCCACAATAATAAATAGATCAATGCATTTCTAAAAGGTGTAGATATGTTTATGAAAACCTATTTTGAAGGTTCAAAATTATAATTCTATTAATTTTTCCCTAATCTAGAGGAAGTTAGCACAAGGTGTTATACAACTGAGGGGTGACCAAAATCCTAAAGGTTTAGTGTCTTTTGAAAAGATGTTTGATCAACAAGATTTTTTTTGGAGAAGAATAAATCCATTACTTTGGTGAGTTTGAAAAATTTAATATCTAAAGGATCATCAAGTCCAAATTAGTTAACTTGTAAATAAAATTCTCATCAGAAGAGAAATCTAGGTTCATGGAATTATTAAAGGCTTATGAAGACATAATCACCTACTCTTATAAAGGCCCCAAAAACATTTAGAGAGGGGTAGTTTCTATTGATCTCTAAGTCTATGTTTTCTATTAGTGTCCAAAAACTTAGTCATTTACTAGGAAATATTACATGTTCATCATTGTAATTGAGCTATCTAGTAAAGGTCGAGCATACAGAGCTTATACCAAGTAGAATAGTGATTGTCTAGTATTTAATTAAGACCAAGTGCATGTACTCGCTGAGAAATATAGTTGAGAGGGAGAACATTGAAAAGTTGTTAATTTTTGAGAAAGCACTTATATGAAAGCCAAGTGATAGAATGAAAAAGTCTACATGACCAAGCATCAAAGACTTCAAGTGTTGATTAGTTCAGTTTTGACATATAAGTTTGTAATGACACAAACACATATGTAAACCATTTTGCCTAAATTTTATATGAAATTTAATATTTGTAGAGACAAATAAGAAGGTGATAACACATAATTTCCATAAGGTAATGATCCAAAGGCATGAAATTTAACCAATCAAAAAATGATATAGAAATGACAAAAGATGATGCAGTGTAAACCGTTGATCAAGACCTAGAACCTTCATAGAACATCTATTTAAGGAGGATTCTAACCCTAGAATCATAATGTGTGTGTGTGTGTATGTGTGTGTGTGTGTGTGTGTGTGTGTGTGTGTGTGTGTGAGAGAGAGAGAGAGAGAGAGAGAGAGAGAGAGAGAGAGAGAGAGAGAGAAGAGAGAGAGAGAGAGAGAGAGAGAGAGAGAGAGAGAGAGAGAGAGAGAGAGAGGAGAGATGCAAATACCTTATCTAATTATGAAGAGTATGTGCATGCAAACAAAGAATACTAAGTTTGAAATAAGATCAAATAGAGAGAAACTAGAGTAGTGAAGGACTAAATAAAGTTATTAGATTAGGAGATTATATTGGAGATATAGAAAAGAGGAAACCCAAGATCATCTTACAAAGAAGGAAAAGGGCCAGGTATTGAATCAATTATTGTTAATTGAGACAAAGTAAACCTCTAAACATAGTAATTTTAACAAACCTATGTAAACCTCCTAATCAATTCCTTACTTTATTGTGAGTGTAAAATTCTTTAACAAGGTGAGGCCTAATTTTCTCTAAATATTTTAATACAAAAGACCCCTCATAGGGTAGATCATATCTTATTATCAAACATTGAAACCCTAATAGGTTAACTTTATTGTTGCAACAGTGGATATTTGTGGGTTTCATCCCCACCCTAGTTTTACCTTCACATTGAAGTTTTTTTAGATTATCAAATCATTGTGTTGTGTGTTGAAATATTTCATGGATGTGATGTATTTTATTTATGTTTCAGCATTATAATTTTAATGGTAGATCTATTAAATGTGACAAATTAGGAATGAGTTCATTAAATTGGTTTTGAAGTCAAAAATATGACATCATGAAAACCATAAAAAGAAGGAAAGAGATAGCTAGTCAATAAAATGACACTAAATACAAAGAAGTTGACACAGAAGGATTGTTTGATAATGGAAAGACTAGAAATAATGTTGAAGCATTGACAAAATTACTAGAGAAGAATAGTGCCCTATCAAAGGAAGCAAAAGATCTGAAGACAGAACAATAAATTCAATTAGTTAAACTGTGTGAAGTAATGAAATAAAAGAAGAAAGTAATGGAAGACAAGTTCATGGATAAAGAAGAAAAAAGATAGATGGATGTTATAATTCAAGAGAGATCATTTGAAGTACATAAGCTTACAAATAATCATTTGGATATGATAAATCAACTAGTAATTGCAAATTAGGAAGAGTGTAGAAAGGATTTGGAGATCACAGATCTAAGGTTATAGAATGAGAAATTGAAAAGTGAGTTAAGGAATGAAAAGGAACTTATGAAGAGATTGAACAAACCACATGAAGAAATCAAACATTTTGAAGAACTATTGAGGTCACCTAGAACAAAAGACACCTCTGGACTTGGATACAACAAGCACTCTTCATCTACTAAAGAATTAGAATCATCCAAAATTGGAGAACAAAGAAATGAAAAATCCAAAGGGAAACCTACATGTCATTACTATGGGAAAAATGGTCACACAGCCAATATTTGTAGAAGAAAATTTGGTAAAGAAATTCCTAAACCTGAATTGAGTGGTAATTGTTTTAATTACAAGAAAGAAAGACATCAAAAACATGCATGTAGATCAAAGAACAATAACTGAAACAAAAATGTATCTAAATTTCAAGGTCATTGATACATCTATCAAAGGTATGGACATAGAGATCATGAGTGTAGATTCAAGAAAAACTCAAAATGGGTACCTAAAAAAA
The DNA here is from genome assembly GCA_028749045.1 of Cupressus sempervirens. Classification (NCBI taxonomy): domain Eukaryota; kingdom Viridiplantae; phylum Streptophyta; class Pinopsida; order Cupressales; family Cupressaceae; genus Cupressus; species Cupressus sempervirens. The sequence goes on along the minus strand of CM053790.1, from coordinate 672,067,327 downwards.
ATCATACATCAAGGAAAGGAAGCTCCTACAATTGGGATTAAAATATATGGTACAATTGTCACTATTATGGAGAATATGGACACATTCTAGAGAATTGCATCAAAATACATTTTAGAGGAAATTACAAGAAATGGCTAAATGGAGAGAGTATGTTTCATTTGTCTCAAAGTTGGACATATCAATAGAAACTGTAAAACTAGAGCACCAGAACCAAGAAATGGAAATGACAAACTTGAGGAAAAGAAGATATGGATAGAGAAAGTAAGAGCTAAAAATAGTAAAGTAGGCAAAGCCAAGATCACTCAATCCAATGGGTCAGGTGATCACACCATATCTCTCTAAGGAAAGAAGGTATGTAGGAGCTGTATACTCAATGTTATTTTTTACATCAGTTCCTAGCATAAAAGTGATAAAGGTTCATATCTGCATAAATAAAAGATGTATTAAGACTTTAAAAAAATGTAATCATAGAGTATCAAGAATTAGAGGTATAATATGTATTGATCAAGTTTTGTCGTATAGACCAAATGATCAAGGAAGGTAATATATTGATTGAATGAATTAGTTATGGTCAAGTGAGTAACCTTGACCAAGCTGAAATGGAGGCCAAGCTAGTAGTCATACACCAAGAAAACACAAAGACATTAAATACATACCTAAAATTAAAATTTGAAGGTATTTATCAAATTTGGATATTCATTTTCATTCACAAAATGATCAAAAGAGTATACGAGAATATTTCAAGGTGGTTTCAACAACCAGTGCAAAAGAACCATAGCAGTTTATCAAATTCCTCGGCCTAACTTCATAAATTTAGTCAACCTTGAAAGTATTGGTGATGATATTGGAGGTTTATTATCTATTCCACCTAGAGTCTTGACTATTCAAGATTTAAGATCTTGTTATGTATGCAAAGTAGGGGAAATTAGAGATTTTTATATTAAAGCAACTTATGAAAAGCTATGTGTTGATGGTATCTTGAAGGATGAATATAAGATCATTACCAAGAAAGGGCTTACCTATACCTTGGGTTTTCCAAATGTTTTAAAATTTGAATGTATAAGATTGTGCTCATTCATATTCATGACATGAAAATGTGGTTAGAAGGTGTTCCGATCAAAATAAATAAGGCTATCATTCGAAAGGTAACTAGGTACCCACCTTGGATGGACTGAAAAGTATAAGAAGTGCAACAAATAATGAAATTGAAAACTTGACCAAAGAAAAATGAAATGGTCATGGTATGTCAATTGATGGAATTGAGGATCCATTAGTTGAATTTATTGTTCATGTGATTGCACACAAATTTTATCAATCTAGTAGGTTGAAGAATGTACCATGTGTAGTAGTGGATTTGGACTACAAAATTGTGAAGAAGGATCATTCCTATGATCTTGTCAAGCTACAACTCCACCAAATTATAGAGAACTTAGAGGCGGTGAGGAAAGAAAAGAATACCTCTTGTAAGTTCAAATCTTTATTGGTCTAAATATTTTTCTATATACAAAACTCTTTTGCTACTATTGGAACAATTTCTTAGGATAGAAATTGAATAGCTACAGAGAAGATTAATGATTTAATTAATAGACTGGGAGAAAATTTTGAAGCAATAATGGACAACTATTTTGAAGAATTCAAAGTAAAGATGAGGAATAGAATGTGGATTCCTAAGTCAGTTGTAGATAAGTACTATGATGAAGTATGTTTTTTGTAGATACAAATTTTGTATATGCTAAAACAATTCTTTCGAGGGTAGCATGGCTAAGGCCAAATACCTATGAAGTGAATGTAGATGAGGTCACTACACTTTTGTCCAAAGAAATAGATGCATGTGCCTAGCAATTTGGCACATATGAAACTATAGTTGCTAAGATGAGTGCTGAATTTGGTACACCCAAAGCATGAAAGCAAAGAAAAATAAAGATTTCCAAGGGTGGAAATAAGGAAGAAGGAGAAGGGTCTAGATAACCTATAGAGGCTAAGGAAGGCAAAGGAAAAGAACTTTCTTTTGTAAAGCCTAAGGCTACTAGTAGAAAAAGATTTTTTTTATTGAGCCTAAGGTAAAGGCCAACCTGGAAAAGGACATGGAAGGAATGGTGATACCTTATAAGCCAAAGGGAAAGGTGATCATCACTATTAAAATGATATCTCATCCCCCTATTGAGAACGTCATAGGAAGTCCATCAAAGAAGAGGAAACTGGTTGAAATACAAAGGCATCTAATATAAACAAATATGAGGAGAAAAATGGTCATAGCGTAAGAGGAGGAGGAAGATGATGAGAAAACTGGATTTGATGAACCTAAAAAACTTGAAATAGTGAAGAGACTCCCTCCAATAATTGTTGGTTAGGTATGTGAGAAATTAAGACAATCATAAAGTGTTATGGTATTCAAAGACACTAATTATAATTCTTTGAATATTCATGATCAAGTTAATCTTGAAGGATCTATGATTGATATGATGATCAATTTTAGGCATACACCCTTAGAACTAGGAGCTAGATTTCAAGTGGGATTGTATAAACAAGTGGATGCAAAGTGGAAGTTAGCACTAGCCACTAAAAAGAAAATAAGAGAGACAATATTGGCATAAGCTATACCCAATTTGGGGAAGACTCATATGTCTATAGCCCTTAAAGATTTGTAAAGAATTTTATTCCAAGAAATAGAGAATACATGGTTTTGAAAAACAAAGCTCATGAAGTTGGGCAAGATCTAGGATTCAGATATGGAAAGAAGCACTTGGTTTGCTTACTCCATCTTTGGATGTGAGGGAAGGCCAAGACATAATAGAATTCAAAGATGAATACAAGAAAGAAGTGAACAAGCTGAATGAGGAGCTTCAACAACTTGTCAGTCAATGTGAACAAAAAGAGACTATCATAGTAGAAGATGACACTAACACTCCTCCACCAAATCTAAATATGTTGACAGAAGAGGATATAAAAAGTTTAATGAAAGATTGAAGCAAACCCTATACTAACCCAAATTTGTTATAGATTATAGATTATTTAAAGATTCAAAATATTAATACTAAAGAATATTGATGTGACATTAGTTACAGAGGATACATGTTCTAAGAAACTTGGAAAGGCTTTAATCATATATACACCATTAACTTGTATGCCTATTTTGCAAAAGGAGACAAATTTTGAAAAGGACACATACATTGAATCAATAGAAGAAGTAACATAGAAATAGAAAGAGGCCACTCAAGATCTTATTAAATTTCCAAGTGCAAAGGTTGTCAAACATGAAACTGTGACACCTATCCAATGGTTGATTCCTACACTAGTACACCAGCCATACTCATGATCAAGTGATAAGGGGAAATAATTGTAATTATCACTACCAGGTGATACACCTCATGATCTCAAGATGTGACTCATTTAGGTGAGGATTGATGAATCAGTATGCCTTGATGAGGTAATCACATTACCTATGTATGATTTGATCAATCTCACACTTAAACAGATGTAAAAGCTACAAACCTTGTTGAGTCATAAGGAAAAGAAAGAACAACTAAAAAGAGAGTAGAAGAGAAGCCAGGTATTACATACTATCAAAGATATTTTTGTAGATGTATTTGAAATCAAAGTTTTGAATAATCAACATATAATTTTGGATCAGCTAGTATATTTAGTTGACAAGATTCAAACAAAAAATATAGAGACCAATGAAAAATTATTACAATGGTTTGAAAGAAGAATGGAACGTAAAGTTCTAGTACAAGTTGAGATTTCTACATCAATCACATAATTGGAGACAATTTTACAAATTATTAAATAATTATATTTGAAATTGAGTGATATTGATTTCTTTATAGTAGAAACTAAACATTCATTAAAGTTATTACATGCAAACATAAGAGAAAGTGTTATTATATTGGGCTAGAACACAAGTTCAATCTCATCCTCGTATAGTGAATTGAAAATTAGTCAAAAGAGGTTAGCCAAGCTCATGACTAAAGACATAGAGATCATGAATAAGTTGGCATTGATTTAACTTCAATTACTCCCACGAATAGAAATTATTTAGAAGGCAATATCTGTTGCCAAAACCATTTTGAAGAAAGAGACATATTTTTCACATATAGAAGGATTCATTGATTTAGCTATTGAGCTATAAATTTAGTTTCAAATTTTGAATCAAGTTAAGGAGAGATGGAATAAAGGCTATGCCCATATTGTGGCAAGTCATTAACAATTCTTTGATAAGTATCAATTATCCCCAACAGCCCCAAGTTCCATCAATGACAAAAACAAGGGGGATAGAATGTAAAAAGAATAATAATGGGGATATAAGGGAATAAGACAAGTGGAAATAAGAAATAAGTATATCAAAGATCAGACATCAGATATTAGATTTCATAAGGTCAAGCTATGGTATCAAGGGGAGTCCTCATTCTTGAACTAAATGATTATTCATGAAAAAGTGTTTTTTCCACAAATGTCAAAGGGAGAAATTGTTGATAGCTAAGCCTATGTTGTTGATGTCCAAACACTTAGTCATTTACTAGGAAATATTACACAGTCATCATTGTGATCGAGCTATCTAGTAAAAGTCGAGCACATAAAGCTTATACTGAGCAGGATAGTGATTGTTGAGTATTCAATTAAGACCAAGCATATGTACGCATTGAGAAATATAGTTGAGATTGAGCACATTGACAAGTTATTAATTTCCAAGAAAGAAGGTATATAGAAGTTGAGTGACAACATGAAGAAGTCCACATGACTGAGCATTAGAGCATTCAAGTGTCGAGTAGTTCAATTTTGACATATAAGTTTTTAATGGCACAAATATACATGTAGACCATTATGGTCAACTTTTATATGAGATTTAATATTTGTAGAGCTAGCTAAGAAGGTTATCATGAATCATTTCAAAAGGTAATGATCCCAAGGCATGTAATTTAACCAATTAGAAAATGAGATAGAAATGACAAAAGAAGATGAAGTGTAAACCATCAATCAAGATCTAGAACCTTCATAAAATATCTAGTTAAGGGGGATTCTGACCCTAAAATCATAATGAGAGAGAGGAAAGAGGCATATACCTTATCCAAGTATGAAGGAAGGAATGAATGAGTGTATGCATGCACATGTGAAGAAGAGAAGACTAACTTTGAAATTCTATCAGACCAAGAGCAATCAGAGCAGTGAAGTGTTGGAATTAACAAGTGGGAAGATTTACTTCTAAGAGGGGGGGAGGGGTGAATCAAAAGTAACTAATTTTAACCTTTTCAAATTCTTTTAACTAATATCATCCACATGCATCTAATTTATCTAATAAACATGAAAGTAAAGAAATGCATGAAAATAGACAATACACAAATTTGGTAACCCGAAAACCCTCCAAAATGAGAAGGTAAAACTAGGGTGGGGATAATACCCACAAAATATCACTGCAGCAATGTTTAACTATTCAAGGTTACAATGTTTGACCACTTCCAATGGTTTTCCATGTGAAACGCCTATCCTATTAAAGACTTTACACCCTATAAAAAGTGACCTGGTTAAAGGATTTCACTACCCTACTAAAAGTAGGCCTGGTTAAAGGACTTTTGTATATTCACTTAGAATGCCACCCTATTAAAGGATTTACAAATGGCTACTAGGCCAACCCAAGTCCATAGGATTTCCATATCTAATACAATTGTGAGAAAGTATTAGAAAGCCTTGACTTGATTACTTGCAATCCTCAATTGTTGATTACAGATCCCTATTCTGCTCTTACTAATCTGATCCTTGCTTGATCTAATATGTTACTCTTCAAGGTTTTGATACTTTTTTCTTCAACAACTAAATTCTTCTATGTTGCTCTATTCTTCACTAATTCTTTTAAACTCCCTTCTAAATTTTTCTATAGTTCACCCATACACTTCTCTCTTGCGCATCTCCTCTCTCTCTCTCTCTCTCTCTCTCTCTCTCATAATGGGGCTTTGTTCTCCTTTTAAATATTTTGAAGACTTAGGGTTAGGTATGAATCTATGATCAATATTAAATCTTCATTTCCTGCTCATTTCTTACACTTTTCCTATTGGTTGCATGCCTTCTCCATTTTTCTTATCGGTTGCATGCTAATTACATAGGTAATGCAAAATATTTGATCTTATCTTCAAGATCCCTAAAGATTCATCCTATGTTAGCTCCAAGGATAGTTTAAATCTAAGTTTTTGAAGTCACAAAATCATATGCTTATTCTATTTTACTTGGCATATACTAGTTGCTGATGCTTGGCACATAGAGGAAAACTGGCTCACACAGCTCCTATAGCAATATTGTTTCACTCAGCATCTATACTCTGCTCAGCATCTATACATCCCTCAAAAATTGAACTTCACTCAACACCTAAAGATTTCTCAGCACCTAAAGTTCACTTGGCACCTATTGAATTCTATGGCTTGACACATATTATAGCTCAGCTTCTATATTATACTCAGCATCAACTAAAGAATTGGTTAAGTGTGTTGACACTCAATTGTCAAAACCAATCTGAGACCAAAAATCTCCCCCTTTGACATGAGTGGCAAAAACACTTAACTAATCATTATAAATCTGATTTCTATGAGTATATTATATTTTATGTTTGGCATATGTACAAGACTTCAAAAACTTATTGAAAATATTGTATACCTCAAAATCTTGTAAATCCCCTTGAGCTGATGTGTCATTACCATTCCTGTAACCAAAATTCTTGTGATGAATATGTCTCATTCTGATATATCTAATACTTTTTTCCTTATTTGCCTTTGTATGTATTTGTGTACCCTTTTTCTACTTCCTGTACTCTATATCTATTTCCTATCACATCTTCTTGCAATTTTGCATCCTTTTGGCTTTATTACTTCCTCAAAAAGTGAATTTGAATATCTCCCCATTTGGATATTCTTTATTACTTCCATCAAAGAATGTATTATGTAACTATTCTTATTCACATCTCCCCCAAAACATTATATCTACATCTCCCATGAATATATTCTCCCCCTTTTTGACACTTATATCAAAGGGTCCTAAGTATAAATAGAATACTTTTCCAAAAATGTTTTATTTACCTCTATAATCATCTTGAGAGAAGCATCCCAATTATTTAAAGCAATCTCCAATTACTTGTGTTGGATGGTTGTCTCTATTTCAAGATGTACAAGGCCTTCTAGAGTAGAAAGATTAGGATCTTTCTTCAGAACATTTTCTACATAGGCATGTTCCTTATGGAGTACTTCTGAATGTGGGGTAATGGAAGATTGAATTTGCATCAATTTGGCCTTAATATTGGCCTCTTCTGCTATCAATACAGCTAATTCTTTCTCTATGTGAAGTGTAGCTATGAAATGCTTCTCACTCTGAGCTAGATCTTTAGGTAGCTGAGTACTGGAAATATTTAGATTTTGTTCCAAGTTTAGTATCCTTTGGCTAGTTTCCTATGTGAAATAAGATGAATCACACAACTTGGTGTACAATGAGAATACATTCTCAAGTACTTTCTTTAGTTTTTCAATCTTCTTCACCAATTCAACTTGTGAAAGTGCTATTTTACCTGATATTTTCTCATTCACTTTCATCTTAAACTTCTTTTCTTACCATTCTAATAATTTGACATTAGTCTCTAGGTCCTCATTCTATACCCGGTCCACAATGTTGGACAATTTCTCCATGGTGGGTTGGGTTTCATCAAGTACTTGCAAGCTAAATGCATCAAGAAATATGTCCTTGATTTCCACCAATGCTTGGTTCTACCTATACTCATTTTTGAGTATCTCTTGTCTCTTCATCCTCTCTACTACCTCTTGCACTTCATTTATTTGTGCTAAAATCATAGTCCTAGAGTCATAGCTTGGTATGACTATTTCTTCATCAAGTGTAGGGTCTCCATAGTGAAGTACTCTTGCAACCTTGGTGGAGCTTGAGCCTAGAGCTGAAATCTACAATGGTACTACATCAGTGGTTGACTTCTTATTAGGAGTCCTTGAGGTAAGCAAGTTCACCAATGTTTGTATTACCTCTTGCTCCTTGGGGGTTTTCTCTTCTTCCTTCTCATCTTCTTTACTACCTTGATCTATAATAAAAATTTGAGGAGGTGCACCTTGACTTTTTGTAGTAGGAACATCTTGCCCTATTTGTTCCTTTGCTTGCTCCTTGGTAGTTATTGTCACTTTTATTTTAGAATCAACATTAGCAATTTTTTCTTGTTATTCTTGCTCTTTGGGTTGATCTGTTGTAGCTATGGGAGGTTGTGTAGATTGTTCGTGTGCGCTTTCCTTCTCCCTTGTTATCTCTACTATAGCTTTTTGCAACTCATCAACACTCACCAATTCTAGATTTATACAAAGTTGTGCCTATAATGTAGATTGGTGAAGGATCTTTTTGAGATCCTTTGCATTTAAAGGATTGATGTTCTGACCTAAGGTGTCAGGAACATCCTTTACAATTATTGTATCTACAAGTCTTGTGTGTGGAGGACTTGGTGGTGGCAGTTGGGTGTCTTGGACAATCTGTTTAGTCTATTGCTCTTTAGTTGTTGCCTCTTCACCATGTGTCTTCTCCACTGTCTCCTTTTTTGTCTCTTTCTCTCCATCTTTTTCTTTCTCTCTTTCTTCCTCTTTCTCATTTTCTTCTTCTTCTTCATCATTTCTAGCCTTAAATGAGTCTTCCTACCCTTCTTTCATAATTGTCAAACCATATATTAATTTCCACATTTGTGTGGACTTTTGGACAACATCTTCTATTTGGTTCTGCAAAATTTTGAAGGCTCTGTATTTGGGTGCAAATTTTCTCCCATGCTTCTTACTAGCCTTTTCTATTTGACCTTTAGTAAGGTCTAGCATTACATGAGCCAATGTAGACTCTCTTATTTCCTTCTCCATTTTGAGATAGTAATGCCATTTATTCTCAACTAATGATCTTGGCTCCTTAGGCATTAAATTATCTAGTTCAAGTGGGGTGGTCTTGAACTTAGCCCTCATAGTGTAGATGGATTCTTCCACTATGTTTTTTTGTTCCTTTGACAACATATTGAAATCTATGGTCTTTAAACTAGTTAAATTAGCATTGTCTCTAATATTATTACAAATTCTTTCCAATTTATATGTGGTAGAATGGCTTACCAGTCTAAATTGATCCTCATCAAACTCTATTCTTTCCTCGTCTGATTCTAGGGGTGCAACATACCTTCTTCTCTTCTTCTGCTTATTAGGCCCCTCTTATTCTATTACCTTTTTTTTCCCTTTTTCATTTTCTACTTTTTTTGTAGCCCTGGTGTTAGCCCGTGTAGTTGGCTTGGCTAGACTTGGCTTTGTAGCCTTCTTCTTTCCCTTGGGTTGTCCAGCTAGTCATTTTTGAGCTTTTCTCTTCTTTGGCTCAGCCTTCAGTGCTTCTTTCTTGACACCTTCCTCTTCATCTACATCCTCCCCCATACCTTTGGTTAAGGAAAGTGGCCCTTGACCTTGTTCTTCTTCATCACCCTCACCATCTTCACCTTCTTCTTTAGCTTCTTTTGTAGTGCCTTCCCCAAATTTAGCTTTTAGCTTCTTAACAAGCTTGTCTTTCTTTTTCAAAGTGGAGGTAGTCTTCAAATTCATATCCACTTTTGATCTTACCATGTCATAAGTCCCAAAATGTGGTGCATCCTTGTCTATTTCTTCTACCAATAATGTAGTTATTGTTTTTTATGCTTAATCTATGTTAATTTCATACCCAAGAGGTCTCAGCCATCTCACTCTTGGTATGGCAGCTTTTATGTATGTATAATCAATATCTACAAGGAAAAATACATCATTTAAATGTTTTTCTACTAAGGAAACTAGAATTATAAGCCTTTTTTTTATTGTCTTCTTAAAGTCCTCAAAATAACTAGTCTTCAAGGTCTCAAAATTAGCTCCCATCTACTCTATGTATTCATTGACTTGAGCTATAATAGACCTATCAGCTTTCCATGCAAATTTTCCAAATGAAGGAAAATTGTTCTAAACATAAAATAAAATACATATCAAAATGGCACCAAATTTATATTGGGCTCCCTTGGTTCTTCTGATTGCTGCTAGATTTTCACTTATCTATTGCAGTTGCAACTCTGTAAGATCATAGGTATGATCTTTCTTCACCAATTTGTATCCCACATCCATTGAAATGCAGGGCACACTGTTGAGTCTATTGGATTGATAGAATTTGTGTGCTATAACCCTAACAACAAAATCAGCTAGAGGGTCTTGGATGGTATCAGTTGTCATCCCTCTTTTATTCCACTTTGCACCTGTGTTTTTCTCAATTGCTTCCTTGGCATCACTCCTGAGTGTCTTTGGAAAATCTAGGGTTGGGTACCCTTTTACTCTATGTAAAATTATCTTTTTGATTTTTATAGGGCCATCCTCTAACCATAAGCTACCATCATGCATTCTACTTAATACTAGCCTAATCCATTTTGTCTTAAACAATGTAGGAAATTCTAGGGCACATGTTAAACCCGTCCTCTCAACAATCTAAAATTCTTCCTTTAACACTCCATTATCACACAATTTCTCATATGCCTCACTCATTTCCATGTCACCTATGGCTCCAATTTTTCAATTATAGCATTTCCTTACATCTTGAACCATTACAACCTTAGGGGGTATGATGGATAGGGCTCTAGCTAGATCATTCTTGTATGTTACTTTAGGTATTGCATAGAAATTGGGTTGTCTAACCTCTTTGGACACTAATTGAACTTCAAATGATTCCTTCTCCTGATTTTTTCTAGAACTAGAAGCCATTTTACACAATCTAGGATTTTAACATGAAGAAAACATGAAACTACATATCTCAACACTATCATAAATACCTTAAAATTGATGGAATCATGTTGGAATGTTGTTGAAATCTTCTTCTACACTAGATTCTCTACTTTGGATTCTCTTTGAGCTCTTTCTCATCTTTTCTCTTCATTCGTGGTGAGGAAAAATGATTGAAAATATGATAATATACCCTATTTTTATTGCATTTAATGCTCAGTACTATTATAGCTATCCACTAGGCTACTAAAGAATTCTACATTACTCGACGTCCACTATCTTTCCACCACTGAGCTTCCACTGGAGTATTACTTGCTTGGTTTCAATTGAGATTTCTTCTTCACTCAACTTCCTCTACCAACTTGGCTCCTACTGATCATTTGGCTCCTATAGTTTTAACAATCAACTCGACTTGTATTGGATTTTTACTGGCATCTAAGGGCAACTCGGCAACACTTGTGAAATCTTGAAATTTTGACTTTGTATCTTTGTTCATGCTAATCTATTCTTTTTAGTACTTTCTTATCTAAGAACGGATGTATGATAAAGCTTTATAAATTAGCCCCTTATGCCTTCTCTTGCTTAGTTTGATGAAGTGTGACCACTTGACTTGTTAGGTGAAGCGATCCCTTCATTTGATGTGCTACTCCCATCTTTCTTCTTGCATGTCTTGTTCATTTCTCCTTTGATGTATTCAACATCTACCTTCTCTTTACCTTTGTCATTCTTTGAGTTGGGTGCCTTTGACCTAGTTGGGCAATTCCTGCAAATATGACCAATCTTCAAGCAACTAAAACATGTGGTTTGACTCAACCATCTATTGTAGTTTCCTCTTAAATGTGTTCTTATGAAATTTTTAGGAATATCCATATTCCTAACAATAATGATAGTTATACTTGGCGTTGTAGTCCCAATTGTAGTGATGACCATGGTTACCTTCCCTTGTTGTCTGATTTAATGTCCACATAGGCTTTGATATGAACTTGAAACCTCTATGTCCATACTTCTCGCAATTGTCGCAGTGACCTTCAAATCTTGATGTTCTGATAGTCTTAGTCCTACAGTCATGTGCTTGATCTCCTTTCTTTTTGCACTTATGACAATAACTTACATTCTTAGGTTTTTCATGCTAATGGGTATTCTTGCTCCTACACACATTAGAGGCATGTCCCTTTTTACCATAGAAATGACAAGTAGGTTTAGTTTTCTTACCTTTGTTACTCCTTTCTTCTGCAGTCTTGGAGGACTCTCCTTGTTCAGTGCTGACGTAACCAAGTCCTAAAGTTTCATTGCTTGTCCTTGGTGATTTTAGTAGCTACTCAAAGTACTTGATGGCCTCATTGGGTTTGTTGAAGTTTTATGCAATCTCCTTCTCTCTTTTCAAGTCATTTTGCATCTTCAGTGTAGAGATTTCAATGTCCTTGACATTTAGTTCATGATGTGCATTCATCATCTAACTCAGGGTGTCTAGTTGCATGTTTGAGATTCTTGCAAGCTTAATTCATTTTTCTTCCATTCTATTGGCAAGGTTTCTCTTATCTTCTTCTAGCATAGCTTTATCTTCAATGGCTCTTTTCTTCTTTAGTCACCTCACAAAGCATCATGTCTTATGATTCTTGTTCAAGTTTGAGTGTTCTAATTTCTTCTGCTTGAGCTCTATTCTTCTCCATCAAGTCTGCTATTGCTACATCATACTCCTTAGAATCTCCATTTGAAAATAGATTTGAAGTGTCATTCTCAACTATGGCAATCTCTTTTCTTCTTTTTAAGGATTTTCTTAGTTCTCCTCTGGCTTCTTCCAAGGCATGTAAAGCAAGTTGTATGTTAATTTCCTAATTCTCTATGATTTTCCCAAGTTTGTAGATTTCCATTTCCAAATATTTTCTCCAAGTTGTGAGGATCCTCCTTGTAAGAACTTAGCTCTGATACCAATTATTGGAATTAACAAGTGGGAAGATTTACTTATAAGAGGTGGGGAGGTGAATCAAAATTAACTAACTTTAACCTTTTCAAATCCTTTTAATTGATATCATCCACATGCATCTAATTTATCTAATAAAAATGAAAGTAAAGAAATTCATGAAAATAGACAACACACAAATTTGGTACCCAAGAAACCCTCCAAAATGAGAAGGTAAAATTGGATTGGGGATGACACCCACAAAATATCACTATAGCAATGTGTAACTATTCAAGGTTACAATTTTTGACCACTTCCAATGGTCTGCTCTATGAAAGGTCTATCATGTTAAAGACTTTACACACTATAAAAAGTGAACTGGTTAAAGGATTTCACTACCTTGCTAAAATTAGGCTTGGTTAAAGGACTTTTGTACATTCACTTAGAATGCCACCCTTTTAAATGATTTACAAATGGCTACTAGGCCAACCTAAGTCCATAGGATTTCCATATCTAATACAATTGCTAGAAAGTATTAGAAAGCTTGACCTAATTACTTGCAATCCTCAATTGCTGGTTACAAATCCCTGTTCTGCTCTTATTGATTTGATCCTTGCTTGATCTGATATGTTACTCTTTGAGGTTCTAATACTCTATTCTTCAACAACTGGATTCTACTATGCTGCTCTATTCTTCACTAAGTCTTTTAAACTCCCCTCTAAATTTCACTATAGTTCACCCATACACTTCTCTCTTGCACATCTCCTCTCTCTCTCTCATAATGGGGCTTTTTTCTCCTTTTAAAGATTTTTAAGACTTAGGGTTGAGTATGAATCTATGATCAATATTAAATCTTCATTTTCGGCTCATTTCTTGCACTTTTTCTATTGGATGCATGCCTTCATTTTTCTTATTTGTTGGATGTTGATTACATAGGTAATGCAAAAGATTCAATCTTATCTTTAAGATCCCCCAAGATTCATCCTATTTTGGCTCCTAGAATGGTTTACATCTGATTTTGTGAAGGCCCAAACAAATATGCTAATTATGTGTTCCTTGGCACATACTAGTTGCTAATGCTTAGCACATATAGGAAAATTGGCTCACTCAACTCCTATAGCAATACTGTTTCACTTAGCATCTATGCTCTATTTGGAATCTATACATCACTTGGCACTTGAACTTCACTTGACACCAAAGGATTCCTCGACATCTAAAGTTCACTCGGCACATATTGAATTCTCTAGCTCAGCTTCTATATTATACTTGGCATCAACTGAAGAATTGGTTAAGTATGTTGACACTCAATTGTCAAAACCAATTTGAGACCAACATGAAGGACTAAACAGAATTATCAAATTAGGAGATATAATAAAGAGGAGATCCAAGATCAACTTATAGAGAAAACCAAGGGTTAGTAATGTAGGGTAATCCTTTGTTTATTATCTTTCCTACTATTTTCAATCAATAGTTTTTGAGTAACGGTATTGATTGAGTTTATGTATCAACCAAGTGGCAGTTTTGGCTGAGTTTTAGTATTGATCAAGTTCATGTATCAATTGAGTTGTAGTTCTAGCTAAGGTCCAATATTTTTTGAGTTCATGTATCAATAGAGTTGCAATTCTATCCAAGCTCTAGTATTTTCCAAGTTACATCATTTCAGTATTCATTGAGTTGTAGTGTTTGTCAATTTACAATTTTGACCAAGTTCAATATTTAACTAGGTTTCTTTGATGACCGATCTCTTTCATGTGCTAAGTAGTTAGGTGATCCTTCTGATGGTTGGTCGTGTCTTGGTTCCTACTTTGACTAACTTTTTTGTGTTCAATTTCTAGTTTGGTTTGTATTTAATCTGATGATATGTATTTAATGTTTGTTTTAAGCCTACTTGTGACTTAGATATGCATTTAATGTAAGGGTTTATTTATTTTATGATTTGTAACAAGCCAACTTATGGTTGTGCAAGTATTTAAGGGGGTCTTGAGTAGAGCCTTAGGTATTATTATTTGATAATGGAGTCATGAAGAAGTCATTCAATAGAGGGAATCTTTGCATGGAGTAGCTTGGAGTTGGAGTTCTCAATTCAGTCTAGATTTATTTTTTCTTTGTCAAGATGTGTTCTTCTTTGTATGGCCTTCACCTAGAAGCTTCTATAGCCAAGAATGTTAAATGTAAACTTCTTGATTTGATTATATGGAATATTCTCTCTCTAGATCTATATCTCATTCCTCTTATTCATTTTATGTTATGTGTTTGTTTACTAGGAACTAGATCACCTCAATTGGGGGTACATCTAGCCTTATCTTTCATTAGATGGTATTAGAGCATAGTTATTCCTGAGTGTGTGGACAAATTGCCAAAGTTGAGGAAATTTACACCAGGACCTTGGATTGGGTGAATTATATTAGAGAAGAGTTTGATTTTGGAAGTCCTAGCTAGTTGGTAATTTTGGTGTAGGCTAGCAGTTCTATGAATTTAGCATATAATTGTAGAGGACTTGCCATTTGATCATTGTTGTATGCAAAAAAATGGAATGTGGAAGGAGAGATGTGGATCCAGAGTTCTTTGACATGTTGAGACAAATTGCAGTTAGAGTAGAACTTATCAAGTTAGCACAAGACTATGGAAGACATCTTGATGATATTGAGAATAATATGAATGATGGATGTGATTCCTTTTGGGATGAATTTCATTAAAGGATTGAAGATTTGGAATAGTTTGATTTGAGTTGGCATCTAAAAATTCAAAAGAAGGTTGATTGGCCGATTCAAAAGATTGTGCAAAGAAGAAGATAAATTATGGAAATGCATGATGATTTTTCTAAAGTTGATGAGGTATCATTTGGTTTTCATGAGTAGATGGATGGATCTGATATGAAAATTTTAAGGCATCTTGTTGTGCACAATGAGATTGTCAAAGAGGAGAGGTTCAATTATGTTGATGAAGAATTGGAAGCTACTATTGTTCAAGATGATGTTAATGTTGATATGGAAGTGATTGTGGATTTACATGCTACTACCAATGAAGATCTAGAGTTACATGTTCCTCCTATTATGGATGTTATTGATCTAGATGTTTCTCATGATAAGAAGATGAATTTACTTATTGGTGATGCAATTGAGAGTTTTAGAGATGCTAATGATGTAGATTATGATGATGGTACTGATCTACATGTTGTTGGAGAAATGCATATACATACTATTGTTGTTATGGATTTATATGTTGCTTCTATTATGGATCTAAGTTTACATGTTATTGTTGATCAAGTTTGTGATTTGGATATTTTTGTTGATCTAGTTTTCACATATGAGGATTTTTTATGAATGATTAGGATGATAAATTGTGGAGATTACTTGTGGAGAATTATGAATTTTAGTTAATCCCTATGAGTGAGTATGTTGACTCATTGGATGACATTTTGATGTTTAGATGGATGAAGCAAAAATGGTTGATTTTTAGGTGTGGTCTCTTTTCTTTGATGGAGTGGAAGTCTTTTGTGAAGATTAAGATTAGAGAAGAATTTTATTTTGGAATCAAAGTGTAGAACACGCTTTTCTACTTACTTGGAGAGTTTGATGTTGGAGCATCTGAGGTCTTTTCTATTTACCCTAGTAATTTGGTGTAGGGTTATCCTTGGTTTCTTAGCTTTCCTACTATTTTCAAGTAATGGCTGCTAAGTAATAGTATTGACTGAGTACATGTATCCACCAAGTTTTAGTTCTAGCTAAGTTCAAGTATTGACCAAGTTCATGTATCAACCAAGTTGTAGTTCTGGCCAAGTTCTAGTATTGCTTGAGTTCGTGTATCAACCAAGTTGAACTTCTAGCCAAGTTACAATATTGACCAAGTTACATTATTTTAGTGTTCGTTGAGTTGTAGTGTGTATCAATTTGTAGTTCTAATCAAGTTCAGTACTAACCAATTTTCTTTGATGACCAACTCTTTCATGTGCTAAGTAGTCAGGTGATCCTTCTAATGGTTGATTTTTTCTTGGTTCTTTTTTAATTGAGTTGTCTATGTTTAGCTTCTAGTTTGAACCAACCTTTGCATTTAATTTTGTGATGTTTATTTGATATTTGTTGTGAGAAAACTTGTTGCTTGAATATGCATTTAATGTAAGGGTTTATTTAGTTTATAATTAGTAACATGATGACTTGTGGCCATGCAAGTATTTAAGAGGGTCTTGGGTAGAGACTTAAGCATTATTATTTGATGATGGAGTCATGAAGAAATCATTAAACTAAGGGAGTCTTAGCATGGGGTAGCTCAAAGTTGGAGTTCACATTTGTTGGATGTAAACTTCTTGATTTGATTATATGGAATATTCTCTTTTTGGATCTATATCTTGTTCCTCTTATTCATTTTTAGGTGTGTGTTTTATTGATAGGAATAAGATCACATCCATTGGGGGTACATCTAGATTTTTCTTTCATCAGTTAGGTACCAAATCAGTTATTGTTAATTGAGATAGGGTAAATCTCTTAGTAGAGTGGTTTTAATATACCTATGTAGACATCCTAATAAAGCCCTTACTTCATTATGAGTGTAAAATCATATAAAAAGGTGAGACCTAATAGTCTCTAAATATTTTAACAAGGCGGACCTCTCATAGGGTAGATCATATCTTATGATAAAAAAATCATAACCCTAACAAGTTAACTTTATTGTTGCAACAATAAATATTTATGAGATTCATCCCCACTTTAATTTTACCTTTGCATTGAAGTGTTTCTGGGTTACCAATCATCGTGTTATGTGTTGAAATCTTTCATGGATGTGATGTATTTCATTTATATTTTAGCATTACAATTTTAATGATAGATCTATTATATATGATGAATGAGGAATGAATTCGTTAAATTGGTTTTGAAGTCAAAAGTATGAGATCTTGATTTATGCCCACCCCCCCCCCCCCCCCCTCCTCAATATCTTATTTCCCATTAAATCAACTCATTCCACTAGTTTCAACACCATATACATTCCAAACTAGATGTACTTATTTGTAAGAAAAATATGAGGAATTATAATCCTTAAGTGGTTGATTTTATTTTCAAATAAGTAGAAAATATGTCAAAAGATCAGATAAAATACCCTATACATCATTCAACTTTAGTGGAAAATGTTATACTAGTGTATATGCAAGTTATGGACCATTTTATTTAGAAAGTTGTTGGTTTGGAAATGATGTCAATGTTACATCAATTTTTAGGTTACAACCAAATAATTGAAAACAAGGAAGATCAACACAAGATTCTCTCCTAAGCATTTCTTGATGCTTTTTTTTTCTCTAAAGCTTTGTTGCAAAATGCTTAATTAGTCTACTATCATTGTATCTTAATTAAACTTAGGAATGATTATCTCTTCATCAAGAGTGATATCTCCATAGTGAGTTACCTTTTCAACTTTTGAAGAGCTAGAGCCTAGCACTAAGATTTGCAATGGTATAGCTTTTGTGCTCAACTTCTGAAGAACTTTTCTAGGAGAAGTACTAGATCTTGGTAGAGTTACCAATGCCTGGATAGCTTCCTGCTACTTTACCTTAGATGTTTGCTCACTTTCTTCATATTTTCTCTTATATAACACAATGACATGAACAACACCTTGTCCTTGTACTTTAAGCTCAGAAGAATCTATATGTCCTACTTCCTATTGTTTAGTAGTGTTGTATTTTTCTTCTTCTCCAATCTGCCTCTGCTCAACTATGTCAACTTTAACAAATGTATCAACCTTAGTAGATGTATCTACTATTATTTTATTCAAAGGTTGTACTTGATTAATTGAAGGGATGATAGAAGGTGTTTATTGTGGATTCACCTTGTCCCTTGTTACATCAATCACTACCTTTTGGAGCTCATCTATAATGACCAAAACTAGATTTTCATATAGCTTGGCTTGCAATGTAGATTGGTCCAGTATCTTCTTCAAGTCTTATGCAATCAAGGGATTGATGTTCTAAGCTCAAATATTAGAGACATCCTTAACAATAATGGTTTTAGTAGACTTGACTATGTCATGTGGGGCACTAATACTCGATACTTGTGTCTCTTGCATACTCTGTTCATCTTGTTGTTGTTCAGTTGTTGCCTTATCATCAGTTTTTTTTTCATTTTCCTTCCCCACTGTATCATCTTCCTTATCATCTTTTTCTTTTCCATCATCTTCATCATCTCAATCCTTATCATCATCATTACCCTCAAAAGGGTCAGCTTCACCTTGTTTAATAGTAATCAACCCATAGATAAGTTTCCATATTTGGGTAGATTTTTTGACCACATCTTCAATATTGTTTTGAAGTATGCTAAAGGCTCTATATTTAGGTGTGAACCTAACTCCATATTTCTTATTGGCCTTAGAAATCTTCCCTTTTGTCAGTTCTAGCATTACTTGGGCTAAAGTGGTCTCCCTTATTTGCTTTTCTAAATTTAAACAATAATGTCATTTTTGCTCAACTAAGTCATATAGTTCTTGGGTAGTGAGTTGGAAAATTCCAATGGTGTTTTTCTTAAATTTAGACATCATTTCATATAGGGATTAGCTTCTTCTATTCTTTCCCCAAGTCATCAAAATTTACATATCTAAAACTAGATAAATCTACATTATTCTTCACATTTTCACACAAATTTTCAAGATCAGAAAGTGGTTTGTGACTTACAATTTTGAATTGGCTTATGTCATTTGATTTAGTCCTTTCTTCATCTAAATATAGATGTGCAACATATTTTCTTCTTTGTTTCTTTTGCACTTGGCCACCTTGCTTTGTTTGCTTGGATTTCTCCTTGGTCTTCTGTGTTGTGGCTCGTGTGCTAGCTCTAGTGGTAGGTGTTGTTGGCTTGGCTGGGCTTGGTTTAACATTTTTCTTTTCCTTAGCCACTAGCTGTGTCTTAGCTTTCTCTTCTTTGGCTCGTCATGTGTGGGTGCTTCCTCAACTTCTTCTCCCTTAGCACCTTTTGTTTCTTCCTCTTCCTTATCCTTTCCCATGCCTTGAGTCAATGTAAGAGCTTCCTAAGTTTGTTATTGTTCTTCCTCTTTATCCTCTTCATCTTCTTCCTCTTCTCTCACATCTACACCTTCACCAAATTTTGCCTTTAGCTTCTTTACTATGTTATCTTTCTTCTTAAATGTAGAGGCAGTTTTCAACTCCATGGTAATCTTTTATTTTACAATTTCATAGTTGCCAAATATCTTTACTTTTTTGTCAATTTCCTCTGCTAGAAGTGCAGTTATTATTGTTGATGCTTCATCAACATTAATCTCATACCCAAGTGGCCTTAACCATCTGACCCTTGGTGTGGCAACCTGTACAAAGGTGTAATCAGTATCAACTAGAAAGAATATATCATTGTAATGTTGCTTAATCAATGAAATAGGTATCCTCATTCTTTCCTTCATTGATTTATTAAAATCTTCAAAATAACTTGTCATTAGTGATTCAAAATTTTCTCCCATCTGTTCAATAAACTCATTTATCTACACTGTTATTGACTTGTTTGTTTTCCATCTTACTGTGCCAAAGGAGGGAAATTTATTCTTCACATAAAAGAATATATAGACAAGAATTGAACCAAATTTGCATTGAGCACTCTTGGTTTTTTTTATTGCTCCAAGATTTTCCATCAATTGTTGTATTTGAGGCTCAACTAGATCATAAGTATGATCTTTCCTTACAATCTTATAGCCAACATCCACAACAATACAGGGTACACTATTCAATCTGCTAGACTGATAGAATTTGTGAGAGATTACCCTAACAAAAAAGTTCAACAATGGATCAGTAATAGTATCTATTATCATGCCACTTTTTTTCCATTTTGCTTCAGTGTTTTTCTCTATCACTTTCTTGGAATCACTTCTCAAAGTCTTGGGCTGATCTAGGGTTGGGGAGCTAGTAACACTATGAACTATCCTCTTGCTAATCTTAATTGGTCCGCCCTCTAGCCATAAAGATCCATCATGTATTCCACTCAACACAATTCTAATCCATTCAATTTTAAATACACTAGGAAAATCTAGGGCACGCGTCAAACCCTTCTTCTCAACTATTTTATACTATTCCTTCAAAACACCATTTTCACATAACCTATCATATGCTTCTCTAATTTATAAGTCCCCAATACTACAAATTTTTTAATTATAGCATCTCCTTACATCTTGCACCATTATAACATTTAGTGGGATCATGGATAAAGCACCAGAAGGATCTTGTTTGTAATATATGTTAGGAATGGCCTTAAATATAGCTTGTTTGACTTCATTACTGACAAGATGAACATTCAAAACCTATTTCCCTTCTACATTCTTCAAACTAGATGCCATTTTTCAAACTAGGTTTTATGCAAAGTAAAACTATGTAGCTCGGCTTGTGATAAATACCTTGTGAAATCTGGGGAATTGGTGTGAGATCACTGTCAAATTCTTTGCAAATGTCGTGAACAAATTTTTGAATTTCCTTTCACTCTTCTCACTCTTGCTTGAATTTTAAATGATGAATAATGAGTGAAATTGATCATATATCCTTTGAAAACCTTACATTTAATTCTTAGTACTTGTACAGCTATAAATTTGGCATCAACTCGATTTCAAAATCATTCGATGGCTACAACAGACTTGGCATCTACTAGCATTCCACTCGGCACATACAATAAACATTTCATTCTTGGTAACAACATGAAAACTTTAAAGATTAAACTTGAATTTTAATAACATCTTGCATCTTTATTCATGCTAATGTGGTGTTTTCTATACTATCTCCTTTTGAAACTAATGTATGATATTACCCTTCAATATCAGTCCCACATACCTCTTGATTGTTCAATTTGATGAGGTGTGATCACTTGACCCATTAGGTGAAGTGATCCCTTATGAATTTGATGTGTTGCAAACATCTTTCTTTTTCCATGTCATGTTCATCCAATCTCTAAAGTTTTCAACATTTTCCTTGCCTTTGCCTTTATCAAATTCACAACATGACACCTTTCACCTAGTTGGACAGTGCTTACTAATGTGACCAGTCTTCAAATTGCTAAAACATGTAGTTTGACTAAACCATCTTTTGTAGTTACCATCGAAGTGTGTTCTAATACAATTCTTAGGAACATGTGCATATTATGACAATAGTGATAGCTATATCTTGTATTGTAATCCCAATTATAAAGGTTTCCATAGCTTCTTACCTTTGTTGGCTTATTTGATGACCACATGGATTTGGATCTGCATTCAAAGGCTCTATGTCCATACTTCTGATAGTTCTAGCAATATCCTTCAAATCTTTATTTTTGCATGGTCTTGGTTCTGCATTCATGTGCCTGATGACCTTGTTTGTTGCATTGATGACAATGAGTCATGTTCCTAGGCTTGACATTTTGATTTGTATTATTGCTCCTGCACACATTAGGAGTATGTCCTTTCTTACAACAATTATGACAAGTAAGTTTGGAGTTCTTACCTTTGATGTTCCTTTCTTCAACAACTTTGGATGATTCTCCTTCTTCAGTTCTTGTGTAGCCCAATCCTAATGTATCTTTATTAGATCGAGGAGATCTTAGTAATTGCTCAAAGTATTTGATGGCTTCATTTGGCTTGTTGAGACTTTCAACAAATTCCTTTTCTCTTTTCAAGTCATTCTACAATTGTTTATTTTGCAACTTCAATGTAGTTATCTCAATGTCCTTGACATTGAGTTCATAGTTGGTATTCATCATTTGACTTAGAGTATCCAATTGCATGTTGGAGATCTCAGTTAGCTCTGTTGACTTTTCTTCCAATATATTTGCCAAAATTGTTTTGTCTTCCATGGCTTTCTTCTTTTGTTCAGTCACCTCACATAGTAGTATAGCTTGTGATTCTTGCTCCAACTTGAGATTTATGATTTCCTTAGATTGGATTCTATTATTTCCCATTAGATCTACAACTTTTGTATCAAATTCACTAGAGTTTCCATCTACAAATAACTTGGTGGTGTCTATCTATTTGTATATTGTGTCATTCTCTACAATAGCAATCTCTTTCCTTCTCTTCAAGAATTTATTTAGTTCCTCTCTTACCTCATTCAAATGATGTAATATGAGATGTATTTCAATCTCCTAGTTCTCAATAGTCTTTCCTGTGTACACTAATCTAATATGCTAGAAATACTAATTTAATGAAAACAAAAGCATTTACACATTAAACTACCATAACATATAAGAGAGACAAAGTGAATTTCTCAAATGAGAATGTGAGCCATGGATGGGCTCTCTCAATGAGGATGATCACTTGATTTGGAGATATGTATATTATGTGAATTTGGCATGTATGCTCAAGCTTCAAAGTTACTTCAATGGTGGAGATGGATAATAGCAAATTGGTAGCCTTGTGAGCTCTCAATTTGGCATTATGAGGGTATGATTGATGGCTTTGTTTCTCAAACTAGCATGATAACTTTACTAAAAGGGGTTGTGATAAAATGGCTTGGGAGGGGATCTAATTTATAGGCCAAGGGCTTGAGAGATGGAGGGTTAAGATGCAAGGAGAGATGAAAGCTTTAGGGAGGGCTAGGATGTATTCAAAGGGGAGCACATGGATTGTGCTTGTTTAGCACCAATCAAGGAGTGACACATGTCACAGGGTGATTGGATGGAGGAAAGGGAAAGGATGAGTCAAAAAAGGAGGCTCAAGGCCTTAAAGACCCTCATAAATGGCTTGTAAGATCAATGAATGGGTTTGTAAGAGTCTTTATGGCCTTGTAAGAGCATTGAAGGCTTCGTGGTTGGGATAAAGTTTTATGGTTGGGATATTTTGAGGGAGGAGACTTTTGTTTGGCTTAGGAAAGTCTTAAGCTCACTTAGGGAATGTGACAAGGTTAGGGGGGGGATTAGGCTTGGGTTAGGATTAGATTAAGGATGTTAGAGATGTGCAAGTGGATGGCATTCATGAGGGTGGGTGAGTTAGTGGCTAAGCTAGGTAAGTATGGGTGGATGGGGTGGATTAGGCTAAATGGAGGATTTAGGACAGTTTAGGGGCTATTAGATTTGAAGGTTTTATTTATTAAAGTGATTTTAATAAATTTGGGATTTGGAATTAGATAGGAGAATAGGATTTAATTGATAAATGATGGGTTATTTGATTTATCAATTAGGACTATAGATGATTTAATAAGATTAATCAGCTAGGGGATGGCAAAGGTTAAGTTAAATAGGAATTTAATTAATGATGTCTTTAGAGATAGCTAAATAGGATTACCAAAGCGGTGTAATTGAATTTAGGTGTCTACATTTTTCCCCTCTTTGACATAGTGTTGAGACAACACTATTTCAAAGAAGTTCAAATGGAGATGACACAAGGAAGATGTTTTAGCAACAAAGTTGTCCTAGTCTTGGATAAGAAGGAGAGACTAGACTATGAGATGCCCCCTCAAGAAGGTAGTGGGGAGAGAAAATGAGGCTTGAAGGCTTCTTGAAAAATACAAGAATCTGAGATAAGCAAGGAGACTCAGATTGGCAAAGAGAAGGGGCTGAATTAGCTCAAACTCTCACTACGGGAGAATGATAAAGGGAGGTCAGATTCACAAAAGGAAGCAAGCTTAAGATGTTCTAGGATTGGGGTGAGGATGAAGGAGGGAGTGCTATAAAAGAAAACCAGGAGGAGGGGATGGATGATGGGAAGATAAAGCTCATGCAACAGGATTTCAAAGAGTCAGATTAGCGAAAGATGGGTTTCAAAGATCCCTAGGACTAGGATTGTGGATCTCGAAAGATGAGGCTTGGTGGATTGATTTTATGGGTGGATTCCGAAGACTAAGATTGTGGATCCCTAAAGCTAAGAGTGATGATTGATTCAAAGAGATATTGATGCACAAGCAGCGGTGGAAGAGATGGATGTTGGATATGGATGGGGGATAATGGAGATGAAGGGAATCCATTGAAGCTTTTTGAGTAGGGTGATACTTCAAAGAGAAGTACCACCATGTAGTTGAGCACTAGATTTTCTATAGGACTGTTGGTTAATTGCCAAGGTTACCAAGAACATCAAGGCCGTGTCACCAACCGTCCAAAGGACTGATGAACTAACTCAAAATAAACACGCAAGGATTGCCCAAGCATCACACATGAATCTCAGAAGAATCGGAGTGGAACCGACACTGGGTAACCCACAAGTAGAAAAGAAAAACAAACAAAAGACTTGATCAAGACCTTACAGTTAGATTACCCCATTCATAGTATACCATGATATGGAAGATCATGCCAACCTTGAGGAGGGAACAAAAAGATTGTTTGGAAAAGATACTTCAAGACCCAAAGGGAAGATTCCAAATCAAAAGAAAGCAAAAATCCAAAAGAGAACTATTTTCCAATGAGATGGGTAGGACGAGGTACTAACAGACCAAGATCAGACATGAAGAAAGCTATATCCTACAAGGATCTATCAGAGAGCACCTAAGCTGATGGATCTGGATGAGTGATGCATCTAGCAAGCTAAACTAAGAAGATAACACTTTGGCGATGGGAGATCTAGCTAAAAGATGCATTGGAATAGCTAACCAAGGGTTGTGTGATGTGTGCAAGATGTTGATCAAAGATGAACTAACACAAAAGTTGGATAGATACAATGGTACTAAGCTAAAGAGGATGTACAAGCTGACAAACCAAGATATGTTACAAATGTACAAGGTTGTTCATGTTTTGATTTTTGTGAGATGGAAATGTTTTAGAGTGTGTTGGATGGATAATTGGAGTTGATAGGCAGATAGGTAGATGGTTTGCGAAAAGCTTAAGTGAAAATGGGATTCTTTGTGTGCATGTGATAGGATACAAGCTAGGATACAAGCTTTGGCATATAATATAGGTTGGAATATGGTACAAGCTATGGACAAGATTTAGATATACAAGCTATGATACAAGGGATGATACAAGATTTACAAGCTGGGGTACAAGATTTATAAGCTGAGGTACAAGCTTTACAAGCTGAGGTACAAGATTTACAAGCTGTACATGAGGTATTTACAAGCTTCATTAGATTTTGGATATTTGGTTGGAACACCAAGAGAACAAGCAGGTGTTTTATGGGATGGTGAGTGAATGGATGAGGGATAGGATAGTGATAGATAATGGATTAGTCTTAGCACACAAGGTACTTGAATTACCAATTTTTCACCAAGGTACCTATCCAAGGGGCTTCAATTTCCAAGTTTTCACCATTGGACGCTTATTTCTCTTTACTATTTTTTTTTTTTTTTTTCAAAAGCTGGGTATACCAAGGATCTTCAAGCATAAAACTTCTTGAAATGAATGATGTTAGTAGGATCATTCAAGATTTTTGCTTCTAGTGTAGATAGTTGATAGGCTCCAAAGCTAAAGGATGTAGTGACAACATAAGGACCAAGCCGGGTAGGTTCAAACTTGCCTTTCTTTTCTTGATCTGCTTGGACTATCATGTTTTCTTTGAGGACCATGTCGCCTGACTGAAAGTGTCGTGGAAGCACCTTCTTTTTGAAATTCCTTTTGAGATGAGTTTGATAGACTGTGAGATGATCATAGGCTTGTTGTCACTTCTTGTCTAAGAGATTTAGTTGGGTGAGTCTGGCTACTCTATATTCCTCATCTGATATTTACCCTCACAAAGATATTTGCAAGGAGAGAAGTTCAACCTCTATGGGTAGTATCGCTTCGGCACCATAGACTAGGGAGTATGGAGTTGTTCCTATGGATGTATGGAAGGAGGCTCAATAGGCCCATAGAGCTGGATTTATTTGTAGGTGCCAATCACGGCTGGAATCATTAACAACTTTCTTTAGGATTTTGAGGAGGTTTTTGTTAGTTGCCTCTGCCTGGCTGTTACCTTGTGGGAAATATGGGCTAGAAAAGTGATGATGGATGCGAAGTGAAGTGCATAATTCTTCCATGTTAAGATTTTCAAAGTTACCTTCATGGTCGGTGAAGATGGTGGATGGGATTTCAAAGCGGCAAACAATGTGGTACAAGATGAACTTGGAGACCTGAACTCCTGCAGCTGAGACTAGGGGGACTACTTCCATCCACTTAGTGAAATATTCTGTAGCTGTTATTATCCATTTATGTCCATCAAATGAGAGAGGTGTGATAGTTCCAACTAGATCAAGGCCCCAACAAGCGAAAGGCCAAGGTGGTGCAATAGGTTGTAGATCTTGTGCTGGAGCATGCACAAGATTTGCATGTTGCTGACATGGGAGACACTTTCTGAAAAAAGTCATAGGAGTCTTCTTCAATGGTAGGCCAATAGTAGACTACTCTAAGGATTTGTCATGCTAGGACAATACCACTTGTGTGGGCACTACAAAGTTTGGAGTGTGATTCTTTTAATGCCATTGCAGCCTCATTTTCATCTAAACATCTAGAGAGAGTATTGTGATAACCTCGATGATATAGGGTATTGGCTATGATAACAAGCGAGATGATTTTTGGATGAGGTTCTAGCATTGGGTATGTGTGAGGTGAGGGGATATGATACCATCGTTAAGGTAAACATGAATCTCATGGTACCAAGGGGATTGGGGACCAACCAAGATACAAACACAGTTTGAATCCCCATTCGCATAGATGGGTGTGAGGAGTTGTTTGACTAAAAACTCATATTGTGTAGCTACTTGGGGAATTTCCAAGAGTGAGCTGATAGTAGCCATAGCGTCCACTGCCTTTTTCTATATTCGAGGCACTTGTGTAAACTGAAGCTTTTAGCTGATCAACTAGCTCTTTGTAGGGTAAGAGCTTTTCATCTTTGGTTTGATATTCCATGAGGACTTGCTTGATGATGAGTTGAGAATCGCCAAAGATTTGTAACTTAGTAATGTTCCATTGTGTGGCTATCTTTAATCCTGCTATGAGAGCCTCATATTCAGCTATATTGTTGGTGCTAGAGAATTCTAGCTTAAAAGCCTTTGGAATGTAATCTCCTTGAGGTGTGACCAGCAATATTCCTGCCCCTAATCCATGAGATGTATATGAGCCATCAAAATAAAGTTTCCATGGGGGTTGTTCTTAAATTAGATAGATATGTTCATTTGGAAATTCTATGATCAAAGGATATGCATCTATTAGAGGTGCATCAGCTAGGTGATCTGCTATAGCTTGCCCTTTGATTGCCTTTCTATCCACATACTGGATGTCAAATTTGCTAAGGAGCATAACCCATTTGGCAAAATGGCCTGTAAGTGTTGTTCTAGAGAGCATATACTTGAGAGGGTCTATCTTGGAGACTAGTTGTATGGTATTACTTAGCATGTAGTGGCGAAGCTTTTGAGTTGAGAAGACAACTACCAAACAAGCTTTTTCCATAGCAGTATAATTGAGTTCATAACCAACTAGGGTTCTACTGATGTAGTAGATGGCTCTTTCTCTGTCATAGTCATCGAGTTGTGCTAGAAGTGCCCCTAGAGTAGTAGGTGTTTCTGATATGTACAAGATCAAGGGATGATCAGGAATTGGTGGAACCAAGATAGAGGGATTGGTGAGATACTGCTTGAGCAAATCGAAGCTACATTGACATAAAGGATCCCACTTGAATTTTTCACCCTTCTTCAGTAAATGTGAAAATGGCGTACACTTATCTACAAGCTGGGAAATGAAGCACTAGATGGATTGAAGCTTTCCTTGAAGAGTGCGAAGCTGTCGCAGTGTCTAGGGAGGAGGCATGCTTAAGATAGCCTTGACCTTCTTGGGGTCGATCTCTATACCTCGTTTAGAAACTATAAAGCCTAGAAGCTTGCCAGATGTGACCCCAAAGACACACTTCTTGGGATTCAGCATGAGATGATATTTGGCTAACCAATCAAAGACTTTCTCTAGGTCAGCAAGATGATCCATGAAGGTATGAGATTTGACCAAGATATCATCTACATAATCCTCCAAAATACTATGAATGAGATCATGAAAAATGGTTGTCATAGCTCTTTGATAGGTACCCCCAGCATTCTTTAGGCCAAAAGGCATCATGTTGTAACAAAAGGTTCCCCAAGGGGTAGTGAATGTTGTCTTATGTTGATCCTCTTCTGCAATCTTGATTTGATTGTACCCAGAAAATTCATCCATGAGGGACAAAATTTCATGTCCAGCTATAAGATCTACAATCATATCTATGTTGGGCAAGAGAAAATCATCTTTTGGACAAGCTTTGTTAAGATCTCTGAAATTAGTGTAGATTCTGATGTCATCGGAAGCTTTAGTGATGGGGACCATGTTGGAGATCCACTCTGAGTAGTCAATAGGCTAGATAACCTTAGCAGCTAACACTCTTTCTAATTTAGCTTTGACCAGTAATGCTACCTTCGGGTGCATTTTTCTAAGCTTTTGTCTGACGGGCTTCATCTTTGGATCGACTGTAAGATGATAAACTACAAGCTTTGGATCCAGCCCTGGCATGTCCTCATATGACCATGCAAATCAACCAATGTTCTCTCAATAGACCTCAAAGAGGAGATAAGCTTGGTCTTGTGATAGGGATGCAGCAATGTGAACATGTCTGGGGATCTCTGAAGAATCGATATTAACTTCTCTAGTATCCTCAATTAGAATAGAAGACACCTCTGGTTGATTATCTTGAGGAGGCAATGCTAAATCCTCATGTTCTACTTGTGGCTCTAGATTTTCTTGCTGAGGGGTTCTCTTCACTACCTTAGCTAGTCTCGAATTCACCTTAGTTCCAGTTTTGGGTGTATCGAAACTAGGTTGGGGATTTTCTCCAAAATACCCCTTGGGATCTGGCTTATAGATATAGGCAGAATCTGGCTTTGTTTTCTTGTGAGGAGTTTTGGCTCCCATGAATCTCAAAAGTGCTTCCTCTACTATGAACTCATCAATGTGTATGACACTTGGTTGGTCCCAATCTATGAGTTATGGATGGGTGAGTGGTAGGTCAATGAAATGGATGGATAGTTCTTGGAGAATAGAGTCTCCGAGGAAGATTTGGTTTGGGATATTGTCATAGGCTCTCTTTTCAACTTCCTCAAGAATGTCTTTAATTTTGACAAGGTCATGGTGAATGTTTGAAAAAGCATGACCATTCTCATTGGTGCCCCCAGTTGTGGGTATGCCAAAGCCAAGACCTAACTTTGATTCCCACTTGTGTGCATTGATGGGGCACTGCATGCCTCTTTCTTCTAGTCCTAGACCACCACCTTGATAGTTCCATTTTTTAGTGATGAGCTTATGTTCTTGGGGATACTTTTGGCTGAAGTGATCAAGGCGTGCTTGATTTCTTGGAGGTGCATCCTTATGTAACCAATTGTTGATATCTGGAGTGAGCTCCTCATGAAGAGGGATTTTTGAGGATAAAAAAGTTGTTGGGCCAAACTGTTTGTATCGAGGAGGTGAAATCTCCTTAGCTTGGTGATATGTCAGTCATCCATGGGTGTGTGGATCAAGTGGGAGTGCCATGAAAGCAAATGCATCTGACAAACTATACTCTCCACAACCTTTTTTATTGATCTTCACGGTAGATAGGGTGGAGGCGATAATGGTTTTCGGGTCATTACAAGTGTAGGATGAACTGGCGATGGCTGTGCCGATATCAATTCTAGGGCAATGATTTGTATATAAAGCTTCAACTACATTGTAGTAAGAAAAGGGTTCTAGATCGGCATGGATGGTTACCTCAGTACCCTGATGTGGAAATTTGACACACTAATGGTAAGTGGATGGAATGACTTTCATGGCATGAATCCATGGGCAACTGAGGAGGATATTAAATGGTAGGTTTAGATCAATAACATGGCAGAGTGTTTCTTCGATGAGTGGCCCAACCTTGATTGGCAGTAAAATAGTTCCTTTTGTGGTTCTTTCCAAGTTGTCATAAGCTTTGATGGTGATAACCTCACTAATGATATCTGCCTTAGTATACCCAGCTTGTTTTATGAATTTTAGGGTACAAATATTCAAGGCTGATCCATTATCTATCATTACTCTTTTTACGACAAAATTGGATACCATGATGGCTATGCGAAGTGGGAGGGTGTGATCTAGCTCGACCACGAGTATGCCAATGGGTTTGAATGATAGGGCACATGACAAGGATAGGTGTCCAACGAGATTATAAAAATCAGTAGTGTTGATATCTAAAGGGACATGAGATTCTGTGAGAGCACTGTCAAGGATGTTTCTGTATACAGGACTAGTGTGGAGAAGGTCTAAAATGGAGATTTGGGTTGGCATGTTCTCAAGGTGTTCCAAGATATTGTATTGGATTTTGGATAGAGCTAATGATACTGCTGGGGTTGATAGTGCTGATGGGACTGATGGGGTTGTGATGTTTAATTGCGCTCTTTGAGTGGTGACTACACACTCATTGTTTGGGCCTTGGATATTGATAACATTGACAGAAGGCTCTTTTTCAGATATACAACCGATAAGGCTACCATAGTCTATGTAGGATGAAATGTGGTCATTGTTCTTCCCATGTTGTTGGTTTGGCTGGCGGTTGTTAGTATTGTTGTTGTTGGTTTGGATAGGTGCTTTTCTAGGATTTTGGTTGTTGTGAGGAGGAAAAGTATTTTGATAGATCTGTAAGCCTACATTGGGAGAGGTTTGGGCACCAACAGTGATTTCTTTCCAATCAATGAGGTCTTGCACATAATCTTTCAGTTTCATGCATTTGAGGGTGGTGTCACCTTTTACCCTATGAAATTTGCAGTACTCATTATCTTTGTACCATGCAACTTTGGATTGGCCTGGGTCAATTTGCTTGGTAGGAGGAAATTTTATGAGGTTTTCCTTAGTCAATTTCTCAAAAATGACATCCAATGGCTCACCAACGGGTGTACAGTTTCTAGGTGCAGGTTGGAACTTAGGCTTTGGCCCTGCAGCTACATTGATGGCATTAGCTTGATTGCTAGATCCTTGAAAGTTGGGTCTTAGATTGTGGCTTTGATAGCTTTGGTGATTCTACTATTGGTAGTTGATAGCTTGTTGATTATTTGGTTGATACAGTGGATTGGACTAATTTTGGGAAGGACCAACAATATTCACATGTCTTGTATCGGTAACCCCATCTGTTGCAATGTGCTTTTTTTTGTTCCAATACCTAGACTTGTCATTGGAATGTGATTTATTTTGGTTGGCCTCCTTGTAAATCTTGACCACACCATATTTAATGAGTCCTTGCTCAAGGATCATTCCTTTTTCTTTGATATCTTTTAGGTCTGCAAATAGTTCATGGTCATGTGGTGAGCCAAGCTAGGATGGGCATTATCAATAAACATTTTTACCAAATGGCACTCTAGAAAGGTGAAAGATATGCGATTGGTAAGGGTTTGCAATCTTTTCAGATATTTGAGAAGGCTTTCTCCACTTAGTGTGGACAAGATCAACTACTGATAGCTCTGTTTCAACAAGATGGGCATATTGGGCTACAAATGCCTCAGACAATTCAGCAAAGTTTTTAATTGTTCCATATGGGATTCTATAAAACCATTCAAGAGCTGGTTCGTCCAAGCTTTTGGGAAAAAGACACAAGAGGAAGATGTCACGGTATGCCACTTCTTGGCAATGCATGTAAAATTCTTTGATATGTGTGACAGGGTCTCCTTTTCCTCTGAATTTGTCAAACTTGGGTATCTCAAAGTGTTTGGGAAATGGTGTCACGGTAATGGCTCTGTCAAATGGGTAAGGACACACATTCTAAAACTTGAAGGTTTTTGGATCATTTCCCTCCTGGATGTTCTTCAAAGCTATCTTCATGGCTTCTCATTCTGAATTGATAGGTGATGGTTGGGGTGCCCCCAATGTAGGAATGCCCTGAGGTAGGTATGTGCTAGATGGGGAAATGGAACATGGATGGCTTTGAGGTATGGGCTGGTAGGGATTGTACATTGCTTGGGCAACTGAATCTTGGATGATGGGTTGCTAAGGTGGAGGTGGCACATATTTCTGCATGTGTTGCGAGGCTTGCTGTTGGTATGGGATTTGGGATAGGGATTGAGGGATGTAGGCTGGCTATGGGATAAATGGATTTCTTTGTGGAGGTAAGGTATAAGATGGTTGTGAAGCTTGGGGAAAGGATTGGGGAGCTTGTGGAACTTGACTTTGGATTTGAGGAGTTTGACCAATATATGTGGGTTGTGCCCCCATTTGGGAAGGTATCTGCATGGAAAAAGAGGCCAAGTAATTGGTGGTTGGTGGTGGTGGATTTCCTCCTAGAAGTGGCATAGAAAAATAGTTAGTAATAAGAGGTAATGGATTAGTTAGTGGTGGAGCTGGTGGGAATTGAAAGCTTGGAAATGGAACTGATGGGGTTTGATAGCTTGGTGGCTAGATTTGAAAGCTTGGTAGAGTGGTGACAGGATCTTGGGTCACTTGAGAGCTTGGCATAACATTGGTAGTAGCTTGTGGGTTTTGATAGCTTTGTGGAGTGAGGGCAGTATCTTGTGGATTTGTGGCTGATGGCACCAAGCTCCAAGGACCTAGTGGAAATGATGGAATTATGCTCTGAGCTAAGGTAAACAAGCTAGGGTTGATGAAAGGTTGATTACTTGGTCCCATGGGTGGCATCCCAATTGTATATTGTTGCGGTTGGCCACAGATACTAGCACTAATTTGGGAGATGGGTGGATTTGGAAGGCTGGGTTGGAGAGCAATAGTAGCAGTAGTGAAGGGAGTGAATGATGAGGTGTTTTGAGTGAAGGGGGTTTGGGATGGAGTGGTATGGACCAATGGTGGAGTGGTGGTGGCTGGATTGGTTTGCAGAAGGGAGATTTCAACTTGAGTGGAGGCTGGTATGTTTGGGTCTGTTGGATCATATGGGGTGGGTTGAGGCTCTTCTTTTGGCATATATTGAGGATAATTTGAATCATAAGAGCCTATGGGTGGTGGGAGTTGTCCAAAAAATGAGTGAGATGGATCTGATAAGGGAGGAGGTCTTCCAAAGTCGAAGGCTCCTATGTTGTCCCTTCGAAAGTCAGCAATGATTGTTTCTTTGTTCTTGTCTATAATGGCGTTCACCAATACTACATTTCCTAGTTGGTTCATGAAAGCTTCAATGTTAGTAGGTGATGGTATAGTGTTCTTTGGGCTAAAGGATGGTTGAGTGCTTAAGGGGAGCGATGTTGTTTGATCCAAATGATAGGGCTCCATTGTTTCCTTCTTCTTCTTGGCTAAGCGAGTGACGGGTGGCATGAAAATGCAGAATGTTCCTAGGGATGAGATGCAATAATGCTAATGGATGCAAAAGGGGAAGGCTTTTCTATGCAAATGATTTCCTAGGTTGAGGCAAAGCTATATGATAAACCTAAGGAGGATTGGGTTGGGGATTCTAACTTCAAAGATATGTTGCCAAAGCATGAAAGGTCTTCTTTCCTATGTGCAAGCTTGGTGGTGATTGTGTCAAATTTAAGGATAGACTGATGATCCTTTAGGAAAAACATGAGATTGACCACTTGTGGATCCCAACCTTTGGCTCAAGGTGATGAGGGATAACAAGTGACAAAGCTCAATTACCCTAGACAAAGCTCTGTCAAAGGGATAACCTCGATGAGGCTGGTGGATTTGCAACATGGTAGGAATAGAAAACCTTTGGCAAGGTGAAAACAATTTTGAAGGCTTGGACTTGAAAATTAGGCTTTTGGGATGCTAGCTAGGTTTGAGGGATTGGTTTGGTTCTAAGGCAAAGATCTAAATGAGATGGATGAGCTAAAATGCTTAATGGGATGACTAGAATGGTTGGCTTTCCTACAAAGATGACTCTAAAGTGAAACTTATGCAAGAAGATGTGGAGAAACAAGGGGGCCTAATCATAGAAATCATGCCTAGTTGGTAAGACATACGTAGGTTTAACTCCTAGATGCTTGCTAAATCTGATAGTGCGATCTAACCAGGCATCTTGATAGGTTTCGTCGGCATCTTTGTCTTCTACTTTATGGAGTTTGGCAATTTGAGGGCTTGGTGTTACTTCCTTTCTCTTGGCTGAAATTTCTTGGTATGCCTGAGAGGGCTTGAGTTTGGCTTTGTGAAACTTTTGTTTGGGTTTGGGTTGTTCTGACATAAATTCTTGAATTTGTTTGGCTTTGAGAGATCGTGGTTGTTTTGCTTCAACATGTTCAACTTCTGAAATAGGCAGTGACTACGCTAAGTGTGCCCTAAGCTAGGATTGACCAAGTTTGGAAAACATTCATTCAACAAGTAGAAGATCAAGAAATAGATAGGAATAACCAGATAGAAGTTTTTGATTCTTAGAATGTGATACTTGCGCCATAGAGTTTGTATGTTCTAAAAATGTTTTGATCAGTCACTTCAAACACATTAACATCCTAGATGGTTGTCTACAAGGCTGACAGTTGGTTTAGCTAGGGAGTCCTCAATATACCTAAGGTATGTGAGGCCCAAATCCACAGATGAAACCAAAACAATGTCACACAGCTGAGAGGAGCGGTAACCCACTTCTCCTCTTTCACTTCTCAAGGGTATAAAGTTCCTTGAGGCTTAGCCCAAGTGACAAAATCTTGATTCCAAGAGAGGTGTCTTTGGATTCACCTCCCGATCTTTATACTCTGTCAGAACACTGGAGTTGAGGTCATCCTAAGGGGTGATAAAATCCCCAAGTAGGCCTCCTAAAACTTAAACAAGATTTTGGATCCTAATCTTATGCACCCAAGACGGCCTTGAAAGACGAAAAGGGGAGAGAAGACTTGGATGATCTTGGGCTAAAAGATAGAATTCTTTTTCGAATGACTCTTAAGTTTTCTAATCTAGACCTTTTGAAAACACACGTGATTAAGATGCAAAGGTTCAATTCCAATTTGAAATGCACCAACAAAAGAGAAGTGATCCAAGAATGAATACACCAAGGATATTTAGGGTCAACAAAAGGTAAACTCGCGCGCCCGGAGGCCCTCCACGTCAAGTATCGATTGATTTTCTTTATGGCATTCAAGATTGAGTGTGAGTTTATTTTAAGCCCAAAACAAAGATGTGTGTAGAGCTTGATTTCAAGTGCATGCCCAGAGGCCCTCCATGTCAACTAATTTTTGTTCAATTTTAAAGTCCAAACTTGAAGTGTGATCGATCTAATCTAGATTTGTGGACATTCATGAAATCTTATAAGTTAAGATAAATCCTCAAAAAACTAATTAAGTAGAATCAAATTGGAACACTTAACACCTTTTTCAAGTGGACCCATCCTCATATAAGGCATTGATATTGCAACCAATGGTTAGAATGATGGGTGGTTATAAAAATGGTGAGTCCAAATGAAAACCACTTAATTTGATTTTTGTTGATTTATGTTAACTTAATGAATTTCCTAAGTGTTCAAAAATTGACTTTTCCCAAATTTTCTTGCAAAAGATAGATTTGTTTGTTAGTTTTAGAGCACCAAAGAGAAGTGTTTGATTTGTGGGGGTTTTTTAGGCATACAAGTTCATTTTTCTGATTTGTAAAGACAAAAAACAATGATAGAATACGACTCTAAGACACAGAAAGCATTCTCGCAAGGGTACAAGCATTCCTGCAAGTGGATTTACAATCTCATTGGAGTTTGATTTCGCAGGAATGTGTTCCACAAGCCTCGCAAGGCACGAGAATGCTAGGAAAAACTAGTGAAAACTTAAAATTTAAAATAAAATAAAATAAAAACCAGGGAGCTCATTTTGAACAGAGCAATCCCGCTAGTTTGTGTTTTTTACAATGTTCCCGCAACGTGGGAATGATAGTTTTGTAAGAAAATTAACGATTAGAGATGAAAAGAATATAGTTCGCATTCCTACAAGCGGGAATGACAATCTCACTACTCTCAGGCACATTCTTGCAAGTGAGAATGATGATCTCGTTGGAGGATTAGTTGGTAGGGATGCAGAGCCGAGTGCAGGATACATGGCAGAGGCTGATTTGTGATGACTGTCAAACTCACTGTAGCAGATGCGTGTTCCTACCGAAGAATAGCTACATTCCTGCGGTCGTAGGGTCATGTTCCTGAGGTCGCAAGGATGCAAAACTTGCTGGTTTTGAAGTCTTCTAAAGTGAAAAGTGATGAGACGGCCGGGAGCGCATTTTCCCAAAAGTGACCTGCATACCTACAACAAAATCAGCAAACCTAACACAAAAAATTGCAAGCGAACAATGTTAGTTTTGTTAGTTTATCAAACAAAACAAAAAAAACAATTAGATTGACCCAAATTTGGGGTCCCACCAGGCGTGCCAAAATGTAGTACACTAATCTAATATGCTAGAAATATTAATTTAATGAAAACAAAAGCATTTACAAATTAAACTACCATAACATATAAGAGAGACAAAGTGAAGTCCTCAAATGAGAATATGAGCCATGGATGGGCTCTCTCAATGAGGATGATCACTTGATTTGGAGATATGTCTATTATGTGGATTTGGGATGTAGGCTCAAGCTTCAAAGTTACTTCAATGGTGGAGATGGATAATAGCAAATTGGTAGCCTTGTGAGCTCTCAATTTGGCATTATGAGGGTATGATTGATGGATTTGTTTCTCAAACTAGCATGATAACTTTACTTAAAGGGGTTGTGATAAAATGGCTTGGGAGGGGATCTAATTTATAGGCCAAGGGCTTGAGGGATGGAGGGTTAAGATGCAAGGAGAGATGAAAGCTTTAGGGAGGGCTAGGATGTATTCAAAGGGGAGCACATGGATTGTGCTTGTTTAGCACCAATCAAGGAGTGACACATGTCACAAGGTGAGTGGATGGAGGAAAGGGAAAGGATGAGTCAACAAAGGAGGCTCAAGGCCTTAAAGACTCTCATAAATGGCTTGTAAGAGCAATTAATGGGTTTGTAAGAGTCTTTATGGCCTTGTAAGAGCATTGAAGGATTTGTGGTTGGGATAAAGTTTTATGGTTGGGATATTTTGAGGGAGGAGACTTTGGTTTGGCTTAGGAAAGTCTTAAGCTCACTTAGGGAATGTGACAAGATTAGGGGGGGATTAGGCTTGGGTTAGGATTAGATTAATGATGTTAGAGATGTGCAAGTGGATGGCATTCATGAGGGTGGGTGAGTTAGTGGCTAAGCTAGGTTACTATGGGTGGATGGGGTGGATTAGGCTAAATGGAGGATTTAGGATAGTTTAGGGGCTATTAGATTTGAAGGTTTTATTTATTAAAGTGATTTTAATAAATTTGGTATTTGGAATTAGATAGGAGAATAGGATTTAATTAATAAATGATGGGTTATTTGATTTATCAATTAGGACTATAGATGACTTAATAAGATTAATCAGCTAGGGGATGGCAAAGGTTAAGTTAAATAGGAATTTAATTAATGATGTCTTTAGAGATAGCTAAATAGGATTACCAAAGTGGTGTAATCGAATTTAGGTGTCTACATTTTCCATCTTGTAGACTTCCATTTCAAGATCTTTCCTCTAAGTTGCACAGCTTCTCTTTTAGAGAACTAGGCTCTAATAGCTGCAAAGCTTTTCTTTTAGGAAACTAGGCTCTAATATCAATTGTTGGAACTACAAGTGGGAAGAGAGTAAACTTCTAGGGGAGGTGAATTAAGAATTTAATCTTGGACCCATAAAACTTTCACCATTCATACATCACATGCATTAATATACTAAAATAATATATAAAGCATATGCATCAATCATGTAAACATGTAATTAAAAACACACACAACACTAGATATGATTACCCAGAAACCCTCCAAATGAGAAGGTAAAATTGGGGTGGGGATGATACCCACAAATTTCACTACTGCAGCAATAAAGTGTATCTAATTAAGGTTACAATGGTTTGACCTTGAATCATGATTTTCTCTATGAAAGGGCTTCCCTGTTAAAGGCTTACAAAGACTCTTAAGTCCCACCTTATTAGAGGATTTCAACACCCTATTAGAAGTGTGCCTGGTTAGAGGATTTCAACTTACAATTAAGTGAGCACCTTGTTAAAAGATTTCATACATCCTATTAGGACTACTCTGTTAAAATATTTAACTTAAATTACTTAGCATAGATCCTATAGTTGGCACTTGCTTGCTTGATAATAGATCACCTCTATACAATCTCTAATTGATCCTTCACAATTTGATGTATCAATGATATATCCTTCTCTATCCTCTATTCTTTACTTAACTGATTCTCTAATTCATTCTTACTGCTAAGCCACCTTGAATGCTTTGCAAACTATCTTGTTTGCTCTTCCAATTTGATCATTCACCCCTTGTATGCTATTTTCATCATTGTTAAGTGTTTCAGGCTTTGTCCTCCTTAAGAAGACTCTAGTGGCTTAGGGTTAGGTATGAATCTATGGCTAAGATTCATCCATTTTGCCACTTAAACCTTCCCATTTTCCAGATTGGTTGCATGCAATTATAGAGAGAATTTGCATATATATTTTTCCTTATCTCTAAAAGATCAAAATCTATCCTTAAGTCAGCTTGAAAATAGTTTATATAGTTATTTATGCCATTACAAACAAATATGTCCAAACTATGTCACTTGGCATATGAAGTCTTTGATGCTTGGCATATGTTGTATTTCTACTTCTAACTCAGCACCTGAACTGCTTGGCATCTACTATTTACTTGGCACTTGAATCGCTCAACATGGTCTATCTACTTAGCACTTGAGTGACTTAGCACATGAGTGACTCGACACTCATTATAACTTGGCATGCTCTAACATTTATATGTTGTTCTTGGCATGTATTACTAGTTCAGCATGATATAAGTAAATGGCTTAAGTGTGTTGACACTCACTTATCAAAATCAATCTAAGATCAACAAGGAGTACTTTAAGTATGAAGATATTGAGGATTTAGATAGGGTCAAGTTTGTGAAGGTAAAACTGAAGGGACATGCAAAGATATGGTGGTAAG
Source organism: Cupressus sempervirens (assembly GCA_028749045.1). Lineage (NCBI taxonomy): Eukaryota > Viridiplantae > Streptophyta > Pinopsida > Cupressales > Cupressaceae > Cupressus > Cupressus sempervirens. The sequence goes on along the minus strand of CM053790.1, from coordinate 672,027,881 downwards.
AGGTTCAGTTGGAGCAAAATAGAAAGGGAAAGGACTCACCAGATGGGATTGGATGATAGCTCAAATGAAGTGATAATTCATTCCCATGGATTATGAGATTGATCTGTTAAAGAAGATGTAAGGAATGAAGCAAGCGAGAAAGTCTATTCAAGAGAATACCGAGGAGTTCTACTGAGTTCTCATTAGAACCGACCATGCAAAAGCTAATAATGAGAAAGTCACCTGTTATCTTAATGGGTTAAGGCCAAGAATTTAGGATGAGTAGAGTCTAGTTTGAATGAATAGTGTTGAGGAGGCATTCTAGTTTTCCTTAAGAGTTGAGGAGAAATTGAGCAAGAAGTTTGATAATAAGAATAGTGGAAGAGGTCATGGTGGAAGATCTAATGAACAATCTTATAGAGGCCATAATGATGATTAGAATAACAAGGATGAGGCTAGAAGTAGCAATCAGATCCAAAGGAGAAATAATTCCAATCATTTCCATGATTAGGACAATAGAGATCAGAGAGGAAGAGGTAGAGGAAAAGGATCTAAAAGAGGTGGCTTCTGTGGGAAATGTTTTTACTATGAAGAAGAAAGGCATAGAGCATTTGAATATACCCAATTCCAAGGAAGGATAGATCAAAGAATTGAAGGCCCAGCTAGAGTTGCACATGTTGATGATGATGCCAAATCCTCACATTCTGAAGATGCTGAAAGAGAAGTCCTAGTTAATAGAAGAGTCCTACTGAGTAGTGATAATGAACTTGATCAAAGAAGGAGTTTTTTACACAAAGTGCAAATGTGAAGATAAGTGTTGTGATGTGATCATTAATGGTGGAAGTACTAATAATCTGGTGTCAAAAATGATGGTCACCAAGTTAAAGCTAAAGATATAGAAACTCTAGCATTCATATTGCATTTCTTGGGTGCAAGATGAATACAAGGTTATGGCCAATGAGCAGTGCTCAATGAAGTTCAAGATTGGAAGCTACCAAGATGAGGTACTATGTGATATCATACCTATTGACATATGTCATATGTTTCTGGGTAGGTTGTGGCAGTTTGATAGGCATGTTGTACAAGATGGGTGAACAAATACCTACACTCTGACCAAGGATGGAGTGAAACATAAGTTGAAACCATTGAAGCATAAAGAAGAAAAGGTCTGTATTGCTACCAGAATATCTTTTTTTGATGGAAAAGAGTTTCTCAAAGGTATGAGGCATGAACATGTGTGTTTTTCTATAATCCCAAAAGATAGTAAAGAAGAATTAGAGGAGGTACCTGTAGAAGTTGCAGATATGTTGGGAGAATTTTTTGATATTGTATCAAATAATGTACCTGATGGATTGCCCCCAATGAGGAAGATTAGTCACTAGATGGATTTTGTTCTAGGAGCTAGTTTTCCAAACAAAGCAGTGCATAGAATAACACCAGCAAAAACTAAAGAGTTGAACTAACAAGTTCATGAGTTGTTGCAGAAGGGGTTGATTCAAGAGAGTCTAAGTCCATGTGTTGTACTAGCAGTATTAGAACCAAAGAAAAATGGAGAATGGAGGATGTGCATATATTCTCATGCTATCAATAAGATCACAATCAAGTATAGATTTCCATTTCCAAGGATGGATGATATTATGGACTATTTGAGTAGAGCTAAGTATTTCATGAAGATAGATCTAAAGAATGGATACCATCATATTTGTATCAGAGAAGGTGATGAGTGGAAGACTACTTTCAAGACAAGGGAAGGATTGTCTGAGTAGTTAGTCATGCTTTTTTGGCTAACCAATGCACCAAGCACTTTCATGAGGCTCATGAATGAGGTACTAAAGGAGTTTTTGGGTAAGTTTTTCATTATGTACCTAGATGATATATTGACCTTTAGTAAGAAATTGGAGGAGCATTTGATCCATATTTGCAAGGTGTTTGATAAGTCGAGGGAAGAAAAGTTGGTGATAAACTTGAAGAAGTATAGGTTTCTAAAGAAGGAGTTGGTGTACCTGAGATTTGTTGTCTCAATAGAAGGTCTGAAAATGGATCTAGAGAAAGTGAAGGCTATCCTTGAATGGCCTACTCGAAGGAGTGTGACAGAGGTAAAATCTTTTCATGGACTAGCTACATTTTACAAAAATTTCATAAGAAGTTTTAGCAATATGTGTGGACCCTTGACTGAAATAATGATAGGGGATAGGAAAGAGTTTAAAGGGACTATAGGAGCATATAAGAGTTTTAATATGTTGAAATAGAAAGTTAATGAGCAACCTATTTTAGCACTTTTTGATTTTAACAAGGTATTTCAAGTAGACTATGATGCTAGTGGTATTGCAATAGGAGTTATTTTGAGCCAAGAAGGTAGACTTGTTTCTTATTTCAGTGAGAAGTTGAATGATGCAAAAAAAAAATATTATGTTTATGATAAGGAATTGTATGCTATAGTTCAAGCATTGAAGAAATGGAGACACTATCTTCTTCCTAAGGAGTTTTTTTTGTATACTAATCATCAAGCTTTGTAATATTTGAATAGTCAAGAAAAATTGAACCAGAGGAATTTAAAGTGGGTTGATTTTTTGTAGAGTTTTACATTTAATTTGAAACACAAGAGTGGGAAGTCTAAAAAAGTTGTAGATACTCTTAGTAAAAGACAACTTTTGATGATAGAAATGTAGATAGTGGTGGTTGGGTTCAAGGAACTCATTACTTTGTATCTAGATGATCTTGATTTTGGTGAAGCATGGAAGGCTTGTATAGAACCTGTTACACTTGAAAGGACAAGGTGGTTGAATTTCATGATCCAAGATTCAAAGGAAGCTAGTTGTGCATTCCTAGAAGTTCAATGAGAGAGAATCTCATCAAGGAGAAGCATAGTGGAGAATTGGTTTTAAATTTTGGTAGGGATAAAACTATAGATTTGGTTGCTGAGAATTATTATTGGCCACAATTGTAGCAAGATGTGAAGAAGTTTGTATAAAGTTTTAGAGTATGTCAGATGGTGAAAGGAGTAAAGAAAAATGATAGATTGTATTAATCATTACCTATACCAGAGAAGCCATAGGAGGATGTCAGCATGGATTTTTTCTTGGATTACCAAGGACTCAATGTGGGCATGATTCTATTTTTGTGGTGGTTGATACGTTTTTACAGATGGCACATTTTATTCCTTGCAAGAAGACTAGTGATGTTGTTCATGTAGCAAAAAAAATTTCAGAGAAGTGGTGCAACTACATGGCCTGCCAAAGAGTATAGTTTTAGATCGAGATACCAAATTTGTTGGGTATTTTTGGCATATATTATGGAAGAATTTGAAGATAGATTTGAAGTTGAGTTCATCACATCATCCACAGACTGATGGATAGATAGAAGTTGTGAATTGAAATTTGGGAAACTTATTGAGATGTTTGGTTGGAGACAAGCCCAAAAGATGGGATTTGATTTTACCATAGGAAGAATTTGCATATAATAGTTCTATCAACAAGAGTACTAGTAAATTACCATTCCAGATTGTATATGGGAGTAGTCCTAGAAATTCTTTTGAATTAAGGTAGTTGGATAAAGGAGAGATAAATAGTGTTGAAGTAGAAGATTTTTCTAAACATTTGAAGAACATCCATGAGGAGATGAGGAAGCACATCATAAAGATGAATACATAGTATAAGGCTAAGGTAGATGTGAAAAGGAGGTATAAGAAATTTTAGATTGGAGATGACTTCATGGTTCATTTGAGAAAGGAGTGTTTTGGAGTAGGTACATATAATAAGCTAAAGATGAAGAAGTTTGGCCCATGCAAAATAGTGAAAAGGCATGATTCTAGAAATTCTTATGAAGTAGAGTTGCCTATTGAATTGAATATTTCACCAATATTTAATATTTTAGATTTGATAGAGTACTATGAAGGAGGTGATGGAGATGAAGTTGCAAAAGCGCAATGGATTATTCTAGCAACTAGTTTGGCTAAAAAGGAGATGAAGGAGATATTGCATAGTTGTGTTCACAAAAGTACAAGGAACAAAAGTTATGAGAAATACCTAGTCAAATGGAAAGGGAGGCCAGTAGAGGATTCATCATGGCTAGCAAAGGAGGAGGTTAACCATCTTATTTTTCCTCTAAACACCTGAGTCACTTTTCAAATTACCTCGAGTGTTTGATGCAGGAGCATCCTGGGTGTAAGAGAAATCTCTCATCACCCCAAAAAAATTTGTATTTCAGTATTTTCTATTTTAATAAAAACTAGTAGATAACGTGGTCACTATTTATGGGAACTTTCTATTTTTAGTAAGTTTTTCATATGAGCTTAGAATGTTCTCATTTTCTATAGGAAGGTTCATTTTAGAGTTGTAAGCCCACCATAAAAAATCTCATTGTTCAAGCATAAGTACTAAAGAAGTTATTGCAAATTTTTGATGGAAATATTTGTAGAAAAATCTTCAGGTTCACAATTGGAGGCCTTAGAGTGCCCGGATGAGGTCTAAAAACTCAATAGAAGGGCACTAGCACCATTCTGAGCCTGTAGATTAGGAGCTAGTGTTTCCAAAAAGTGGTTATAATAGCCAATCAAAGCAATGGTTCATGAGTTATGGCCTTTCAAAGTTGGGCTACCCAAAATATCTAAAATAATTGTCAAAGATGTATTTGGTTGACTCTATATGTATTGTTAGGGTCTATCAGCACTATGAATTAAGTTTCAATGTCTAGAACCTTCCTAGGTGGCATAAAATTCCCTATTTAAGAAAGGCTCGAACATTGTCTAGGGTGGCTCTAGGTGATAGTTCATAGCTTGTCTTGCAACTTATTATAATGAAGGTGCCCATGTGGGTTAGCATATTGTACTTGAGAATTCTATAATTTAGCATTTACAGTGCGAATAAGAAGTCCATATTTTGTCCTTGCATTGGCTGTTGTTTCTTTGCTTCTGCTATGAGTTTATGGTTTTAAGGAGAGCACCCTTCATCAAGAAGAAACTTGATAATCATAGATCTCAACCAACATGGGGAACACAACCATTACTGCAACTTAGCAATAACTACACTCAGCCAACACTAGAACTCGGCAATGACTGAGAGAATGCACAAAGATGAGAACTATAGAAAGGCAACCTAGGATGCTCCTGTATTAGATACCACCTAAAGCAAGGGATGGTAGGAGGCATAGATAGAATAAACTCAACTTAAACTTACTAATACCCTACCTAAAGTATATATAGAAACCACACAAAAAATTATAGAAAAGAGGTAATAGAGTTCATAAATTTATTGATTAATTACACAAGATAAACAATAACCAACATGTCCGGCTATGAGGCATTCCAATTTTTGGCCTTAAAAAAATAATTACAACATCAGAGTCCAAGATCACATCTTCATATTTTCTTCTTCTATCTACTGAGCTCCATACTAAACTCATACTACTTTTCTACATCAAATCTAAATTTCTTACATAGCTAGCTAAGTCACAAGTTGGTTAGTCAAACATTTAATTACAATATAGGTGTAGTCTTGGAGATTTAAACCATAACCCAAGAAATGGTCATCAATTGTGCATGTGCTCTTAAGGATGGGTTGAAACACAAGTTAGGAGATGGCTCCCAACTATGCAAGATGTCATTTCATCACAACAAACTATGCCAAAAGAAATAACATGCCTTGCACAATGAAAATAGTAGTAAACAAGGAGTAGAAAGAACAACATAGAACTCGAGAAATATGAAACATCCAATTTTTTTTCTCTTAAGGTAAGGACTAAAAATAGGTCCTTAACAACATTCTAATTGCACATAGTAAAAAATTAAAGGTAACAATAGCTACATCATGAATATCAAATAGGTACATAAAACAAGAAAATAATTAGTGATGCAAGATTTCTCATTTACTCAAGATGCTCCTACATAAGCAACTCAATTTTCTTGTTCAAATCTTCATTCTACTAAATATCTCTTCTTACTAACTTGTCATCACATCAACATTTTAATTCTCCTTGACTTCACCCTTTAGATCTTCTCAATAACTTTATCACCAGCTTATTTGTAACTCAACTAGAAAATGGACCAGCAACATTTACCTTATTATCTCTTCCATCTAGAGACATATATTTTTGACTTCATCACATTCATCATATTTTCCACTTAATCACAATTGCCAATTAATCTCTTCTAGCTCAACTACATTGAATCTAGTCACTTAAGAAAATGTTTTAACAATGAACTTTGTGCTTCACCTTGGATCAGTAAACCCACTTCAAATCTTCATCATTAGATCTTTCGTTAATTACTTTATTTGTTAATCTTGCTAACTATCTTCATCCTTATCTTGGGATCTTCTATAATAGTAGAGATCTTTTCTAGATATCAATATTTACTCAATCTTTCAAAATTGTTCTTCCTTTACCGAACTTTGTTCTTTCTTTTCCAACCTTCTACATACTCAGTCAATACTATGCTTGGTTGAAATTAGAATTTCTTTGTTAACCTTCCTCCTACTTGGTTGATATTTTTCTAACTTACTTCACCTTTTATCATCTTCATTTACTGACTACTATCTTCATTTTCCAACTTTGATCCTTCTTTTACTAACCAAACTAATTATCTTATATATCATCTTAACACTTCATAAATTCATGTAAAATAATCAAACCAACATTATATTATCGTAGACTATTTCATCAATTTCCCAATTAGATTCATATACTTATCATCTCTTCTTCATCTCAACTTCATACTTTGCCTTTCACTTCTTCACTCAATACCACATCCTATAGATGATGATTGTAACTTACATGAATTAGTACTATCAAACAAGTTGACATCAATGACAATATAACAATTGATCTAACTCTTCTACATATACGTTGTAGCTCAATTCTGACTTTTTTCTTCATTGAATGACTTCTATCCAACAGTCTTTCCATTTGCATTTATCAACATTGATTGTGTCCAAAAATAGAATCAGTATATCATTTGTGTCTAATAATCTCTCACTTTTGGATTGATTGAAACATATTATTAATACCAAACTCCATCAGCAATACATCAAATCACTACAATACTCTCCCTTTTATTACACTTCTCTATTCTTGCTTTAGTTCTCCCTCTGACAAAAAGTAGTAGTATGTTTCATTGTGTATCTTAATACCCTCTTGTAACTTACTCTCCTTATAGCACTCTCTCTTCCATAGTGGTATATTTGACAACAATGGAAAATATAACAATAAGCTTCAGTTAGAAACTTATGTTCCACATAGTTATACCTTGTACCTTACATTACTAATTTATTATGTTTCATTAGATCTTTCACTTTCTCCAAATATTTAGGTTTCCCCTAAAGATTAACTCTTGCATCAACCCACAAATAGCTATTCCAATAAACCACGAATTAATGCAATCCTACATCTTCTCCTAGTGAACATTAGATATGGTAAGGACCCCTAAGTTACCTCTTATATATTCAAAAGTATACTTAGGTAATGGCTTGGTGAATATATTTACTAACTACTCCTTTGAATTTACATGCTCTAATATTAATTTTTTCTCTTGTACTTCCTCTCTCAAATAGTGATACTTGATAGATATATGATTTTTCTTTGCATGCATCATTAGATTCTTTGAAGTGTTTATAGAAATTGTGTTGTCATGATAAATTGTTATAGGATTAGTCACTTTACCTTTTGGTAATTATTTGATCCACACAATATTGGAACAATTAATTATAATAGCTACATATTTTATCTTAGTAGTGGACTATGATATGAAACTTTTTTCCTTACTTATCCATATCATGATCCTTTATCCTTAAAAGAAATCTTTACCACTAGTACTCTTTCTTTCGTCAACATTTCCAGCCCAATCATCAATAGTATAAACTCTCTTCTCAAAATATCCATCTTTCTTATACCATAAATCATAATATTTTGATCCTTTTAGATATCTAAATAATAGAAATCATGTGTCTTTCCTTAGGATTAGAAGAAAATCTTTCTGCAATACCTATAGCATAGGCAATACTTGGTTTGCTATGAACAATATATTGTAGTTTTCTAATCATGGATCCATAAAATATCTCATTTACCTTGGTAGTGTCATCTTCCTTTTATAATTCACACCTTGAAACCATCACCATACCAACTAGCCTTGGATCTTCCATGCCAAATGTCTTCAACATCTCTTTTATCTACTTGGACTGTGTAATGTATATGCCATCCTTCACTTATTGAGCTTGCAATCCAATAAAGAATTTTATCTCTAAAAATATTGACATCTCAAAAAAATTCCTCATTTCATCAGGAAATCTTCTAGACATTAGTTCATGTCCTCCAAATATAATACCATCAACAAATATTTCACTAATCGGGATCTTACCCTTGGATTCACTTTTCAAAAATAGATTACTATTCTCACTAGTTCTAGAAAAATCAATTCTCATCAAATATGAGTGTTTTATTTCATACCATTCTCAAGGTGTGTACTTCAAACCATATAAATCATTTTGTATCTTACATACCATATTCTTTTGACTTGGATCCACAAAACCTTCAAGTTGTTTAATGTAGAATTCCTCATCTACTATTCCATTTACAATTGTAGAATTGACATCCATCTAATAAACTTTTAATCCCTTGAAATTAGCATGTGTTAGTGTATTCTTAGTCCTTTTATTCTAGAAACAAGAGAAAAATGTATCTCCATAATCAATACCTTCTTCTTGTGCATGTCCTTTACACAATAATCTAGCCATGTTCCTTGTTACTTCTCCATTTTCATTCAACTTATTTCTGAAATTCCATTTAGTAATAGTCACATTCTTTTCTTTGGGTTTCAATGCCAATGTTCATGTGTTATTCTTTTCAATTTTCTCAATATCTTCATTCATAGCATTTATCCAATCTTCATTTTCCAATGCATCTTTAACTATTCTGGGTTTAAACTCATAAATCAAGCGTGTATTATCTCTCAACATACTTCTTTCAATCACTCCAACATCCTTGTCTCCAATTATATAGTTTGATTAATGGTTCCTTTTGATATACTTTGCTAAAATAAGTTTGGGTCTCTATTCTCTAGTATTTTCTCCACCTAGTGGGTGCTCAACTGGTTGCTCAATACCAAGTTTTTATTCCTCAAGTATTGGTTATTTTTGCTCAATGACTTATATCTATTGATCAGGGAGTGTACTCAATGCATCTTCTTGTATATAGACAAACCTCTTATATTCTTCAACTTCTTTCTTGCTTTCTTTATCATTGTTTTTTGCAAAGTCAATAATTATCACATTTGCACTTTCAATCATTTTGTCAGTAGCCTTGTTCAGAAATTTATAAGCCTTGCTCCTAGTGGAATAACCTAGGATTGTATCTTCATCACCTTTAGGATCAAATTTCCCATTTCTAACATCTTTCAAAATATAACACCTACTTCTAAATATTTTAAAATAACTCACATTCTATGTATGCCCATATTAGAGTTTATAAGATGTCTTGTTTGTACATCTCTCAAATTATGTTTGGTTAAGTGTGTAGAGTGCAATGTTAATTACATCTCTCCAATATATTTTAGTTTGTGGTGACTAGTCAGGGAATCACCGTAAAGTCTCCATAACTTTTTGGGGGCCTATTTTATCCACTATTTTCCTACAATTCAACATGTTGTAATTATTCTAACCCTAATTTTGTAATTGGAAAAAAAATTGTATAGAATGGCTTAAGGTTAGGGATTTCATAAGGTGTGATATGGTAATAGTTTCTTGTGGTGGTATTGAGTTGTAAGGGATTTCATATTGTAATTAGGTTGTAATCGCTACATAATAAAAATAGTGGACTTGATGTTGGTGGACATAGCCCAGGGATTGGGTGAACCACATTAAATCTATGTGTCTTGTGTTCTCTTCTATGTGCATTATTATTTTCTAATATTGGATATATTTGTATGTAATTATTATTTTTCTCTCCTTAAATCCTAACAAGTTGTATTAGAGAAAGGTTTTTTCAATTATTATCCTTTGTAGGAAATTCTCAGAGTTGAGTGGGAGTCTTGTGGTTGAGTGGGAGTCTCATGGTTGAGTGGGAGTCTTGTGGTTGAGTGGGAGTGATGGAAAATGAGGGTAAGCTAAAGGTTGAGAAGTTTAATGGGTAGAACTTCCAATTACAAAAAATGCAAATGGAGGACTATATTTATCAGACGGATTTATGGCAAACATTGGAAGGAAAATCCAAGAAACTGATAACTATGAAAGATGAGGATTGGGAAATTTTGGATAGAAAGGAACTTGGAACTAGTCATTTATGCCTAGTAAAACCAATGGCATTTAATATTACAAAATTCATGATGACTAAAGAGTTTATGCAAACCTTGGCAAGGTTGTATGCAAAGCCCATCGCTTCAAATATGGTATTTCTCATGAAGCATTCATTTCATACAAATATGATAAATGGTGGATCTATTTTAGATCACTTAAATGAGTTTAATATGGTTACTAGTCAATTATCTTCTATAAATGTCAATTTTTATGAAGAAATCATGGCTCTCTTATTTTTGTATTCTTTACCTAAAAGATGGCATGGCTTGGTCATGGTTGTGATTAGTTCTATTTTTTAATCTTATACCCTAAAATTTGATGATGTGATTGGTTTTAGTTTGAGTGAGGAAACTCATAGGAAAAGCTCAGGTGGATCTACATTGGGAAGTATTTTGAATGCACAAAGCAGAGGCAAAATGAATGAAAGAAGAAAAAATTCTAGATATCATGGGAAATCAAGAGGAAAATCAAAGGGGAAGAGGTCCCAATCAAGAGGACCAAGAGATTTTTGGTATTGTGAAAAACCAAGGCATACGAAGAAAGATTATTAGACTTGAAAAAAAAAGGAAGGAGACAAACAAGAAGGGAATAAGGAGGAAATGTGGTAAGTAATAAGTTCAAAAATGATTTTTTTCTTCTTTCTTTAGAAAATTTTGATGATTGATGGGTTTTAGATTCAAGGGCTTCAATTCATTCTACTCCCCATAAAGGTTACTTTCTTGATTATGTCCAAGGGGATTTTGTGCTTGTTTATTTGGGGGATAATGAACCTTGTTTGATTGTTGGAAAGGGAAAAATTAAGATTAAGTTGCAAAATAAGAATCATTGGCTACTACAAGAGGTAAGACATTTTCCAAGGCTGGGTAGGAATTTAATTTCTACAAGGAAACTAGGTGATGAGGGTTGCATAGTTACTTTTAATGACAAAAATTGGAAGGTTTCAAAAGGTTCCCTTGTAGGAGCAACAAGTGTCAAAGTAGGGACCTTATATCTTTGCACAGGTCATATTTTTCCTTCTACTTTAATTATTTCAAAGAAAAATGAATGTTAAGGAATAGTTGTTACAATTGAGCAAGAAGAATAAACAATTATTGTAGATTCTGATACAATACTATGGCACAAAAGACTTGGGTACTATTGAAAATAACAATAGGGAAAGTAAAATTTGAGGAGGGGTGAATCAGTACTTCAAAACTCTAACCATTAAAACATTCAGCACACATTCATCTCACAAATTGCATGTAAACTAAAATAACAAACTAAACATATTCATCCATAGCATGAAACAAATAACACATATGACACAAGATATTTGGTTACCCAAAAAACCTCCAATGAGAAGATAAAATTGGGGTGTAGATGAAACCCACAAATATTCACTACTATAGTTGTAAAGTGTAGCCAATTAAGGTTACGATAAGTTTGATCATAAAATATGATCTACCCTATGAAAGGTCTACCTTGTTAAAGGCTTACAAAGAATATTAAATCTTACCATGTTAAAGGATTTCAACACCCTGCTAAAAGTGTGTCTGGTTAAAGGACTTCAACTTATAATAAAGTAAGAACCCTGTTAAAGGATTTACAAAAGCCTACTAGGACTACTTGATTAAGAGATTTTCACTAATTCACCTGTTAGAATTTTTTAGCCTTGATCCTTCAGTTAACACCTCTCTACTAGATATTAGATCTCCTCTTCCCTCATGTATACTTGATCCTCCTAATCAGATGTACCACTTTTGTCCTCTCTCTACTTTCCTCTATTCTTTCTAACTAATTTTGCAATTCAATCCTTTCACATCTCCTTAGTCCCCATGAATACTCTACCTATGCATGTAAACCTCTCCCTTCACACACAAATTATTTAGGATTTTCCATTCTTAAGAAAACTTAGGTGACCTAAGGTTAGGTAGTAATCAATGACTATGATTCACTCATTTTTTCATGTAATTCATCCCTTAATCTAATTGGTTGCATGTACTGCATAGGGATCCTCGATGTAGATTTTTTCTTATCTTCTAGAATTGTAAAACAATCCTTAAGTTGGCCCAAAAAATAATTTACATAGGAGTTTGTGCCATTACAAATAACTATGTCCAAAACTATTTACTCGGCACTTGAAGCTTCTAATGCTTGACATCCACTATATCTTCAATGTTGTAACTCATCCTTTGAATGACTTGGCATCCACTATTCACTTAACATCTTAATCACTCGACATGTATTAGCTTGCTCATCATTGGAGTGACTCAGCGCTAACTATTTTCTTGGCACATACTAGTGCTCGACACATACTGTATATTTTGCTCAGATTTGATGTATTTATAACTTTCAAGAAATGGAAATGCTTGGCTAAAAATGAGATTGGTAAAAGGCTAAAATGTCTTAGATCTAATAATGGTAGTGAGTATTGCAGCAATGAATTTGAATATTATTGTTCTACTAATGGAATTTATAGGCAGAAATGGAGTGGTTGAATGCATGAACAAGACAACAATGGAGTGTGAAAGGAGTATTAGATTGCATATTGGGCTAACCTTTAAAATGTAAGTAGAGGCTATCAATATTGTTAATAGAGTGTTAGAATTTTTAGAATAATTGAGAGGGTGGGGGGGGCAGGGGTGAATCAGTTATTCAAGGTCTTTAAGTACCACTCGAATAGTTAAACACAAGCACTCACTATTCTACTTGTCCTATTGTTGCTTGGTCTCAACTATAAAAATATTATCTTAAACATAATTTACTTTTCATAATGAAAAAATTATCAAATGTAAAACATATAAAGTATTCAACACAAATTTTGACACTCAATTTTTATGTGGAAACCTAATTTGGGAAAAACCACCAGCAACATGTCACCATTTTTTTCACTCTTTCAAAGTGAGCCCTATTAGGAGCCAACCCTATTAAAGGTTACAAAACACACTGTTAAATGTGACCTTGTTAAAGGATTTAATCACCATAAAGTGGCCTTGTTAGAGGACTTTGATCATTCCATTTAGAAAGTCACCTTGTTAAAGGATTTACATAGATCGTTAAGTCTTCAAGTGAATGTTAGGTCAACCTATGTTAAAAGGATTTCAATACAAATTGTTTACAATGATAAGAAAGAAAATAATAGGTTTTGATCTATGTAATTACAAATCACTTTTATAGGTTCAAATATCTATTTGGTCCTTGTGCTAACTTACTAATAGCCTTCCATTGTCATCTCTGATCTTGATTCACTTGGAAACCCTTCAATAAATTAGCCCACTCTTCTCAACACCACTTAAGCCTTCCATGTAGATTCAATTATCAATATCAGCATCATCTCTACAAGCTTTCTCCTATAGCTTGTCATTCACTCACACACTTGTACATTTATGATCGACATTTATCTATATGTATCTCTTACATACACTTGCAACTACACTCTTGATCATTTGTTTGGCTTTGTACCTCTTTAAATAGTTAATTCTTACTTTTTCATTTTCCACGATCACTGTAGATCTTAGGATTTATGATCAAGTTCAATATGATTCATTGTATCTATCCATCTTCTTGATCATCCTCTAGAAACTTCTTTGGAATCCATCTATTAGGTCTTTACCTAATCCTCACCTTGAATTTAATGATCAAACTCATCAATCTTATCGTTAACATGGTTTACACCTCCAGATAAATTAATTGTGTAGGCTTGATCTCACAATTTCCTTGAATTCATTCTCATGTTGTCACTTGATAATCTCTAACTTCCTAACACTTGGTCATCCCTAAATTAATTGGCCACTATAAAGCTTTTTGGCTCAACATCAACTATCTTTCTTGGTATTAACTATCTTGCTTGGTCAATACTAATGCTCGATCAACACTAGATTTTTTGGGCACTAACTGTAGCTCAGTTGACACTAGCATCACTCGGTATTCTTTAGCCTTTTAATCTATTGCTCACCTTGGCTTAGCTTTCATGATATAAATAATAACTTTTCTTTATAAAAGTCTATCTAATCAAATTTCCATTGTAATTTCCTTTGCATAACTTAATCTTTCCTCTAGGTGCTACTATTATGACCAACTTCTCAAATCCTCTTCACCAATCAAATAGATATGATATTTAGATTAGGTAGAAATATGTATCATCAATAGATTTGACATCAATGATAAACCAAAAAAATTTCAATTGCAAGTTTCCCACAATTTCCCTCTTTGGCATTGATGGCAACATCTCAATATGTAGCAATACTTGAATGTATCACACTCGATTACCATACAATCCAAAAAAAATCACTCTGATTCTCTTTTCTAAATTTCTCCCTCTAAAATATTCTTTTAGTATCTCCCTCTTTGACAACAATCATTTTTTCCCTCTTTGTAGTATCTCTCCTTAACTAAGTATCTTTGTAGTAACCTCTCCCTCTTTGACAATAATGCCACAGATATTTAGTTTTCTACGCTTCAAACTCTTCATACTTATGAATTATGTAGATTTTTCATGTTTGATTGATTCCTATCATCTTTCTATGAATGATCTATTATGTTGTACTAAATTATCTACCTTAGGCATGTCTCAAAGTAGAGTTGTATTGCATCAATGTGTAGGATATTCTAATTAGCACATGTGATGCAATGCACCTTGTCTTCTTTAGTAGTTTTTATTAGGGGAATCACCTCTATTCTACCTCTAAGATATTCATGAGCATCTTTAGGTAAGGGTTTTGTGAATATGTCAGCAATTTGTTCCTTTCTATTCACATATTCTAGCTTCACTTCTTTTTCTTGAACTAGTTCCCTCAAGTAGTGATACTTGATAGAAATGTATCTTTTCTTAGTGTGCATAATTGGATTCTTTGAAATATTGATAGCACTTTTCTTATCACAATATATAACCACTAGATATGTAATCTCTTCTTTTATTCCTTTCAGTAATTGCTTGGTCCACTTAATGTTTGAAAATTTCACTATATCTACCACATACTCGGCTTTAGCTATTGATTGGGAAATAAAATTCTTCTTTTTTATTTTCCATGGCACCAATCTTTTTCCTAGAAAGAATGCATCTCCAATAGTTTTTTTCTATCATCAATATACCCTACCCAATCTGAGTCAATGAACACCTTTAGTTCAAATATATCACTCCTTCTGTAATACAATCCATAGTCTTATGTACCTTTTAGATATCTCATTATCCTTTTCATATCCATCATGTGATTCTCATTAGGATTTTCTAACAATATAGAAACTATCCTAACTATCAAAGAAATATCTTGTCTTCTATGAACATACTGTAATTTTCCAATCATGGATCTATATAAGGTCATGTTCACTTTAGTAGAATCATTATTTTTAGATAGCTTATGTCTTATGGATATAGGTGTACTCACTAGCCTTGAATCTTCCATACCAAAATTCTTTAGTATCTCTTTAATGTATTTGGATTGAGTAATAAAAATATCAAACTTCATTTAATATACTTTTAATTCAACAAAGAATTTGGTTTCACCAAACATAGACATTTCAAATTCATTTCAAATTCCTTCTTAATTTCATTAGCAAATGATTTTCATATTGCTTCTCTTCCTCCAAATATAAGATCATCAACAAATATTTCAAATAATAGTACTTCATTATTCTTTCTATTCTTCAAATATAGATTTTTGTTATCATTTGTCCTTTCAAAATCAATCTTTGCCAAATAGTTATGTAATCTTTCATACCATGCTCTTGGGTCTTATTTCAATCTATAAAGGTCTTTGTTTAGTTTACATACCATGTTCTTCTTATTTGGATCTGCAAATCCTTCAAGTTGTTTAATGTAGACTTCTTCCTCAAGTATACCATTTAAAAATATAGGTTTGACATCCATCTAATATACCTTAAAATTCTTGTAGGATGAATATGGAAGAAGAGTTCTGACTCCTTCAAGTCTTGCCATAGGAGAAAAAGTTTCTCCATAATCAACTCCTTCTTCTTGAGCATAACCCTTGCATACCAATCTTGCCTTATTTCTTGGTACTTCTCCATTTTCATTGAGTTTTTTTTCCTAAAAACCCACTTTGTTCCAATAAAATTTTTTTCTTTAGGTCTTGGCATTAAAGTCCAAGTATTTTTGTTCTCAATCCAGTAAATTTCCTCATTCATTACCTGAATCCAGTCTTCATTGTCTAAAGAATCTTTTACTATTTTGGGCTCAAATTCACAAAGCAAACATATGCATCTTTGAGTATTCCTCTTGTCATAACACTTGACTTAGCATGTCTAATGATTTGTTTAGATTTTTTATGTCTTCTCATATATTTTTCTAGCATAGGTAGTTTCCTTCTTGGTTCTTCTATGGATTCATTTGGAAAAATAATCTCAGGCTCATTTTCTCTTTCTTGTTCAAGTTCTGGCTCATGTTCTGCATGCTCGGCATTTTCTATTTGATGGTTGGCATTCCCTATCTATTACTCAACATCTTTAGTATGTTGCTTGGCACCCACTCTCTATTGCTCAAAAATTTATATTTGCACTACATCATTTCCTATCTGTTGGGGAATTGCCGCTTGATTTTCTTGTTCATTTTGAGTTTTGGGAGTATCATCATCCACATAAATGAATGTGACGTAGTCTTCAAGTTCTTCATTATATGAAGTGTTACTTCTTTTTTCAAACTCATAAACTTTCACATTTGCACTTTCCACAACTTTTCTAGAGTTAGAATTCAAACACATATAAGATTTTATTTTGGTGGAATAACATAGGACTATGCCTTCATCACTCTTTGTATCAAGTTTTCCATTCCTATTATCATTCAACATATAGCATCTACTTCCAAATATTTTTAATATTTCACATTAGGAGCATAACCATATCATAGTTCAAAAGGTGTAGAATTTGCACTTCTCCTAACTTATACTTGTTGGAAATATATGATAGGCTAAGTTACTAAGAGGGGAGGGGTGAATCAGTAAATAATAAAACTTAATATTTATTTACCATTTAATCCTTCATTTGTATTTAGATCTAATTGCATGCAAGAAAAACTAAATCATTAGAACATTCATAACACTTTCACACACAATATGGTAACCCAAAAACCTTCCAAATAGAAAGTAAAAATGGGGTGGGGATGATAACCACAAGCTTTAGTACTACAGTATAAAGTTGGCCTATTAAGGCTTACAATGATCATTTCTTATGATCTATCCTATTAGGAGCAATAAGGACTACCAGGTCCACCTTGCAAAAATATTTACAAACATACAATGAAGTTTGCACTTGGTAAAGAGATTTACAAAAGACTGTTAAGTCTTCCTTGTGAAAGGATTTAACTATTCCACCTATTAGGATGAAACAATGGTTTATCTCTAATATGGAACTTGATTTACTAAATGAGATTCCTTTGAGTGTAATAATCACCTTGTAATAGATAAATCTTTGCTACTCCTTATAATATTGTAGCCTATCACTTCACACTTCTACTCTTTATGTATCTTCTTAATATTCTACATATCATGCTATGGATGTGATACAATACATTACATAAATACCAATCCAAATTAGAATTCAACAAAGTTGGCTATAATATAAGTTTCAACAAAATACACAAAGTCAGCCCAATTGTAGGTACTTGGGTTCTAAAGACAAGTTTGTTGAGGTTTTGATACTCGGCAACCATTATCAACACTCGGCATCATCATGCACTTGGTAGATGTAGAGGCTCAGCTCATACTAATCACTTCCAAGTAGTCTAAACTTGGTTTGAACTGTGACTTGGTGAATACTATAAACTCGGCATATAAATTGAATCACTTGCTTAACATTGCATAGTTTGGTCAACACTATCACTACGAACCCAGTATAAACTGAATCACTTGGTTGGCATTGCATAGCTCAATCAACACTAGATTCACATTACTGAAGCTACAAACTTGATAAGAAATGTAGAACTCAATTTGCACTAAAAAATTTGATAAACACTATGAAGCTCGGTTTACACTGATAATCACCAACTTGGTAGAAATTGCTGCGCACAAACTGAATGATATTCCTGGAACTTGGTAGCAACTATAAAACTTGATAGAGCCTGAATTACTTGGTTAACATTGTTAACTATAAAATAAGATTGGTAACTCCTAACCATCTAAATAAGTATGTGTGTCACTAATAAACAAGCTTGACTATAATGTCAACAATACTCTATTCAAGGTATAAACAACAATACTATCTACTTCTCTCCAATATTTCTTTGGTACACTCTTGTCCATCATTAATGTTCTTTCACACTCAATTATTAATATGTTTCTCCTTTCAGCTATTTCATTCTAAGGAGGGGTCCTTGGTGTTGACATCTATATTTTAATTCCTTTGTCATTGTATAATTTTTTGAACTCATTTGAAATGAATTCACCACCTCTATCAAATCTCAAGCACCTTAGACTCTTCCCTGTTTCTTTTTCAACTCTAGATAAATACCACTTAAATAAATGAAAAGTATCATATTTATTTCTAAGAAACATCACAGACATCATTCTAGAGTAGTCATCAACAAATAAAATTATATATGTATCTCCATAATAACTTTGAACATCAATGCATCCACATAGGTCAGTATGAACCAATTTCAAAATATCACTAGCAATGTAAGTTTTACTCTTAAAACTAGACTTGGTCATTTTTCCCAATTAATATTTTTTACACAAAAATTTTAGGCTTCTTTAGTTTAAGAAACCCTCTTATTTTCTTCATTTTACTAATATTCACCAAATTTTCAAAGTTCACATGACATAATCTCATGTGCCATAACAAAGCATCTTCTTGTTGTGCAAACAAACATGCCTCATTTGATAAATCTAGATAGAACAAGTTACCTCTTATTTTATCACCACTTCCAATCATCTTACCATCAACATCATGTATCTTAGCCTTTTTATTATGAAATTCAACTCTGTAACCTGATTTGTTCAGTTGTGAAACACCCAAAAAATTATTGTTAAGTCCTTCAACCTACTAAATATTGCAACATGTTGACTTGTCACTCAATTGAATAGTACATTTATGTTTCATAACACATGGGATATCATTACAAAATTTAACACATCCACCATTGTATGGACCAATATCTTCAAACTTATCTTTATCACCAGTCATATGATTGGAGCATCTACTATCAAATATCCCTTTGTCACTCTTGTTTATATATGAGAATATTGTATTTTTCTTATCTTCTTTCCTAGCAACATAGATAACTTCATCAACATTACTCTTAGATTCATTGTCAATTTCTTCTTTAGCAATATAACAAGATTTCGTACCTTTCTCATCCTTGCTTCTCTTGTAGTCTTTGTTATCTTTTCTTCCTTTGTACTTAATTTCCTTCCTTTCATCCTTATCCTCTCTATCAGGACACCTAGCACTAATATGACCAACCTTGTTGCATCAAAAATAAATAATAAGTAATTTACCTTTGTATTTAGCTCTTCCTCTTCCAAATATTTTTGCAATAAGGTCTTCAAGTTCATAAATCTCATCACCAGAACTATCACTCTCACTTTTCACATGTTTACCTTTTCTTTTGCTAAGAAATCATTGTGACTTGAATACAAATTTGATAGTAGAATGTGTGTATTTATCAAAGTCATACATCTCAAAAGTCGTAAGTCTACCAATTACACCTTCTAATGTCAAAGTTTTTCTTGGTGTGCATCTCAATTCTTAGAATGTAGAAACTATAATAGCATATATAGGGAGTAGAGTCCTCAACACCTTACTTATTAGTGATTCATCCTTAATTCCTCCATTTGCACCATGAATAGAATTAACAACTTCTTTGACTCTTGTGTAGTATTGCACTATGTTCTAACCTTCCATCATTCTTATATCATCAAATTTTCCTCTCAGGCTTTCAGAATTGGCTCTCAAGACATTATCATCACCTCCATATATGGTCTTCAATTTGTCTCACATTTTCTTTGCACTTTAAGTCATCAAACTCAGCATAGATTAGGGATCAATAAATCTCCAACATTTCTTGATTGTTCTCTTTCTTATGCTTTAGTTGATTAGTTGTAAGAGGAGTAGTGGTGACCTTTACATACTCATTGTCCATAAGGTTGATAACATCACCACTCATACTGGATATATGCAAGCTTATTAAGGTCTACCATACATGAACGTTCTCCTTGTTCAGCTTGGGTACATCTCTCTTATGAATCATGATCTTTAGCTTTATTTACCTTCAAACTTTTCTCTGTAAGCACTGAGCTCTGATACCAATTGTTAGAAAGGTTTAGAATAACTGAGAGGAGAGCTAAATCACTACTCAAGGTCCTTAAGAACCACTTGAACAATTAAACACAAATACTCAATGTTCATCTTGTCTTGATGTTTCTTGACCTCTATTATAAAAATATTATCTTAAACCTAACATTCTTCGTATAATGAAAACATTATCATTGAATGTAAAACATATAAATCATAAAACACATATTTTGACACTAGGATTTTACTTGGAAACCCAATTTGGGAAAAACCACCAGCAACATGTGACCAATTTTTTCACTCTTTCAAAGTCATCCCTTTTAGGAGCCAACCTTTTTAAAGGTTATAAAACATACTATTAAATGTAACCTTGTTAAATGATTTAATCACCCTGTTAGGAGTGGCCTGGTCAGAGGACTTTGATCATTCCATTTAGAATGTCACCTTCTTAAAGGATTTACACACACTGTTAAGTCTTCAAATGATAGTTAGGTCAACCTTTGTTAAAAGGATTTCAATATAAAATTTTTACAATGACTAGAAAGAAAACATTAGGTTTTGATCTATGTGATTACAACTCACTTTTGTAGGTTTAGATCTATGTTCTTTCCTTGTATTGACTCACTGGTAAGCTTTCCATTGTCATCTCTAATCTTGATTCACTTGGAAAACCTTCAAGTAATTAGTCCATTCTTCTCAAGAACACTTAAGCCTTTCACTCAGATTCACTTACCAATATCAACATAATCTCTTCAAGATTTCTCCTTTAGCTTTGCATTAACTCACATACTTATGTGCTTCTAATCCACCTTTGTTTGTATTTGTCTCTTACATACACTTGTAACCACACTCCTAACAATATTTTTAGCTTTGTACCTCTTTAAATAGGAAATTCTTGATTTACCATTTTCCACAATCACTATGGACCTTAGGGTTTACAATCAAGTTCAATATGATTCATTGTATCTGTCCATCTTCTTGATTATCATCTAGAAACTTCTCTGGAATCCATCTATTAGGTCTTTACCTAATCCTCTCCTTGAATTTAATGATTCATTTCATCAATCTTATCTTCAATACAATTTACATCTCCCAAGAAATCAATTATGTCAACTTCATCTTAGAATTTCCTTGAATTCACTCTCATATTATCACTCAGAAATCTCTAAATTCCTAACACATAGCCATTATTGAATTACTCGATCATTGTAAAGTTTTTTGGCTTGGCATCAACTATCTTTCTCTATCAATCCTAATGCTCAGTCAACACTAGATTTTCTCAATACTAATTGTAGCTCGGTTGACACTAGCATTACTCAGCATTCCTTAGCCTTTTACTCTATTGTTCAACTTGGCTTATCTTTCTTAACATAAACAATCACTTTGCTTTATCAAATTCTGTCTAATCAAATGTCCATTGTAACTCCCTTTTCATAAGTCAACCTTTCCTCTAGGTGTTATTTTTATGACCAACTTCTCAAATCCTTTTTGTCAATCAAATAGATATGACATTTAGATTAGGTAGAAATATATCTTATCAATAGATTTGACATCAATGATAAAGCAACAATTGTTCCTATTGTAAGTTTCCAAAATAAAGGTCTCAGATACTTGTTTGGGATTTGGTATTCCAAAGGAAGCATGGAGTGGTATGAAGAGAAGTTATTATTTTCTAAAAACCTTTGGTTGTGAAGCATTGGCGCATATAGATTTTGAATATAGAATCAAGATGGAAGCTAAATCGAAGAAATGTATATCTATTGGCTATGGCATTGATGAATTTTGTTATAGGTTTTAAGATTTTAAAAATTATAAAATTGTAAGAAGTGAGGATGTCATATTCCATGAGAAAGTGTTGTACAAAGATTTTTTCCAATAGTATGAAAACAAAGAAAATGATTATGTAGTGTTGGATGATACTCAAAATGATAATGTTCTAGCAATCCTTCATTCTCTGCAACAACCAAAACAATAAATACCACAAACCCTAGTGAATATTAGATGATCAAAAAGGCTAAATAAACCTCCAAAAATATTTCCTCCCTCTTTGTATTCTATTTTACTAATAGATGCTAGTGAACTTGAATGTTATGATGAATTTGTATAGGGAGATAAAATGATTCAATGGGAGTTTGCAATGATGAACGAAATGGACTCTTTGTTCAAAAATTTGACTTAGAATTTATGTAAGTTGTCTACATGAAAAAGGCATTTACAGAATAAATGGGTATATAGGTTTAAAGAAGAGGATGGTGTTGATCAAATAAATAAAGATTGACAAATGAGTGTCAACACACTTAACCATACATGCCAAATACACAATGGGAGCCGAGCTAGAATTTATTTATGTGCCGATTCAATGAAAGTGCCAAGCAAACCACAGTTGTTTCCAAGAAGAACACATTTTAGTATATGCTGAGCTATACAAAATTCAACATGTGCTGAGTAGATCAGAAGACAGTGTGTGATGAGCATTGTAAAGTTAATAAGAGCTGAGTAACATAGAAAATACAATGGATGCCAAGCAATCTAGAATAGATGGTGTTGAGCAATGGTATTACCTCATGTGCCGAGAAACGCAAGATTAGCATAAGATTTTGTGTCAATACAAACCAAGATGTAAAATGGTTATGCATGACTAATGATAGGATAAGGAGATAAGATCAAATCCTTCCACTTACCTATGCAATCCTCATGTAGCCAATCAGAATTTTAAGGGTTTGAGCGGGAACACTTTATCCAAGGATGCATAATGATCCACTAATCTTTATAAGGGAGTCTTGACACCATTGAAAGGTTTTCGTAGACAAGAAGGAATTGTAGAGTCTTTTTAAGGTTGTTACAAAGCTTTGGTATTAAAAGGATTAAGTGGACAGGATAGTAATTAGACATTCAGTTGATCAAAACAAAGCAAGGGACATGAATGAATATCATATCTGAGGATATCAAGATTAGGGAAAGAATATTAAGCCCCTGTATTCAGCAATCAAGGATTGTAAGCTATCATGTTTATTATACCTAATACTCTTTAGCCATTGTATTAGAAAGGAAACCCTATGTTGATAGGTTAGCTTAACAGCTATCTTGTAGACCATTTAACAAGGTGATTAAATCCTTTAACAGGGTAACACTTCATGTAAAGTGTTTGTAAATCCTTTAACTAGGTCATTATTGACACAGTGTAAAGCCTTTAATAGGGTAGGCCTCTAACAGGGCAAACCATCAGAAGTGGTTGAAATCAATTACTGCGATAATTTCATGGGTATCATCCCCACCCCAGTTTTACCTTCTTATTTATGGAGGGTTTATGGGTCACCAAAATCTCAAGTGTTATGTGGTGATGAATGTTTATTTCATATGATTGTTTAATGTTATATGCATACATGTTAATTTTAGTTATATGAGTTTAAAAGTTGTTAAAAGATTAGTACTTCTGATTCACCCCCCACCCCCCCCCCCCCCCCCCCCCTTAGAAGATATCTTCCCATTAAGACAGTCCAACAATTGGTATCAGAGCTCTGTTCTCTCAAGAAGAATCCTAACAGCTTGGAGGAAAAGATTTGAAAATGGAAGTCTTCAAACTTGGTAAGATCATTGAGAGCCAGGTGATAGATGTGCATCTTGCTCTACACAAGGTAGAGGAAGCCAGAGAGGAATTGAGAAAATATTTAAAAAGAAGAAAGGAAATAGATATAGCCAAAAATGATATTCACTACAAGGATATTAACACCACACAACTATTTTCAAAAAGAGATTCCAAAGAATTTGATGTAGCAATAGTAGAACTGATGGAGAAAAATAGAGCTCAAGCAAAAGAGATAAGAACTCTTAAGATAGAGCATGAATCATAGGCCATGATGCTATGTGAAATCAATGAAAAAAAGAAAAGAG
Organism: Cupressus sempervirens; assembly: GCA_028749045.1. Taxonomy (NCBI): domain Eukaryota; kingdom Viridiplantae; phylum Streptophyta; class Pinopsida; order Cupressales; family Cupressaceae; genus Cupressus; species Cupressus sempervirens. The sequence goes on along the minus strand of CM053790.1, from coordinate 672,003,510 downwards.
AAATTGGGGATAGAGTTATGATGGAAGATGACAAAAGAAATCTTGCAAATAGACTTGAAGAAAAATGCACTGAATTAACAAGGATCTCAAACATGCAGATGGATACACTTGCCCAAATGATGAACCTTCATCATGAACTCAATATGAAAGATATTGAGATCTCTACTTTGATAATATAGAATGAATAAGTGCAGAATGAATTAAATAGAGAAAAAGAAATAATAGAGAATCTCAACAAGTCAAGTGAAGCCATCAAGTACTTTGGACAGTTGCTGAAATCTCCAAGATCAGCCCATGACACATCAAGACTTGGATACAACAGCACTAAAGTTGGGGAATCATCAAAGAGTGTCGAGCAAAGGAGTGACAAAGGTAAGGATTCTAAACTCCTCTATCATTACTATAATAAAATGGGGCATACTGCTAATGTGTGTAGGAGTAGAAGGATCAATCAGCCAAACACATCCAAAAGCAAGGGTTACTGTCACAAGTGCAACATGCAAGGACATATGACACAAGATTGCAGGTCCAAAGTCATGTGGACACAAAGATTTGATGGACATTGCTATAATTGCAAAAATTATGGACATAGAGCCTTTTAATGTAGATCGAAGTCTATGTGGACACCAAATCAACATATTAGAAGGGACAACTATGAACATCATTACAATTGGGATTACAATACAAGGCAAAGTTGTCACTATTTTCAAGAGTATGGACATATACCTCAAAATTGATTAAGAACACATTTCAAGGGGAACTATAAGAGATGGTTGAACCAAACTACTTGCTTCAGTTGCTTAAAAACTAGACATGTCAGCAGAAATTGTCCAACAAAGGCCAAGGCACCCAAGACTAAAGTAAATAAGGGAAAAGAAAAGATTGATGTAGAACACATCAGAACAGACATGAAGAAGACATGGCAGAAAAAGGATGGATCAAGTACATCTAATGAAAGGGTCACTTCACCCATGAGGTCAAGTGATCATTTCTCATTCAATTAATCACAAGATAAGCCTATAGGGCTAATACATAAGGAAGAATCACACATCAATCATAAACCATGGAGAAGCACTGCAAAATATAAATTTGGATGAGACAAGATGCTAAGACTAAACTTGAATGATGATGCCGAGTGAAACTACTTTAGATGTTGAGTTAAGAAGTCAAGAGGAGATCGAGTTATTAACAAAGTATGTAGATGCCGAGTAAGTACAGCTATCGAGTGGATGCCAAGTTGAAAAATCTTTGAAATTCAAGTGACAAATGTAAGTACAAAAGTGCATTTAATGCAAGAGTTTTTGTGTCGCATAAAGGTGAAGATCAATTTATTTTTGAGCCATTCAAATAAAGAGCAATTATCAGGAGCACGATAGAGCAATTTTCAAACTTTCAACCAGTTTTTTGTAGTGATTCAACATCCACCCAAGCGATCTAAGCATTTATCCAAGTATTTCCTTCAGGTGCCAAGTTTTACACTTTGAGAAGTTTTCTTTAATCATTAAACCCTAGTTCAAATATTAATGGCGTCTAGTTCAAAGATGACCCAAGGGAAAGTGAGCCATGAGATTCAACTTGTCAGCAACGAGGTTAAGTAACCTGAGTTTAGACCTATACCAAAAGTTGCATATAAAAACTATCCCGCTAGTGCCCTATCTGTCATCCCTGAAAAAGTTGTTATGGTCCAGGATGTGTGAAAGTGTTATAATTGAAAAATAGGAGCCATAGGAGACTTGGAAATCTTTAATGCCTTTGACAAACTCTATGATAATGGTGTATTGAAAGATGAGTTTTCTATCATAGAGAAGAAGGGTTTAACCAAAGCCCTAGTTTTTCCAATTGTATTCAAAATCAAGTGGATACGCATAATACTAAGTAGAATCCATGATGGATCATTCTGGTTAGAACAAGGACTAGTCAAGATTACCAAGAAGATGGTTCATAGGGTTACAGGTTTTCCAACCCTAGATCGGCCAAAGACATTGAGAAGTGAAAAGAAGGAAACAATTGAGAAGAACATAGGTGCAAAATGGAACAATAGAGGCATGACCATAGATACCATAATTGATCCCCTCCTAGAATTTGCAGCAAGGATCATATCACATAATTTTTATCAATCCAGTAGGTTAAATAGTGTACCCTGCATATCAGTGGATGTGGCATATAAGCTTGTAAAGAAAGACCACACCTATGACCTTGCAGAGCTCATGTTGCAACAGATCAATGAAAATCTTGGAGCTATTAGAAAGTCCAAGGGAGTACAATGTAAATTTGGTTCAGTGTTGGTTTGTATGTTCTTCTATGTAATGAAGGAATTCCCTTCATTTGGAAAAATTAACTGGAGTTAGAATAGAACCATTGTTGATCAAATTAATGATTTCATTACACAAATGGGAGATAGCTTTGATGATCAAATGTCTATCTATTTTGATGATTTCAAGAATGAAATGAAGAAAAGAATGAGAATACATTTTTCACTGGTAGAAAAGGATGTAAATGACATATGTTTTCTTGTTGATATTGATTATACTTACATTCAAGTAGTCCTTCCAAGAATAAGATGGCTTAAACCATTGGGATATGAGCTTGATGTTGACCAAGTTTCTATAGCCATCATAGCATTACTTGCAGAGAAAATGGACAAATCTGCAAAGGCATTTGAAACATATGACACTATTAAATCATGAGTTGTTACAGAACTCAAGACAGCCACAGTAGTAAATAAAAAGGACAAGCTAGTAAAGAAGATAAAGAAGAAATTTGGTGTTGGAGAATCAAGTGCAGTAGGCGAAGCAGAAGACATTAGTGAAGGAGAAGAAGAAGGTGAACCAGAATAAGAGCCACTTGAATTATCACAAGGTCAAGGTGAAGACAAAGATGAGAGTGTTGAGGAAGAAGTAACCAAGGAAGCACCCATCAAAGCAGAGTTATCAAAAGGAATACAAAGATACTTCCTGCTTCTCAACCTTCACCAAAGAAAGTTGTCATGCAAACACCCAAGAAGCCAACAACCAGAGCTACAAAAAGGGCCTCTACACAAAGGACCAAAGAATAAGCCACCAAGAAGAAGAAGATATTCAAAAAGGCACAAGAAGAGCCAAGGAAAAGGAAAAGATATGTGGCTCAACCTGATACTGATGAAGAAGATCAGACAGAATAGGTAAGTCATCCTCCTAAATCTTTAGTTGATATATTATGTGAAAAGATTAGGAATGGACACTTAAGTGAAATAAAAGGGATTGATTTCAATAAGTTTAGTAGAGAGGAACAAAATAGCATAAAAGAATCAGTCTATGCATTAATGGCACAATTCAAGTATACACCTCTTGAACTAGATGGACAATTTCCAAAGGAGTTGTCTAAAATTGTAGAAGATAGATGGCATTTTTGTCTAATGATGGAGAAGGAGATGAGGGAATCAACCCTAGCAAGCATACTACCTGATTTAACCAAAGAATAGATAACTCAAGTAGTCAAAAGGAATAACACTAATTTTACACCCAAATATAGGGCATTCTCCATCCTACAAAAGAAAATGGAAGAAGTTGTACAGAAAACCACAAGAGTTTGGAAAAACTTGTACAAGAAAATTGAAGGTGTCCTTGAAGAGGAGTACAAAGAAGAAGTTGCTGCTAATCTAGAGGAAAGAAGGAAGAAGAAAGAAGAGAAGATAGAAGAAGAGAAAAAGGTTGAAGAAGAGGAACACAAGGAAGAAAGAGAGGAGGAAGGAAAAGATGAAAACAAAGGTATTGATAAACAACAAAGTGTGCAAGACACACAACTTTCACCTCCTAGCCCGCCTCACTCTACTACCACACCTACAAAGATCATAAATATTAAGGATTTTTTTGACACTACATGTCAAAACATCAATCCATTAACTGCAGAGGATCTTACTAAGATCCTTGACCAAATAACTCTACAAGCGCAATTGTGTACAAGTCCCATATTGGTCAGTGTAGATGATCTCCAAAAGTTTGTAGACAAACTCAAAGAAGCCAAGGTGTCACCACAAGAACCACCTCATATCATTCAAACTATTGGGCTTACATTTCTACCACTTCCATCACCACCAAGAATAGCCATTCAAGCTCATCAGGAGTTGAGTGCAACAACAGCGAAAGTCACAGGTATAACAGTCCAGACAAAAAGTATACCTTCAGCAGTAGCAACACAAGAAGAAGAAGCCAAGAAAGAAGAAGAGGATAAAGAAGAAACACAAGATAAGGAGGAGTCTACAATACAAACTTTGGTTTAATTACCAAAAATAGGTACTCCCACCAAACCCAGTTATAAGCTGAGTACTGAAACGATGACCTTACATCTTAGAACACCAAGCTCAAGTTCTACAAGGGTAGCCAGGACCATTCATTATGGCATTCCTAAGCTTGATGAAGAAATTAAAATACCCTATTATGATTCTAGCACTTTGAATGAGGAAAAGATGAATGAAATATAGAGTGCATTGGACAAAAGAAGGAGGCAAGAGGCAATGAGGAAAGACCACAAATACAAGCAGGAAATGAATGAAATCAAAGATATGTTCATGGATGCCTTCAGCCTACAACCTCCAGATTCAAGCAAGCCAATCCCTAAGCAACTATTTGATATAGTTGACCAAGTAAATAATGAAGACCATGATACAAATGAAAAACTCATGGAATGGTCAGATAAGAAGTTTCAAGGAAAAGTCAACCAGAAGATAACTAATAACATCATTTTGGGACAGGTTGATCTAGCCAAGAAATTAGATAATGTAAAGATTGTATTAGGGAATATCTTTTCCCTTTATAGTAAATTGTGTGATTTTTCCAGGTTCACACAAGAAATAAACTCAAAAATTTTGAACCTTGAGAGCACATTAAAACTCTCTAGCAAGAAACTACCCTCAAATCCTGCACAAAGTGAAAAGCAATTTGCTCAAACTCTTCACACTCAGAGGGAATTATATGCATTATCAACAGAAGAGGCCACTAATAAAGAAAAGCTAATGCAGATACAAGCCTCTATCACTCCTCACTTGGAAATATTACACAAGGAACAAATATATGCAGAAACAGTCCTGAAGAAAGATCCAAATATTTCTACTCATGAAGGACTTGTTGATCTAGCTGTCAAGGTTGCAATACAACACAAGTTATTAGATATTGCATTGAATAACTGGGATGCAACTCTCAAAATACTCCTTGAGGTAAATAAGACATTTTTGGCCAAGCATGCCATTACCATTTAGAACCCTTTAACATCAGTGTCAAAAAGGGGGAGATAATATTGGAGAAATATATATAATATTGGACACAGAAACATAGTACATTAGGCACAATGGCACAAGATATAAGAATTCATGACATGACAAGGCATAATCAACTCAAGGGAGATAGATTGTTGATCAATTAAATATTTTTGACACTCATGTCAAAGGGGGAGATTGTTGATCAAATAAATAAAGATTGACAAATGAGTATCAACACATTTAACCATACATACTGAATACACAATGGGAGCTGATCTAGAATTTCTTTATGCGCCGAGTCAATGAAAGTGGCAAGCAAACCACAATTGTTGCCAAGAAGAACACATTTTAGTATATGCCAAGCTATACAAAATTCAACATGTGCCGAGTAGATCAAAAGACAATGTGTGTCAAGCATTGCAAAGTTAATAAGAGCTGAGTAATTCAAGAATCAGTAGGAGTTGAGTAACACAGGAAATACAGTGGATGTCGAGCAATCCAGAATAGATGGTGCTGAGCAACAATATTACCTCATGTGCCAAGCAATGCAAGATTAGCATAAGATTTTGTGCCAATACAAACCAAGATGTAAAACGGTTATGCATGACTAATGATAGGATAAGGAGATAAGATCAAATCCTTCCACTTACCTATGCAATCCTCATGCAGTCAATCAAAAAATTGGAATTGCATGTATCCAATGGGTGAATTTTAAGGGTTTGAGTGGGAACACTTTATCCAAGGATGCATAACAATCTACTAATCTTTATAAGGGAGTCTTGATGCCATTAAAAGGTTGTTGTAGACAAGAAGAAATTGCAGAGTCTTTTTAAGGTTGTTATAGAGCTTTGGTATTAAAAGGATTAAGTGAACAAGACAACAGTTAGACATTCAGTTGATCAAAACAAAGCAAGAGACACGAACGAATATTAGATCTTAGAAGATATAAATTAGGGAAAGAAGATTAAGCTCCTATATTCAGAAATCAAGGATTGTAAGCTATCAGGTTTATTATACCTAATACTCTTTAGCCATTGTATTAGAAAGGAAACCCTATGTTGATAGGTTAGCTTAACAGCTATCTTGTAGATCTTTTAACAAGGTGATTAAATCCTTTAACAAGGTAACACTTCATGTAAAGTTTTTGTAAATCCTTTAACCAGGTCACTATTGACACAGTGTAAAGCCTTTAACAAGGTAGGCTCTAACAGGGCAAACCATTAGAAGTGGTTGAAATCAATTGCTGCAGTAATTTCGTGGGTATCATCCCCACTCTAGTTTTACCTTCTTATTCCTGGAGGGTTTCTGGCTCACCAAAATCTCAAGTGTTATGTGGTGATGAATGTTTGTTTCATATTATTTTTTAATGTTATATGCATACATGTTAATTTTATTTATATGAGTTTAAAAGTTGTTAAAAGATCAGTACTTCTGATTCACCCCCCCACCCCGACCCACTCCCCCCCCCCCCCCCCCTCCTCAGAAGATATTTTCCCATTAAGACATTCCAATAGATGGAGGTAAGAAAAGATTTAAATTTAGGTTAGTTGTTAAAGGATTTATACAGAAAAAGGGCATTGATTTTGATGAGACATTTTCTCTTGTTGTTAAAATGACTTATATTCAAACTATTTTAAGTATTGTGGCTACTAAAGATTTGCATTTGGAGCAGCTTGATGTTACAAAACTTTTTTCTTCATGGTGATTTAAATGAAGAAATATATATGACATAGCCATGGGGATTTGAGATCAAAAGTAAGGATAATTTAGTGTGTAGATGGAAGAAAAGTTTATATGGCTTAAAGAAAGCACCTCGTCAATGGTATTTTAAATTTGATGGTTTTATACAAAAGCATGGATACGCTAGGTGTCATTTAGATCATCGTATTTATTTTAAGAGGTTGGATGATAATAGCTACATTATATTATATTTAAATTTTGATGATATGCTTTTAGTTGGGTCTAACATAAATCACATTAAAGGGTTAAAACAATATTTAGCACATTCATTTTCTATGAAGGATTTGGGGGCAGCAAAAAAAATCTTTGGTATGAAAATTTGCATACATAAGAAGAACAAAAAATTGAAATTATCTTGGACTAATTATATTGAGAAGCTGTTGCAACATTTCTCAATAGAGAATGCCAAAATTTCTAGCACACCTTTGTCTGGTCATTTGAAATTGACTAAGGAGATGTCTCCAAAGACACAAAAAGAGTAGGCTAAAATTTCCAAGGTACTAGGCTAGATATTGCACATGCATTGGGAGTTGTTAGCAAGTATATGAGTCATCTTGGGATTGAGCATTGAAATGTCATCATATGGATTCTTAGATATTTAAGAGGAACGTCTAATAAGTGTTTACATTTTAGGGGCTCTATTGTGGATTTACAAGTCTATGTTGATTAAAATTTGGAAAGGGATCTTGATACGAGGTGAAGTACTATACGTTATGTATTTACTCTTGGCAAGACAATAGTGAGTTAGATTTCTTGGTTACATAAGGTGAGTGCTCTATCCACAATAGAGGTAGAGTATGTTGTTTCTATAGAGGCATGCAAGGAGATGATATGACTTTAAATATTCTTGGAAGAATTGGGATATCTACATAGGAATATTATATGTATACAGATAGTCAAGGTGTCATTCATCTTGCCAAGAATTTTTCTTTGCATTCAAAGACAAAACACATACATTTACAATACCATTTCATTTGGTTAGTTTTAGATGATGGATAATTAAAGATGGACAAGATACATACAAATTATAATCCAACATATATGTTTACAAAGGTAGTGACAAGGGAGAAGCTTAACTCCTCTTTAGCTTCGATTGGTCTTCTAAACAAAATAGAATAAAAGAATAACCAAGTTTGGGGTGGTTTGATCCAGTGGGAGCCTCATGGAGTAGCATAATTATTACAATATTAGTCTCCAAGTGGGAGATTGTTGTTTAGTATAGAGCTTGACTGATCCCCAAGTGGGAGATTGTTGATTTGTGGTGACTAATTAGGGAAGTACTATACACTCTCCCTAATTCCTTGACTATTTTCTTGTGGATCGACATGTTGTAATTATTCTAACCTTAATTTTGTAAGTGGAAAAAATCTTATATAAAATGGTTTAGGGTTAGGGATTTCATAAGGTGTGATGCAATAATAACTTCTTGCTACAATATTGTATAGATTGTAATCGGATTTAAATCACTACATATAAAAAATATTGGACTCATTTTTTGGTGGACATACCCCAAGGATTGGGTGAACCATGTTAAATCTTTGTATCTTGTGTTCTCTTGTGTGAATTATTAATTTTTGATATTAGATATATTTACATGTAATTGTTATTTATGTCTCTTTAAATCCTAGCAAGATATATGTGCAACTTCCTTCTCATTCAATAGTGTTCTCACATAATCAACAATGGATGTATTTATTCTCTCTACTATTTTCTTTGATGTGGTGTCCCTAATGCAAACAATTGTCTCTTGACTCCATTCTCATTAAAAAATATAATAAGCTCACCGCACATGAATTCACTTCCTCTATCAAATCTTAAGAATTACAATTGCTTACCAGTTTCTTTCTCAACTCTTTCCTTAATGTTAGGATTAACCATAGATAGAAATAATAGTTACATGCAAATATAACCAATATCAAAAAATAATAAAGCATACAAATGAGAACACAAGACACAAGGATTTAACATGGTTCACCCAATCCCTAGCCTATGTCCACCAACAACAACTCCAATAATATTATTATCTAGTGATTACAATCTACAATCCCTTACATCTCAATATTGATGCAAGAAGCTACAATATCATCATACATTATGAAATCCCTAACCCTAAGCCATTTTATACAAGCTTTTGTCGCTTAAAAAATTAGGGCTAAAATAAGTCATCTAATAGAAAAATAGCAGTTGATGCCTTTTACAGTACTAGGTCATTTTTGGCTTTGGAGGCACTACCCCAAAAACCCCCATAGGAGCATTTCCCCTTGACCCCACCATGTATTGTGACAAGGAGCACACCTAGGGGGCTTCCCTAGGACCTCACAAGGGCACAAATCCTTGACCTTGTCTTGGGGGCACTGCCCCCAAACCCCCATAGAAATAATCTAGGGGAAAACAATGTTGAATAAACCTCCAAAATTGATTAGGCTCCACATCACAACAAACTCCCAATTGGAGACTGATTAGACTCCACAATAATAACCTCCCACTTGGAGACTAATTATAGCATCACTAAACCTATAGCTCCCACTAGAATATCAAACCACCCTAGACTTTGTTGTTCTTTTATTATATTCAGTCTAGAAGACCAACCAAAGTTGAAGAGGAGTTCAACTTCTCCTATGTTACTTCCTTGGTAAACATATCTACTAGATTATCATCTATATGTATCTTTTCTAGCTTTAGTTGTCCATCATCCAAAACTAACCAAATGAAATGGTACTACAACTTTATGTGTTTTGTCTTTGAATGTAGAGCAAAATTATTCACAAGATGAATGGCACTCTGGCTATCTATCAACAAATAATTATTTTTCTATAAGTGTCCTAATTATTCCATGAAGAATTGAAGCTGTATCATCTCCTTAGCTACCTCTGTAGCAACAACATACTCTACCTCTATAGTGGATAAAGCATTAACCTTTTACAACTGAGAAACCTAGCTCACTACCACCCCACCAATGGTAAATACATAACTTGTAGTACTCTACATGGTGTCAATATCCCCTGCCAAGTTTGAGTCAACATAGCCCTATAAATCAATAGTAGAGCCCCCAAAATGTAAAAACTTACTGCATGTTCCTCTCAAATATCTAAGAATCCATTTAATTGCATTCCAATTCTCAAGCCCTGGATGACTCATATTTCTGCTTAAAAAACTCTCACTACATGTGCAATATCTACCCTAGTACATGTCATAGCATACATCAAGCTCTCTACAGTTGAAACATAGGGTACCTTAGACATCTTATCCTCCTCTTCTTGTGTCTCTGGACACATCTCCTTAGTTAACTTCTAATGACCAAGTAAATTTGTGCTGACAACTTTGGTATTCTCTGTAGAGAAAAGTTGCAACACCTTCTCAATATAATCAACCTGAGAAAATGTCAATTTTTTGTTCTTCCTATCTTTGCAAATCTTCACACCAAGGATTTGTTTTGCTTCCCCCAAATCCTTCATAGAAAATGAATATGCTAATTGTTCTTTTAACCCCTTAATGTGATCCATGTTAGACCTAGCAACAAGCATATTATCAACATATAAACATAAAATAATATAGAGATCATCATCCAACCTCTTAAAATAAACACAATGATCTAAATGACACCTACTATATCCATGCTCATGTATAAAACTATCAAATTTTAGATACCATTATAGAGGTGCTTGCTTCAAGCCATATAAACTTTTTTGCAATTTGCACACTAAGTTCTCCTTGCCTTTGACCTCAAATCCCTGTGGCTATGCCATATATATCTCTTCATCCAAATCATGATGAAGACAGGTTTTTTTAACATCAAGCTACTCCAAATGAAAATTTTCAATAGCCATAATACTTAAAATAGTGTGAATAGAAGTCATTTTAATAACAGGAGAGAGTATCTCATCAAAATCAATGCCTTTTTTCTATGCAAATCCTTTTACAACTAACCTAAATTTAAATCTTTTCTTACCCCCATCCTCTTCTTTCAACATATAAACCCATTTATTTTGTATAGCCCTTTTACTTGTAGGTAACTTGCATAAATCCCATGTCTGATTTTTCAGCAAAGAGTCCATTTCTTCTTTCATTGTAGACTACAACTTAATCTTTGTATCCACCTGTACAACTTCATCATAACATTTAGGTTCACCAACTTGAATAAGTAAAATAGAACACAAAGAAGGAGAAAATCTTTTAAGAGGTCTACTTAGCCTTGTTTATCATCTAACATTCACTAGGGTGTGTGTTATTTCTTGTTACAATTTTTGTAGATCATCAAAAACTATTAGAACATCATCTTTTGTAGTATTATCCAGTACTACATAATCATTTTCTTTCTTCTCATGTTGCAGCAATAGATCTTTGTACAACACTTTCTTATTGAATGTGTCATCCCTACTTCTTACTATTTCACAATTTTCAAAATTCCAAAGCCTATAACCAAATTCATCAATGTCGTATCCAAAAAATACATATTTCTTTGACTTAGCTTCTATCTTGCTTCTATTTTCAAAATCTATATGTGAAAATGCTTCACAACCGAAAGTTTTGAGAAAAGAATAACTCACCTTCTTACCTATCCATCTTTCCTCTAGAATACCATAGCCCAAAGGAGTAGAGGGACCTCTATTAATCAAATATACAATATTATTGACAACCTCTTCCCACATGTTTAAGGGCAGCCTAGCAAGGAACCTGATGCTCCTTGCATGCTCCATGATTGTCCTTTTCATGTGTTCAACCACTCTATTTTCCTGTGGAGTCCTTGGAATAGCTTTTTTCTCTATGAATACCATTAGTGGAGAAATAATATTCAAATTCATGACTGCAATACTCACCACCATTATCAGATCTAAGATATTTGAGCTTTTTACCTGTCTCAATCTCAACCAAGAATTTCCATTTCTTAAAATTTTGAAATACATCAATTTTTTGATAAAGGAAATAAACTCATACTTTTCTAGTTGCTTCATCAATAAATTTAACATAATAATGAGAGCCACCAAGGGAATATACCGAAGCTACTTCCCATTCATATATATGCATAAATTCTAATTTCTCATTTTTCTTTTCTTTCTCAGTCTTCTCAAAATTCACTTTCTTTTATTTTCCATACACACAGCATTCATAGAAATCCATATTCACACATTTCAAACCTGGTAAAACTTGCTTAGAATGAAGTAATTTTATACCTTTCTCACTCTTGTGCCCAAATCTATAGTGTCATAGTGTTGTATTAGAATCTACAACAATTTTTTTGTTCTCCTTACTCAACTATAGCAATTGTTCTTAAACATTCATTTTTCTCTAAAACAATCAAAGTAGAAGGAATAGTATGACCTGTGCAAAGATATAAGGTGCCTATTTTCACACCTTTTTCTACTACAAGAGAACCTTTTGTAACATTCCAATTTTTATCATTAAAAGTAACTATGCAACCCTCATCATGAAGTTGCCCTGCTGAAATTAAATTCTTACTCAGCCTTGGAACATATCTTACCGCATGTAGTAGCCAATGATTCCCATTCTAGAACTTAATCTTAATTTTTCTATTTCTAACAATCTGACAAGGTTCATTATGCCGCAAATAAACAAACCCAAACTTCCCTTGGACATAATCAATAAAATAACCTCTATGGAGTGTAGCGTGAAATGAAGCACCAAAATCTAAAACCCATGAATCATCAATATTTTTTAAAGAAAGAAGAAAAGCATCCTCTTTGAATTTATTACTTACCACATCTATCTCCTTGATCCCTTCTAGTTTATCTCCTTCATTGTTCTTTTGAGTCTAGCAATCTTGCTTCTTATGCTCTTGTTTTTCACAATACCAGTGATCTCTCGATCCTCTGGATTGAGACCTCTTTCCCTTTGACTTTCCTCTTGATTTCCCATGATTTCTAGAATTGTTTCCTCTCTCAGTTATTCTACCTCTACTTTGTGCATTCAAATCACCTCCTAATGTAGATCTACCTAAGGCTTTCCTATGATTTTCCTCACTCAAAATAACAGCAATCACATCATCAAATTTTAGGGTACTAGATCCAAAAATAGAATTACTCATAGCCATTACCAAGTCATTCCAACTTTCAGGCAAAGAACACAAAATTAAGAGAGTTCTACTTTCTTCACCAAAATTGACATAAATAGAAGATATTAACTAGTAATAGTATTAAATTTTTTTAAATGATTTGTAATAGATCTACCTTCTACCATCATCATATTAAATAAATGTTTCATGAGAAATACCTTGTTTGAAGTGAAGAGCTTTTCATATAGTTTTGTTAGGGTTTGCATCAACTCTTCCATCATCTTTGCTTTTGTAAAGCTAAATTTCACTTATGGTGCCAAGCGTAGTTGAATGCTTTGAAGCACCTCTCTATATAAAAGTTCCATATTTCTTTGTTTTCATTTCAATGGCTTCCATAAATCCTTTTGATAAAGATAGTCTTCCATTTGAATCTTCCATAACTGAAAATTCTGCCCATTAAACTTTTCAACCTTTTGCTTACCGTTGTCTTACATTATTCCCACTCAACCATGAGACTCCCACTCAACCATGAGACCTTCTTGTAGAGGATTCCTAAAAAAAAATATGATGGTCTAGAAAAATAAAATGATGACCATTTGGCTTAGATACCATTTGTTAGGATTAACCAAGGATAGAAATAATAGTTACATGCAAATATAACCAATATCATAAAATAATAAAGCACATAAATGATAACATAAGACACAAGGATTTAACATGGTTCACTCAATCCTTGGGCTACATCCACCAACAACAAGTCCAATATTATTATTATCCAGTGATTACAATCTACAATCTCTTATGGCTCAATACTACCACAAGAAGCTACAATATCACCATACATTATGAAATCCCTAACCCTAAGCCATTTTATAGAAGCTTTTGTCACTTAAAAAATTAGGGCTAAAATAAGTCATCCAATAGAAAAATAATAGTTGGCACCTTTTACAATATATGGTCATGTTTTTCTTCGAGGGTATTTCCCCTTGACCCCACCCTATACTGTGATAGGGAGCACACTTGGGGCACTACCCTAGGACCCTGCAAGGCATAGCCCCTTGACCCCATCTTGGGGGTACTACCCACAAACCCAAATAGAAATAATCTATGGAAAAACCACATCAAATAAACCTTTGAGTTTGATTAGGCTCCACATCACAACACTTATACAATTTGAACATTTGGAATGCATCATGCTTTTCTTTCAAAAACATAACAGGTATCATTCTTGAGAAATTGTCATCAAATAAGATAATGTGTCTATCATCATAGTAGTTTTTCACTTTCATAGGTCTACATTGATTAATATGAACCAATTCCAATACATCACCAAATGATTAAGACTTACTTTTGAAACTTGACTTAGCCATTTTCCCAATTTGACATTTCTTGCACATCACTTTACTAGGTTTTCTCAAGCTCAGTAAACCTCTCACTTTTTTTCTTTTTACTAACTTTGATTATGTTTTCAAAATTAACATAAAATGACCTTTTGTTCCATAACCAAATATCTTTAGTCATTACATTCAAACCTAGATTCTCAATAGAATCTAAGTAGAATATGTTACCTCTTGATTGTTCACCAATACCGAGCAAATTTCCAAAATCATCATTTATCTTCACCTTTTGGTTTTGAAACTCCAATCATTAAATTGTGGTGTCCCAAAGAGCCACACTCAATAGATTATACTTTATTCCTTGTACCCAATATGCATTATCAAATTTTATCTTTTCATTCAACATTATAGAACCTTTTCCTTTCATAGGACATGGAGCATTGTTTCCAAGTTTAACAAATCCTCCACCATAATGTTCCAGATTTTTAAAATTTTAAATATCACTATTCATGTAATGTGTACAAATACTATCTATAATCCATGTATCATTTTTACTTATTGAGAAATGAGAGCCTTTTTTACTTATCCTTAAGCAAACTCAATGTCTTATCAATTCCAAAATCTCCAACCAATCCATCACAATGTTTTTCATTAAGAAAATTAACTCTCATAGAACTTCTTGGTATACACAACTAAATTCCTTTGAAAAACATAACTTATTGAATGACATATTCATCATACTTACTTGGTTGATCTGATAAATTTGGTGCTCTAAAATCTCTCCATGCCTTAGAAAAATCAAGGTTAGTATCATACAACTTCTTCATCTCATCAAAACCAAGAACCTCAACCTTTATCTCGATCAAGAAAAGTGTCTTCTACTAAATGTATTTACAACTTACTTAGTGAATCAATTCTTATGCTTGATTAAAAATGTGAAAGTCTAAAAATATTCAACCCAATTCATATTTCTCTAATTCAACTTATGTTGACTTCCTAAATACTGTAAAGCTTTATGATCAATCTACAGAACAAACTCCTTAGGAATCAAACAATTTCCCCATTTCTTCAAGGCTTGAACAATAGAATAAAACTCTTGATCATAAATAGAATACTTCCTTTTAGCATCATTCAACTTCTCACTAAATAAAGATATAGGTTTACCTTCTTGACCCAACATAGCTCCTATTGCACTACCACTTGCATCGCATTCAACTGGAAATACCTTATTGAAATTAGGCAAAGCTAATATAGCTAACTTGACAACCCTTTGTTTTGAAGCCTCAAAACTCTTATCAACTCCAAATGTCCACTTAAAATTCATTTTTATCTCCTCTCATAGTCTTAGTTTTAGCATTACAAATAGAATTGAAATTCTTTATAAACTTCCTGTAGAAACTAGCCAAACCATGAAATGATCTTACCTCATCCATATTCTTAAGTGTAGGACATTCCAAAATTTATTTAACCTTCTTAGGATCCATTCTCAAACCATCAACTAAAATCATAAATTCCAAATACATAATCTCCTCTTGCATAAAGGAACAATTTTCCAAATTAATCAACAACTTCTCCTCTTTGAATCTCTATAATGCTTGCCTAATATGCTCTAGATGTTCTTCCTCGGTCCTACTAAATATCATAATATCATCCAAGTAAACAATCAAAAACTAAC
Source organism: Cupressus sempervirens (assembly GCA_028749045.1). Taxonomy (NCBI): domain Eukaryota; kingdom Viridiplantae; phylum Streptophyta; class Pinopsida; order Cupressales; family Cupressaceae; genus Cupressus; species Cupressus sempervirens. Next base: position 671,987,515 of record CM053790.1, on the reverse strand, counting down.
CCAAGAATATTTTGATAACTTCATTCATCAAACTCATGAAAGTACTTGGTGCATTATTCAAACCAAAAGGCATTACCAACCACTTATATAAACCATCTTTTGTCTTGAAAGGGGTTTTCCATTCATCACCTTCTGTGATTCCGATATAATGATAACCACTCTTCAAATCAATCTTGGTAAAATACTTTTCTCCACTCAAATAATCCATTATGTCATCCATCCTTGGCATAGGAAACCTATATTTCATTTTTATCTTATTCATAGCTCTAGAATCAATACACATTATCCATTCTCCATTCTTCTTAGCTTCTAATACTAGAAGTACAACACATGGACTCAATATTTCTCTAATCAAACCTTTATACAACAACTCATGTACTTGTCTATTAAGTTCTACATTCTTAGTAGGTGTCAATCTATATGGTTCTTTATTCAGATAGTAAAGGCTAAGTGACTTATTGTCTATTAAGTTTTACATTCTTAGTAGGTGTCAATCTATAGGGATAATTTATGCTTCTTACTGGTGGTAAACCATAAGGTATAGCCTCTGCAACAATTTCCTTGTATTTGTGTAGAAAATTTTAAACTTTGGTTTGCACTCTGCTAGATTGTTAGTTTCTAGTACTTAGCCTCTACTATCTTCTGTCACTTAGCCTTTACTATCTTCTATTACTCGGCCATCTCTACCACAACTCATCCCTCTAGGAATTATAGAAAAATAAACTTGGTTCTTCTTAATCTCCTTCTGAATTTTCTTTCCACTGACCATGCAAATTCTCATAGTAGTACAATTTATCTCATCAGGGGACTCAACCAGAGGCATCAATGTATCCATAAATCCATTTGTCTAAATAGTATATCAATTCAATCTTCCATCATACACAAAATATTTATCATATTGCCAAGGTCTACCCAAGAATATATGAAAACATTCCATAGGGATAATATCACACAAAACTTCATTAGAGTAATATCAAATGTTTAAATTCACAACATATTGTTCACTTACCAATGGGTATGTGTAGGATCATGGTCAACCAAACTATGCTCTTAAGTGGCAATAAAAAATTAGAAAATCAAGGTTATGTCAACTTGATGTGCAATTTTCTAATTTTTATTAACTTTATATCAAAAAGTTGAGAGAAAATAATCTCTAGCAAATTGAATCTAGTTTCTAAAATACTAGGACATATCTCAAAAAAATAAAAATTGATTGGTAAAAATCTTGAATTTTAATGCAATATAAAAAAAAATTAGAACAAAAATAAGAAGTAGACATATGTCTGACCACCTTAATCAAAATCAAATGATAATTTTTTTAATAATATTCTAGATATAAGTAGTAGACTCATGCTTGGATGTGACACATATTTTTGTGTATTTTTATTCTAAATAAATAATTTTTGGCTTTAGTATTTTTGGAATTAAAAAAGTCTTGTGTCTGACCACCTTAACTAATTCAAAACTCTACAAAATTCAATTTTTCATTTTTTTCCCTTATAGTAGAAGAAACATAGACTGTGATACATCTTTTAGATTTAAAGAATGTTGTACCATTTGAAAGTTATAGTTTTTTTTCAAGTAGTGTGTTAGTTAGCACTTTTTACATAACTCCATTAGAAAATAAGTAATAATTACTTACTAAACTCATAATTTGACAAACCTTAAAGTTATGGAAAGATAAGAACATTATTAAGAAACCCTTTTCATTTCATCAAATTTTGGTGAAAAAAAAGTCATCAGCTGCATGTTTGAAGTAAAAATCACATAAAAATAGGCCAAAAGCACATTTTAAGGATGTTTTTAAAATTGACGATATATGTTTGATATCAAAAGATATAGTAGACCTTATAAAGATATTAATTGTTTTCATTTAGTATCAGTGTGGGTGGGAAAAAAGTTGGAATAGATTTTGAAATGGTTTGAGATATTTTAGAACTACATATTTTTTAGAATGCCAATTTTTGGCACACCATGATCCTACACATACCCCAATATCTTATGCTCATCTATGATCCATAAAGCATGATAGGGTTTAGGATGCTTTAGCCTCTGCAACTACAACTTTGTAACTAGCTTCTTTGATGCCAAAATTGTTGAACTACCACTGTCAATGATCACTTTAAAACATTTCCCAACTATCTTACATCTGGTCTTGAAAAGACTTCTCCTATGAATAGGTTCTTTATCCTTAATTTTCTAACTGCACAAAGATTTTCTTACCATCAAGTTTTATCTAGCCTCAAGATCACTCTAGGGGTTCACAAATTCACCTTGTATCAAAACATTTCTGCTACCTCCTTCATTTTCATTAAAGTATCTACACTCAAATGATATATTCCCTTCTTTACCACATCTAAAACAATTACCACCAAAACTACCTCTATAATAAGAATTACCTATTCCTTGGTATGTAGTAAGAAGTACCACCTTTCCACTTGAGTTTTAGTTCTCATCATTTTTCCATTCATATTTTCTCTTATATTGCACAAAATTTTCAAATTTGCTACTTTCTCCATAAGATCTATCTCTACCTCTTTGAAATCTACCACATTTACATCTATGTCTTTATTCATGTTTCTTTGTCAAGATCTCCTCGACTTTCAAGGCATATTGATATGCTTCTACCACACTTTCTAATTTCACAAAACTTATCTCATCTTGACTTCTAGATCTCAATCTATTTAGGTACCTTGCAACTTTCTCAACTTCATCATCCACATGTCCCAATGTGATTTCTAATCTATAGAATTCCTTAGTATACTCCTTCACAATCATGTCTTTTTATATAAAATTTTGCATTTTCCTCAAAAAGATAACTTGGTAATCAACAGGAAGGAACTTCTTTACTTTGTTTAGCAGGTTTTGATTTTTTCCTTTCATCTTCTTTTTCTATTAGTTTGTAAATTCTCCTAACATAGTAAGGCATGACCTTTTGATTTAGTGACTGTAATCTTCATCTATCTATTATCAAGAGTGTGTTCAAACTCAAAGAACTTCTCCATATCAGAAATTCAATCCAACACCACATTGGTATCCAACTTTTCATCATAAGGAACAACTTCCATAGTAGGCTTTGAATGTACCTTAGTGAATATTATCAAAAATATTTCCTCATCTTGATCTTCTTCAAGTTTTAGATTAGGGTTTTGTGTCATTGATTCATCCTCACTCACATCATCAAGAAGCACTCCTCTCCTCTAGGTTATCTTTGCAGCATCTAATATGGTTTCAATCTATCTCAACATATCCATAATAGTAGTGTCAGCATTTCCTCCACCTCAAACCATTTTGAAAAACATGTTCCTAAAAGATCATAAACCTCTGCAAGTTATAGATTAAATATGGTTATCTTCCAACCTATAACCAAATCCAAATTAGGGTTCTACATGATCTAATCCTCTCCAGGATAAACCTCAATCTCTGATACCACCTGACACAAGAAGAAATTGAATAGCTAGATCCAGAGGTACACCTAGCTATCCAACCACCGCACTGAGTTGTTGGAATTTACAAGTGGAAAGATTTACTTCTGAGAGTGGGGGGTGAATCAAAAGTAATTAACTTTAACCATTTCAAAACCTTTTAGCTAAAAACATTCACATGCATCTAATTCATTTAATGAACATAAAAGTGAAGACATGCATGAAAGAAGATAACACACAAATTTAGTAACCTAGAAACCCTCCAAAATGAGAAGGTAAAACTGGGTTGGGGATGACACCCACAAAGTATCACTGCAGCAATATATAATTGTTCAAGGTTACAATGTTTGACCACTTCCAATGGTCTGCCCTATGAAAGGCCTATCTTGTTAAAGACTTTACAACCTGTTAAAAGTGACCTGGTTAAAGGATTTAACTACCTTGCTAAAAGTAGGCCTGGTTAAAGGACTTTAGTACATTCACTTGGAATGCCACCCTATTAAAAGATTTACAAATGGTTGCTAGGCCAACCTAAGTCCATAGGATTTTTAGTCCTAATACAATTGCTAGAGAGTATTAGAAGATTTTGACTTGATAACTTGCAATCCTCAATTGCTAATTACAAATCTTTGTTCTACTCTATCTACTCTGATCATTGCTTGATCTGATATGACACTCTTCAAAACTCTAATACTTTATTCTTGATCAACTTGATTTTTCAATGTTGCTCTATTCTTCTCTAAGTCTTTATAACCTTCTATACTTCACTATAATTCACCCATATAGTTCTTTCTTGCATATGTATAATGGGGTTTCATCCTCCTTTTAAAGATTTTGAAAACTTAGGGTTAGGTATGAATCTACGATCAATATTAAATCTTCATTTCCTGCTCAATTCTTGCACTTTTCTTATTGGTTTTATGCCTTCTCCATTTTTCTTATTGGTTGCATACTAATTACATAGGTAATGCAAAATATTTGATCTTATCTTCAAGATCCTTTGAGATTCATCCCATGTGGACTTCAAAAATGGTTTACATCTGAGTTTGTAAACGCACAAACTCATATGTTAATTTTGTGTTACATGGCACTCACTAGTTGTTGATGCTTGGCACATATAGGAAAACTAGCTCACTCGGCTCCTATAGTAATTCTATCTCACTCGACATATATTCTCTTCTTAGCATATATAGTGACTCAGCATTGCTTATCACTCAGCACTTGAACTTCACTCGGCACCTGAAGATCACTCGGCACATGAAGTTTACTCAGCACCTATTGAATTCTCTAGCTTGGCACACACTATAGCTCGGCTTCTATATTATACTCAGCATCATCTTGAGAATTGGTTAAGTATGTTGTCACTCAATTGTTAAAACCAATCTAAGACTAACAATCTCCCCCTTTCACATGAGTGGCAAAAACACTTAACTTAAACATTGTGAATATGATATCTATGGGTATACTACACATTCTTTTCAGCATATGTCCAAGACTTCAAAAATTTGTTCAAAAAACTATTATATACCTCAAAATATTGTAACTCCCCCTAAGTTGATGTGCCAAATTTGTAACCAAAACTCTTGTACTAAATTTGTCTCATGCTAATGTATCTGATACTCTTTGCCTTGTCTGTACTCTGTATCTATTTGTAACCTTTTACTGCTTGTACTCTATATCTATTCCATCTTTTTCACATCTTCTTTCCAATTTTGCATCCTTTTGGCTTTGTTCCCTTATTACTTCCTCAAAATTTGAATATCTTTCCCTTTGAATATTCTTCTTCCAGCAAAGAATGTGTTATTTCCCTATTCTTATTCACATCTCCCTCAAAACATTATATATCCCCATTTCTATTTACTCATTATATCTCCCTCTTTTTAACAATTATGTCATAGGGTCTTAAGAATAAATAGAATACTTTGCCAAAAAAAAATTATTTACCTCCATAATCATCTTGAGAGAAGCATCCTAATTATCTAAAAAAAATTCCAATGACTTGTGCTAGATGGCTATCTCTGTGGCAAGATGAACAAGGCCTTCTAAAGTAGAAAGATTGGGATCTTTCTTTAGAACATTTTCTACATAGGCTTTTTCCTTATGGAGTAATTCTAAATTTGGGGTAATGAAGGATTGAATTTATATCAATTTGGCCTCAATATTGACCTCTTCTACTATCAATACAGCTAACTCTTTTTGTGTGTGAAGCATAGTTGCAAAATGCTTCTCACTCTGAGCTAGATCTTTGGGTAGCTATGTGCTAGAAATCTTGAGATTTTGTTCCAAGCTCAGTATCCTTTGGCTAGTTTCTTGTGTGAAATTTGATGAATCACACAATTTGGAGTACAATGAGAATACATTCTCAAGTACTATTTCACTAGATATCTTCTCATCGACTTTCATTTGAAACTTCTTTTTAGACCATTCTAATAATTTAAGATTAGTTTCAAGGTCTTCATTCTGTACCTAGTCCATTATGTTGGACAATTGCTCCATGATGGGTTGGGTTTCATCAAGTACTTGCAAGCTGAATGCATCAAGAAATGTATCTTTGATCTCCACAAGTGCTTGCATCTGTCTAAACTCATTTTTGAGTATCTCTTATCTCTTCCTTCTCTCTAGTGCCTCTTGCACTTCATTTATCTATGTTAAATTAATTTTCCTTAAGTCATAACTAGGTATGACTATTTCTTCAACAAGTGCAGGGTCTCCTTAGTGAAGTACCCTTGCAACCTTGGTGGAGCTCGAGCTTGGTGCTTAAATTTGTAATGGTACTGCATTAGTGCTCGACTTCTTGATAGGAGTCCCTGAGGTAGGCAAGTTCACCAATGTCTATATTGCCTCCTGATCCTTAGGGATTTATCCTCTTCCTTCTCCTTTTCTCTACTGCCCTGATCAATAATAATGATTTGAGGAGGTGCACCTTGGGTTTTTTTAGTAGGAACATCTTGTCCTATTTGTTCCTTTGCTAGCTCCTTGGCAGTTGTGACTATAACTGTATAATCAACCTTAGCAGTTTTATCTTGTGTTTGTTGCTCTTTAGGTTGATCTATTGTAGCTATGGGAGGTTGTGAAGGTGGTTCTTGTGTATTCACCTTCTCCCTAGTGATTTCTACTACAGCCTTCTGCAACTCATCCAAACTCACTAAAACTAGATTTGTACAAAGTTGTGATTGCAGTGTAGTTTGGTGAAGGATCTTTTTGAGATCCTCTACAGTTAAAGGATTGATGTTCTAAGCTAAAGTGTCAGGAAAATCTTTGACAATTATAGTCTCTGTAGGTGCTATATGTGGAGGACTTGGTGGTGGCATTTGGGTGTCTTGGACACTCTATTTTGGTTGCTGCTCTTTAGTTGTTGCCTCTTCACCATGTGTCTTCTCCACTATTTCTTCTTGTTTTTCTTTCTCTACCTCTTCCTCTTTCTCATTCTCTTCTTCTTCTTCATCATTTCTCCCCTCAAATGGATCTTCCTACCCTTATTTGACTATTGTCAATCTATATATTAATTTCCACATTTGTTTGGACTTTTGCACAACATCTTCAATCTGATTTTGCAAAATTATGAAGGCTCTATATTTTAGTGCAAACTTACTCCCATGCTTCTTACTGGCCTTTTTTATTTGACCTTAAGTAATATCTAACATTACTTGAGCCAATGTTGACTCCCTTATTTCCTTTTCCATGTTAAGGCACTAATTTCATTTATTCTCAACTAATGAGCTTAGCTCCTTAGACATTGAATTATCCAGTCCAAGTGAGGTGGTCTTGAACTTAGCCATCATAGTATAGATGGACTCTTCCACTATGTTTTGTTGTTCCTTTGACAAATTATTGAAATTAGTGGTCTTCAAGCTAGTTAAATCAGCATTGTCTCTAATGTTATTAGAAATTCTTTCCAATTTAGATGTGGTAGAACATCTTACCAATCTAAATTGCTCTCCATCAGACTCTATCCTTTCTTCATCTGATTCAAGAGGTGCAACATACTTTCTTCTTTTCTTTTTCTCTACAAGTCTTCCTTATTCAGTTACCTTCTATTTCTCCTGATCCTTTTCCACTTGGGTTGTGGCCCTAGTATCTGCCCTTGTAGTAGGCTTGGCTGGGCTTGGCTTTGTAGCCTTTTTCTTTCCCTTGGGTTGTGCAACTGGCTATTTTTGAGCTTTTCTTTTCTTTGACTCAGCCTTTGGTACTTCTTGCTTAGCACCTTCCTCCTCTTCAGCATCCTCCCTCAGATGTTGGGTTATAGCAAGTGGCCCTTGACCTTGTTCCTCCTCATCATCCTTGGCTTCTTCACCTTCTTCCTCTTCTACTTATGCAATGCCCTCTACAAATTTGACTTTTAATTTCTTGACAAGTTTATCCTTCTTTTTCAATGTGGAGGCAGTCTTCAACTCCATATCCATTTTTTATCTCACCACTTCATAGGTTGCAAAATATGGTGCATCCTTGTCTATTTCCTCTACTAATAATGTAGTTATTGTTGTTGATGCTTCATCTATGTTAATTTCATAGCCAAGAGGTCTTATCCATCTCACTCTTGGTATGGTAGCTTGAATGTATGTATAGTCAATATCTACAAGAAAGCATACATCATTTACATGTTTCTCTACTAAAGAAACTGGTATTCTTAACCTTTCCTTCATTAACTTCTTAAAGTCTTCAAAATAGCTAGTCATCAAGGTCTCAAAATTAGTTCCCATCTACTCTATGTATTCATTAACTTGAGCTATGATTTAACTATTAGTTTTCCATGCAACTTTTCCAAAAGAAGGAAATTCATTCTACACTTAAAAGAATATACACATCAAAATAGCACCAAATTTGCATTGGGCTCCCTTAGTTCTTCTGATAGCTACTAGATTCTCATTATTTTGTTGTAGTTGCAACTCTACAAGATCATAGGTATGATCCTTCTTCACCAATTTATATCCTGCATCCACTACAATGTAAGGCACACTGTTGAGTCTATTGGATTGGTAGAATTTTTGTGTGCAATGACTCTGATAGAAAAATCAAGAAGAGGCTCTTGAATGGTATAAATTGTCATCCCTCTCTCATTCCAGTTAGCATCAATATTTTTCTCAATTGCTTCCTTTGCATCACTCCTAAGTATCTTTGGCCAATCTAGGGTTGAGTACCCTATCACTCTATGCACAATTCTCTTTCTGATTTTCATAGGGCCATCCTCCAACCATAAGCTTCCATCGTGTATTCTTCTTAGCACTAGTCTTATCCATTCAATTTTGAACACTATGGGAAATTCTAGGGCATGTGTTAAACCCTTCCTCTCAACAATCTGGTATTCTTCCTTGAACACTCCATTTTCACACAGTCTCTCATAGGCTTCCCTCATTTCCATGTCACCTATGGCTCCAATCTTGTAATTATAGCATCTTCTTACATCCTAAACCATAACTACCTCAGGGGGTATGATGGATAGGGCTCTAGCTGGGACGTTCTTATATGCTACCTCTAGGATTGGGTGAAAATTAGGTTGTTTAACCTCATTAGACATAAGTTGGACTTCAAAAGTTCCTTCTCTTGAGTTTTCCTAGAGCTATAAGCCATTTTTTCAATCTAGGGTTTGTACATGAAGAAAATCTAAAACTGCATAGCTTGACACAAACGTAAATACCTCAAGATTGATGAAATCATGCTAAAATGCTATTGAAATCTGTTTATGTGTTGGATTCTCTGCTTTAAACTCACTCTGCACTCTTTCTCATCTTTTCTCTTTGTTTGCGATGAAGAAAAATTATTGAAAATGCAATAATATACCCTGTTTCAATCGCATTTAATGCTTAGTGCTTTTATAGCTATCCACTCAACTTCTAAAGGATTCTACATTACATGGCTTCCATTTCCTTTTCACCACTCAACTTCAATTGAGATTTCTTCTTCACTTAGCTTCCTCTACCAACTCAGCTCCAACTATTCATTCAGCTCCTACTATTCTGACAATCAACTCGGCATGTACTAGAATTTTACTCAAATTTTGAGGGCAACTTGACAACACTTGTGAAATCTTGAGAATTTAACTTTGTATCTTTAATCATGTGAATCTTCTTCTTTTCAGTTCTTGCTTGTCTAGGAACTGATGTATGATAAAACTTTGTAGATCAATCCCTTATGCCTTTTCTTTGCTTAGTTTGATAAAGTTTGACCACTTGACCTTTTAGGTGAAGTGATCCCTTCATTTGATGAGCTACACCCATCTTTCTTCTTCCATGTCTTATTCATTTCTCCTTTTATGTGTTCAACATCTACCTTCACTTTACCTTTGTCATTCTTTGATTTGGGTGCCCTTGACCTTGTTGGGCAATTCCTGCTAATATGACCAGTCTTCAAGCAACTAAAACATGTGGTTTGGCTCAACCATCTGCTATAGTTTCCTCTGAAATGTGTCCTTATGCAATTTTCAAGAATGTGTTTGTATTCCTGATAGTAATGATAGCTATACCTAGTGTTGTAGTCCCAATTGTAGTGATGTCCATGGTTACCTTCTCTTGCTACCTAATTTGGCGACCACATAGGCTTTGATCTGTACTCAAAAGCTCTATGTCCATACTTCTTTCAATTGTAGTAGTGACCTTCAAATTTTGGTGTTCTGATAGTCCTATAATTGTGTGCTTGATGTCCTTTCTTTTTACACTTATGATAATGACTTTCATTCTTAGGTTTTTCATGGTAATGGGAATTCTTGCTCCTACACACATTAGAGGTATGTTCCTTTTTACCACAGAAATGACAAGTAGGTTTAGTTTTCTTACCTTTGTTACTCCTTTCTTATGCAGTCTTGGATGACTGTCCTTGTTTAGTGCTAATTTATCCTAGTCCTAAAGTATCATTGCTAGCCCTTGGTAATTTCAATAGCTGCTCAAAGTACTTGATGGCCTCATTTGGTTTGTTGAATCTTTCTACAATCTCCTTCTCTCTTTTCAGGTCATTTTGTAGTTGTTCATTTTGCATCTTCAGTGTAGAGATCTCAATATCCTTAATATTCAATTCATGATGTGAAATCATCATCTGACTTAGGGTGTTTAGCTACATATTTCATATTCTTGCAAGCTTAATTGACTTCTCTTCTAGTCTATTGGCAAGGTTCCTCTTGTCTTCTTCTAGCATAACCTTGTCTTCAATGGCTCTTTTCTTCTATTCAGTCACCTCACAAAGCATTATGGCTTGTGATTCTTGTTCAAGCTTGAGTGTTCTAATTTCTTCTGCTTGAGCTCTATTCTTCTCCATTAGATCTACTATTGCTACATCAAATTCTTTGGAATCTTCATTTTAAAATAGGTTTGAGGTATCAATCTCCTTGTATTGTGTGTCATTCTCAGCTATGGCAATCTCTCTTCTTCTCTTCAAGGATTTTCTTAGTTCTTCTCTGGCTTCTTCAAAAGCATATAAGGCAAGTTGTATGTCAATTGTCTGATTCTCTATGATCTTCCCAAGTTTGTAGACTTCCATTTCTAGATTTTTTCTCCAAGTTGTAAGGCTCCTTCTTGTGAGAACTTAGCTCTAATACCAATTGTTGGAATTTACAAGTGCAAAGATTTACTTTTGAGAGGAGGGGTGGTGAATCATAAGTAACTAACTTTAACCATTTCAAAACCTTTTAGCTAAAAACATTCACATGAATCTAATTCATTTAATGAACATAAAAGTAAAGACATGCATGAAAGTAGATAACACACAAATTTGGTAACCCAGAAACCCTCCAAAATGAGAAGGTAAAACTAGGGGGGGATGACACCCACAAAGTATCACTGCAACAATATGTAACTATTCAAGGTTACAATGTTTGACCATTTCCAATGGTCTTCCTTGTGAAAGGTCTATCCTATTAAAGACTTTACACCCTATTAAAAGTGACCTAGTTAAAGGATTTAACTACCTTACTAAAAGTAGGCCTGGTTAAAGGACTTTAGTACGTTCACTTGGAATGCCACACTGTTAAAGGATTTAAAAATGGCTACTAGGCCAACCTAATTCCATAGGATTTTTAGTCCTAATACAATTGCTAGAGTATTAGAAGATTTTGACCTGACAACTTGCAATCCTCAATGGCTGATTATAGATCCTTGTTCTACTCTATTAGTTTTGATCCTTGCTTGATCTAAACTAACACTCTTTGAGACTCTAATACTCTATTCTTGATCAACTAGATTCTATTGTTGCTCTATTCTTCTCTAAGTCTTTATACCCTTTTGTCCTTTGTTATAATTCACTCATACACTTCTCTCTCGTATATAAATAATGGGGTTTCATCCTCCTTTTAAAGATTTTGAAGACTTAGGGTTAGGTATGAATCTACAATCAATATTAAATCTTCATTTCCTACTCAATTCTTTCATTTTTCTTATTGGTTGCATGCCTTCTCCATTTTTCTTATTGGCTACATGTTGATTACATAGGATATACAAAATATTCAATCTTATCTTCAAGATCCTTCAATATTCATCCCATGTCGACTTCAAAAATGGTTTACATCTAATTTTGTGAAGGCACAAAATCATATGTTGATTATGTGTTACTCAGCACTCACTAGTTGCTAATGCTTGGCACATATAGGAAAACTACCTCACTCAGCTCCTATTGTAATTTTGTCTCACTCGGCATCTATTCTCTACTTGGCATATATAGTGACACAATATCACTTATCACTCAACACTTGAACTTTTCTTGGCACCTGGAGATCACCTAGCACCTAAAGTTCACTCGACACCTATTGAATTCTTTGGCTTAGCACACATTGTAGCTTGGCTTCTGTATTATACTCAGCATCATCTTGAGAATTGGTTAAGTGTGTTGTCACTCAATTGTCAAAACTAATTTGAGACTAACATGAGTAAACACAATGAAAGAAAACACATAGACAACAACACCAAGGAGAGATGAACAATAATTACTCTAAATAATTCATCAAATTATCCACATACATGCCCGACTGTGAGGTCTTCTAAGTTATGGCCAACAAAATTTACAAAATTTTAGACTTAGGATTTTCACATATCTTTCATTTTAACTCTTATAGCTCCATAGACTTTGTAGTTCTCCAACATACCCAACCTAAACCTAAGTACCCCTATTTATACTTGCCAAAAAATCTTACAAAAGATTCTAGATCATTACATAATAGAAGGTCAACCTCAAAATGATCTGCACACATCCCAAGATAAGATCCTTACATTAAATTCACAACCTAATAAACTACATAAGTCAGCTCACACTAGGAACCAATCATAGAAAAACTTGATCAAAGAAGGAACTAAGTGTCAACAAGTATCAAGTTCACTCGGCACATGAAGGAACACTCATCCACTAAAGCACTCAATTGATATTGAGTAACTCAACCAACACTAAACAACTCAAACAACACTAAATTCTGAGATGAATATAGCTTGAAAACCATTAGAGCTTAGCAATGACTACAACTTGGAACTTACTAGTAGAATGAACAAATATGAGTAGGATAGCAAGGCAACCCAAGATGCTCCTACATCAGATATGAACTCCTAAATAGTAGAAACTCTAATAGCATAAATAGGTATAAGTGTTCTAAGAACTTTTCTTACCACAAATTCATCACTTATGACACCACCATCTCCTTTGATAGAATTAACCACTTTCTTGATTCAATTATTATATTGCACAATGTTCTCACCTTATTTCATTCTCATGTCATCAAACTTACCTCTCAAACTTTTAGCCTTTACTCTTAGGACATGTTGATCTCTTCCATGTACAAGTATGATTTTTTCCCACATCCTCTTCATAGTAGAAAAATATTTGATATCATCAAATTCAACATCATTTAGGAAAGAAGCATTATCAATCATTAGAGAGTTGTGTTCTTGCTATCCTCTCATCTATCCAACTCTCGTAGGTGTTAACATATCACTGAAGTTTGATATGAGTGACACACACTTATTTAGGTTGTATATAGCTACTGAGCTTATTGTACAGTTATAAGTGTTTTCCAAGTATTTCAATTGTCACTAAGTTCTACAGTTGCTACCGAGTCCTTTGGATAAATCTCAATGGTTACTAAGCAATCACAGTTACAGTGAAGACCATCAGTGTAAACCATGCATCTCAGTTCATGCCAAGTTTACTAATGCAAGATGAGTTGTGCAGTGTTCACCAAGTTTTTAGTGTATGTGATGTGAATCCAGTGTTAACCAAGCCACTAAATGGTAACCAAGAGACTCAGTTTATACCAAGCTCAAAGTGATAGTGTTTACTGAGTCATACAATGTAAATCAAGAGACTCAATTTATATGACGAGTTTCACATTATCTATCGAATCACAAGTGTAGACCAAGTTCAAGACTACTTGGAAGTGATCAGTATGGATCGAGCTTCTACATCTACCAAGTGCATGACAATGTCAAGCATTGACAATGGATGTTGACTATCAAAACCTCACCAAGTCAATCTTCAAAACCTGAATGTCTTCATGTGGGCTGACTTTGTAATATTTTTGTTAACTTGTATTATACTCAACTTTGTAATTTGTATAATTGAATTGGTATATATATAATATCCAAAAGAGTAAGGAATGTGAATTGGAATGCAAATGTAAGTGAATAGAATTAGAGAAGAGCAAAAAGAGTGCATTACAAAGGGTATAGCAGTATAAGGAGCAGAAAAGTCATATCTATCATAGCATGGTGATTTGTACTTAAAGGAATCTCATACAACAAACCAAGTTCCAGATCAAAGATCATCTAATGTTTCATCATAACATGTGGATCAGTCAAATCCTTTAATAAGGTAGACCTAATAGTCTTTTTAAAATCTCTTTACCGAGTGCATACTTAATTGTATGTTTGTAAATCATTTCACAAGGCAGACCTAGCAGTCCTTATTGCTCCTAATAGGGCAGATCATCAAAAGTGATCAATGTAAGCTTTAACAGGCTAACTTTATACTATAATACTAAATTTTGTGGGCATCATCCCCACCCTAGTTTTATTTTCTATTTGGAAGGTTTCGAGGTCACCAAATCTTTGTGTCACAATGTTATGAATGCTTTCATGTTTTCAATTTCTTATGCATGCAATTAAATTAGATTATATGTGATGGATTATATGCTAATTGGATTGTTGGATTAAAAGTTGAAATTTTTGAAGTTTTAGAAGTTACTAATTCACCCCTCCCCTCTTAGTAACTTAGCATATTCTTGAATATTTCCAACAATTGGTATCAAATCATTGTGGTTCTCAGGAGAAAGCTTCATAGCTTGAGCAAAGATCAAAGCCATGGAGATATTTAGACTTAACAAAGCTATTGATAATGAAAAGATAGATTTGGAAATGGCCATTGCCCAGCTCAAGAAAGTAAAGGAGTAACTCTCTCTATCCCTAAAAAGAAGAAAGAACTTGCAATTCAAATGAATGATCATCTTTGTATTGAAGAAAGAAATGAAGACCTTCATTCAAGAAATTCAGATGAAGCCAATGAAGCAATCAAAGAACTCTTAGAAAAGAATGGTTCCCTACAAGAAGAGGTAAGAAAACTTAAAAGAGAGCAAGAAATTTAGGTAGTAAGGTTATGTGAAGTCATGGAATAGAAAAACAAGATAAAAAGAAGAGATAGATGGAAGGGACAATGAAATTCAAAACCAATCCCTTCGGCAAGCAAACCTTGTTGATCAACTCTCCAATGCAAATGAGAAAATCATAAGCCTAACATTTGAAAATGAAAGAATGAGAAATGGTTTAAGTTCTAAAAGACAAATCAATGAAAGATTATAGAATAATCTAAATTCTAAAAGGCAAATCAATGAAATATTATGGAATGATCTAAACTCTGAGAGACAAATCAATGAAAGAATGATGAAATCACAAGAAGACATGAACCAATTGAACAAGAAAAATCTTTATAGAAAAAAGGGAAAAATAGGAATTGGATATACAGAAGAAGGAGAATCATCCAATCAAGGAGCTCAAAAGAACCAAAGACCTACTTGCAATCACTATGGTAAGATAGGTCATACATGAAACAAATGTTGGAGCAATGGAAAAGAAAAATTCAATGGAAAATACTACAATTGAAATCAACATGTTCATAATGCTAATGAATGTAAAGAGAAACCAAGATTTGAAGGCAAGTGTCACAGATGTAAGAAACATGGACACAAGTCATTAGAATGAAAAACCAAGGTATTGAATCTAGTAGAGAAAATTGGGAAAGCAATATTTGATTGGGACTACAACACCTACTAAAAATGTCATTATTGTGGAGAATTTGGACACATTGGAATAAATTGTGTAAAGCATCACTTGAGGAAAAGAGACACTACTAAAAGATGTTTCATTTGTACAAAACTTGGTCATCTTGTAAAGAACTACATGAATACTGGTAGAATTGAAGATGAGAAAAAGGCAAAAGTTGATAATATCTGAAAACAAATGAGATAGAAATGGGTTCCTAAGTCTAAAAAGGATACAAGTCCAAGTAATGATGATCAAGTCACTCAAGAATTGGGTGACTCTATCATTTCTACTTGATTTCTGAAAGGAGAAACTGGAACTATCCTATCAAATAAGACATCCAAAATAGTTCCAGATTGAAAGAGAAAAATGATCCAAATTAGTATTCAAGATACAAAGGGATCACTGAGTACAAGTGTCTACTAAGTTATCTTCTCTACCAAGTAAGGTTACGTCACAGACTCCATCGAGCAAGGTTGTGAGTGATAAAGATTCTTATGGTTACTGATCCACGAAGACTTCACTAAGTGTTCAATGCAAGCGAAGAGGATGATAGTCTCTCAAACATGATGTCAATTGATCTACCTTTAGTACTGAGCATTCATGGTGAAATTTTAACAAAATGCATGAAATCGAAGTCATTTCTTATCGTGAAATTTTGAGTGCTATTGCGAAAGTGTGATCTTCAGAGCTTCCAAGCGATTTGAGCGAATTTCCAACAAAAGTTGTTATAATCCCTCAAATGCTATTGAGTGAAGATGGAATCTAGTTGTAGAAAGGTTAAGTGAGGATCTAACATGTTGGTTTGTGGAGTGGAATGGAAAGCACCTAATTTCAAGCTCACACCTACGATCATCAAAACCCTATATCCAAGTGGAGTGCAATCTCAAATCCCTCCAAAGGTACTTCTGATCAATGATATTCACACTCATTTAAAATGTGTTATTCAAGAGATTGGTACATTGGAAATGGATGATACCCTAGGCCAACTATGTGTAAATGGAGTTTTGAAACCTGAGAACCAACACCTAGAAACCAAAGGATTAACTCACTTCCCTCACATGCCCTACAAATTTCAAGTTAAATAGATTAGGTTTATCCTCAGTCAGGTGCATAAAGGTTAGTTGTGGTTGGAACAAATAGTGTTGATCAAAAAGAAGATGATTCATCAAATCACTAGCCTTCCAATGCTAGCCAAAGCCAAAATGACAAAAACCCTAGGTCAGGCTAAACTCAAAAAGAAAACCCTAGCACAATGGGATGTTAGAGGAATGAAAATTAGCAGTTTTTTACATATGGAATTGAAGTTTGGTATTCACATCATTATGCACAAGATATACATCTCTAGCAGGTTGAATAGTGTGTCATGTGAAGCCATGGACTTGGCATACAAGGTGGTTAAGAACAACTTATCATTCAACCTTGCCGAGCTATTGTTGAAACAGTTCAACAAAAATATGGAAAGCATTAAGACTTTAAAGAATAACCTGTGTAAGTTTGGTTCCTTATCAACTTTTCTATTCTTTTATGTTTAGAAATTCTTCCCTTCAAAAGGCATTATTGTTTAGAGAAAAGATGTGCCTGTGCTATATCAGATAAATGAGTTTATTGCTAAAATGGGTGAAAATTATAATAGTATTATGCATAATTATTTTGATGCATTCAAACAAAAAATGAATAGTAGGTTCCAAGTCCCCAAGAAACTAGTTGAAGATTATAAGGATGATGTATGTTTAATGGTGGATTGTGACAAAGTGTAGAATCAAGAAATTAAGCCAAGAATTGTGTGGGTAAAACCTCTTGGTTATGAGGTTAATATTGATGAAACTAAAGATATCATTGAAGCTCTTGTGAATGAGCCAGTTGATCCTAAGCCTACATATTTTGGCACATATGATGAAGCAAAAGCTAGGATTGAACTTGAAATAAAGCTCCCTTAGGCGGTGAACAAAGGAAAGAAGAGGATTACAAAATTGAAAACTAGTTCTACCCTTATGTTAACTAAGGGAAAAGGTGAAGATGAGGAAGTAGAGGATTTGAAAGTAGAGGATGTGGCAGAATTTGAGGTAGAAGAGCCATTAAGGAAGAAAGGCAAGGTGATTATCACCAACCCACAAAAGCCATCCACTACAGTTTTCACAAGTAGATCTTCAAGGAAGAAATCTAACAAGAAAGGAGGAGATATTATATTCAGGAAACCTCCACCTACCTTCCAAGATAGACTAAAGAACTTTAGGAAGGAGTAGGCATAACCAACTTTAAAGCATTAAAATATGAGACTAGGAATGAGGAAGAAAAGAAGTAGATTGAAGACCTAGTGATGAACAAAATGGGTAAGTGGAAATACTCACCAGACCAGCTTACTTCTCAGATCCCTAATATTTTGTTGGAAAAGATAAAGCCAAGATGGGATTTTACCATGCAAACTATCAAACACTTATATGGGAAAACCTTGAGGTAGCTAATACTGAGCATATCAGATGCTAAGGTAAAAGAGTCATTGAAGAAAAATGAAGAAAAATTGACTCTGAAGTTTAATACTTGTCTAGTTTTGATTAAAGACATTGAGCATGTTGTAAGGAATGCAACAAACACTTGGAAGAATATCTATCTATTACATAAACCAAGTGATTTTCCAATTGATGTTAAAAATGATGATGATGATGAAGATAAGGAGAAAGATGAAGAAGAGAATATTGAAGAAGTAACTCATTTTGACAATAAAGAAGATGAAGAGGATCAAGGACAAGAGCCTATTGAGGAAGCAAAGCAAGATGATGAGGAGACTGATCCAGTTAAGATAGATGCAGCAGTCATTGCCTCACTTCCTCACTCTCCAAGCAAACCAGTAACAACATCAAGCATGGAGACAACCCTAGAAAGTTTGATTGTGACCACCAGTGCTAATCCAAATGTTCAATCACTCTTTGCTCCTACTCATCTCAGCACGTTATTGAAAAAAGTAACCTCCACTTCATCTATGAGTTGCAGACTCTTCCTTCATCAACTGAGTTGACTACTTGAGTTTTGAGCACACCAATTTTGACTACTTCAATTTTGAGCGCATCAATTCTGGATTCTTCAAATATTTCTATAAATATTCCTTCAATAAGCACAGTATCAATTTTTACAGCCAGTCCTAGCATGTCTACAATTGTTTATATTCTGAGTACAAAAGCAATAAGTGTAAGGACAATTGAACCCAATGTTCAATCAAGCACAAAATTTTTGAGTAAAGGAGAAGAGCTGGAGGAAGAAATTGATTTAGATGAGGAAATTGTAATCCCAAACTAGGACATTTCAAAGCTTACTCTAGACCAAATGTAGTCATTTGGTAAACTCCTCAAGAAGAAGGCTAAATAGAAAAGATTAAGAAAGGAGAGAGATAAGGAATTTTAAATAATTGAAGATGCAAAGAACATTTTAGTAGGGGCCACAGGTATTGAGGTTGACTCTTCTCAGCCAATTTTATATCAGCTAGCAGAGGTAGTACAAAAAATTAATGAAGATACTAAGGGACAAGATAAGTTAGTGCAAAAAGCAGAGAAGAAGTTTGATAATAAAGTGTTAAAGCACATTGCTTAGCAGATAGCCATTTATCAAGTAGAACTTTCTACAATTTTGGGCAATTTCAAAGCATCTTATACAAATGTGTCATCACTTATTGGAAAGCTATGTGATGTTTCTAAATTTACTAAAGCAATAAAGGAAAAATTGTCCAAAATAGATGACGATTTGAAAGCTAGTGCTCAGCAGCTGCAACTTGACCCTAGTTCAAGCTCCATAAATTTTTAAAAGATAACATTTTTGTTAGATATGCGAGTAGAATTACTTAGAAGAAGCAAGGATAAGATCCACATTGATAGACATACAAAATATGTTTATTCCCATCATGGATGCACTACAGAAACATATTGCACATTCAAAAACTCTCATCCATGACAATAACTTCTCCATTGTGGATCATATGATAGAATTATCAACAAAAGTCCAAATTGCACTGTGCACATGTAAGGTTCTACAAGACAATTGGGATAACACCTCAATGATCATTCTCAAGGTATACTCAGAATTTTTATCTCATTTTGGTGTTACTATGTAAATAAAAAGAATAAATCTTTGGCATTAATGTCAAAAAGGAGGAGAAAGATATATGTATGGAGAAAGACATATGTTATGGGGGATTACATATGTATAGAGAGATATGTTATATATAGCAAGAAGATGTATATTATGTTGTATGAAAGAACCTTACCATGTATAGATATATCCCTTGCAAAATCAATTTTGAAAAATCTCAAAAACAATATACTCTACCGAGCTAGTATCACAAAGTGATGGATAAAAGATATTCAGGAACCTTTTTGAATTCAGTTTCGGTTGATAAGTGTTTTTGTCACTAAAGCCAAAGGGGGAGATTGTTGACATATCAGTCAAGTTTGTTATTAGTGGCACACACTTATTCAAGTTGTATATAGCTACCGAGCTTATTGTATAGCTATCAGTGTTTGCCAAGTATTTCAGTTGTCACCGAGTGCTATAGTTGCTACCAAGTCCTTTGGACAAATCTCAATGGTTATCGAGCAGTCCCAGTTACAATGAAGACCAGTAGTGTAAACCGTGCATCTTTGATGGGGACACAACCCAAGCATAGAATGGACACAACAGGAAAGGGAAAAATTTATTAACTATGAAAATATGCTAGTACACTTAGTGCAGAGAAACAAACTCCAAAACATGCCCTATGGGCTTACAATAGCATAAATCTGGAGATAATTTCTTCTCCCAGTACCTTCTCTCAAACTCCACTCCAAACTGCCTTTTACAATGCCAAAAATGTCCTTAAATAGACTCCAAAGGGTTAAGAATTAGGAATACATTCTAGAAAGTGCTAGTTGGCATCCACCGCCAAAATGGAATGCTCCAGAAGTCACTTTAGATGTCAGTACAAAATTAGAAGAATCTAGAAATGGTAGCCAAACTTTTGGGAGGCATAACTTTTGAACCATAGCTTTGATTGACGAACCATTTACAGTTTTGGAAAGCTCTCAGAGTGCTCTATAGCCTTATGGACTAGCTCCACTCATCCTTCATTTTTTGACCCTGTACGAGGTCATTTAATGCATCAAACCTAACTTTGAAGCATTCTTAGGAGGTCTCCAAAAATTAAAAAATTGCAATAACTTTCAAACCGTGTAGCCTTTTGACCTGGTTCTTTTTCTCGAATGTTCTAAATTATAATTTTAATCTTCCCTCCAATTTACACATTTTGATTCACCATAATTATGGCTCAATTACATAGTCTTATTTTTTTGGCATTTACACGTATCCCAAGGTGCTTAAATACTCTAACCCAAAACATGAATAATGGAACTGTGAGAGTTGGAACCTTTATTTGACCCAAATGGGTATCCAAAAATGAAAACACATGAAACAGAAACTATGTCTAGGTACATTTTTATGGGTGACACAAGATTTCCCTTATACCTCTAGATGCTCCTGCATCAATCTCAGTTCATGTTGAGTTTACCAATGCAAGACAAGTTGTGTAGTGTTCACCAAGTTCATAGTGTATGTGATGCAAGTCTAGTGTTAACCAAGAGACTTAGTTTATACTGAGCTCAAAGTAGTGATAACTTTAAGAAACCCCTCCCAAAAAAAATGCCTAAAATGTTGGCAAATCCAACATTTTGTGGTAGGAAATTTTTAATGTCGAGGGCAATTTTTTTGTTCCATATAGGGAAATAAAATATTATATATAGGCAATTTTTTTGCTTGCCCTAGAAAAAATCAGTTTAAATGTGTCGAATTAATGTTTTTTTTTTGCTGATGGATAAATAAATGATGGCTATTTTTTTCCTTGCCAAAAATGAATTAATAATGTCAAAGGTGAATTACTTGTTTTGTAGAAAGATGAATAATAATGGTCTTGGCTAATCTTCAGTAGTAAAGTGAAAAATTGTTTAATCTGAAAGTGAAATTTGCACATGTATTGGCTAGTGACTGTACTGACTGCTGAGTAGTCACTTCAAGTTTCAACTTGTGTGTTGTCTTAGGTGTATTATTATTATTATTAATGTCATCACATCGTTACGTCAGTGTCACTATTACCAAGTTGGCTACCGTCACTTTTGTATTATTAATAGTGAATACTCTAGTTTTATTGATTGTTGATTAATTAGAGATCAACAATAGAAGATGCATCTCGAGGCCACTCACTTGAAAAGACCTAGAGTCGCACATAATTCTCTGAAATGGAGACACATGGAAAGGTTTTCATAGAAATCATTACTCAATGTCAAGCACTATCGACTGTCACACATTAATGCCAGTACATTTTGGCATTTCACACACTTGAAAATTAATAGGAATATGAAAAAATAAGATATGAAAGATCATGAATGTAAAAGAATTAAATGCAACTGTCGATAAAAAGCCTCTTCAATTCCTAGGTATGTGCAAGATCATGGTCAAGCATACTATGCTCTTAAGTGGCAATAAAAAATAAGAAAATCAAGGTTATGTCAACTTGACGTGCAATTTTCTACTTGTAATTAACGTTGTATCAAAAAGTTGAGAGAAAAGAATCTCTAGAAAATTGAATCTAGTTTCTAAACTACTAGGAATTATCTCAAATATATATATATATATATATATATATATATATATATATATATATATATATATATATATATATATATATATATATATATATATATATATATATATATATATATATATTGATTAGTCAAAATTTTGAATTTTAATGCAATATTACAAAAATCTTAGAACAAAAATAGGAAGTAGACGTATGTCTAACCACCTTAATCAAAATCAAATGATAATATTTTTTAATAATATTCTAGATATAAGTAGTAGACTCATGGTTGGATGTGACACATATTTTTGGGTATTTTTTATTCTAAATAAATAATTAATAATTAATTTTTAATTTTAGTATTTTTGTAATAAAAAAAATTCTCGTGTTTGACCACCTTAGCTAATTCAAAACTCTGCAAAATTTAATTTTTCATTTTTTTTCCTTATAGTAGAAGAAACATAGAATGTGATGCATCTTTTGGATTTAAAAAATGTTGTACCATTTGAAAGTTATAGTTGTTTTTCAAGTAGTGTGTCAGTCAACACTTTATACATAACTCCATTAGAAAATAAGTAATAATTACTTACTAAACTCATAATTTGACAAATCTTACATTTATGGAAAGATAAAAACATTCTTAAGAAACTTTTTTCATTTCATCAAGTTTTAGTGAAAAACAAGTCGTCAGCTACATGTTTGTGGTAAAAATCACATAAAAATAGGCCAAAAGCACATTTTTAGGATGTTTTTAAAGTTGACCATATAGGTTTGGTATCAAAACATATAGTGGACCTTATAAAGATATTAATTGTTTTCATTTAGTATCAGGGTGGGTGGGAAAAAAGTTGGAATAGATTTTGAAATGGTTTGAGATATTTCAAAACTACAAATTTTTTAGATCACCACTTTTTGGCACACCATGATCCTACAGATACCCTCCTCTTTCATTATCATTTCTCATATTCTTCAATTTAAATTTGGTTTGTAGTTGCACTTTGCAGAGTTTCTTGAATCTTAGTTATAGATACGCCAATTCGCTTGAAATACACTGCAATGGCTCTACAAAAGCCCTTTTGGGTAGGATTCTTAACGATGTCCTTGTCATGATTTGCAAGCTAGATGACTAAAATCCTTTTATCTACCATGCTATATTCACAGTACTCGGCCATGAATTCTTGAGAAATGATAAGAGGTACCGTGTGTCCACGAATATTACCTCTCACTTCCTCGCATCTCTTCTCGACCTTAAAGGCAATCAAATAGACATGTTGATGCTTCTGCATAACATTTTTAAAGAAACATTTTTAGAAGATGATGTCAAAATTCTTTTATTGGTCGAGTAGGTACTAGGGTCAGGCATTGGCATCCCTTTTGTAGACGTAGTAGACAAGTGTTGGGAGGAAGGCACAGGGTGCATTATAGATAAGCATCCTTTCCTGCTTGGCATGAACGAATGGCAATTGACTCACCATCGGAAGTGGACGTGGCTTGTAAGGAATTTTCTACAAAAGTGGTTATTGTTGGACGACATTAGTGAGACTGACTTCACATGGCTGGACGAGTTCAGTGACATCATCTTCTCCAACAGATTCCTTGTGGAGGGACTTGAAGACCTTTCTGATTAAAGGCTTCAAGCCCTTGGCCTCTCAGCCTGTTAATGCTTCTAGCCTCCCTGGTTCCCTAGTTCCATGTTCCCTATTTCCTGAATATTGTTTCCTTAACTATTGCCCTTAGGGAAAAAAAATGTTTTTAAGATATCTGTATTTTTCTTTGGATTGGGCCTTGCCCTTTTTTGTAGATTATGAAATAGTAAAACTAGGCTGATTTAATTAGCTATTTTGAATATCTATGCTATGAATCAGTATTATGTACATTTTACAATCTAAAATATTATCAATGAAAATAATAATTTTTGGCTTCTCAAATCATTGTTCTTATTAATCTACGACTTTGCTTTTAGCATCTTGATTCTCAATGCATTGTTGAAATGTTAGTCTGTGACTTTGTTAAAAATAATTAATTGTTAATAGATATAAAGTTAGAACTTATAACATAGAAACAAAAAAAGGGTTTCAACAATCCCAATTCCCTTTATTGTTTCATTTAATAAATTTGATTAATGATTTATAGTAAAAAATTGTTCAATCGAAAATTATCCAATTAAAAGTTTTGTAATTTCTAAAACTATTTTTCTTTAATCTGATTGGTTAAAGTAAATGGAGTAATAAGAGTGGATTTTAAGGAAAACTAAAGATTATACCCTTAACAAAGTTAAATATAATTTTGATAATTTATGTGTCAAATTATTATTTCATACCTATCCTATCACCTATTCTTAACTTTTTTTCATTATGAAATCTTTTAAATGATGAAGAATAGTTTATAAACAATTATCACATTTTTTTTTGTATTAAGTATAGTAGGATCAAAATAAAATACAAGAAGTTTGAATAGAACTAGTTCAAAGGAGGCCAAGCCTCAACGAAAGAAGGAAGGAGTTACATATCAACTGAGAAAAAGAGAGATAAACAAGAGGAGCAACTAGTGGAGAACATCAGCATAGGTATCCATCCATGCTATCCAGCCTAGATTTCCTTCCATCCAAACTAGGTTTTTCTGATCTTAGATTTGTTTCAACATAAAAATCATGTCACTAGTGAAGCTTTGAGGTGTTCTCTTGATCTCCTTGCTGATGGCTTGAATAGTTTGATTGAATAGCTTAACATTATCCAAATGATGTCCCCATATGTGCCCATCTTTAACTTCATTTGCAAAGAAGGTAGCATATCCATCCTTAAGCAACCTTTTGAACTTGGACTTAGTGGTTCTCATTGTGATTTGAACCTTTGAAAAAATTTTAAAATAAGTGAGACTTTGAAAAGACTCAGTAAGCAACCTAGGTATATTTTGGAACCTTTCTTCATTTTTGCACTTCCAGATTTGCCATAAAATGTTAGCTTAGAGAATATTCCAAAAAATTTTAAAATCTTTTTTAACATTACAAATAAAACTAGTAATAATCTCAAAATAGTAAAGGAAGTAGGAACAGAGATACCAAACATAAGCCAAATTTCTTTGGCAAAAATGCACTCAAATAAAATATGCCTTCCCATTTTTGGAACTTTACAAATGCTACAATAATCAATAGTAGAGAAAGAATTTCTAATAGGAAGCTTGTTAAGAATAAGAAACCATTTAAAACATTTGATTTTTGAGTCACTAGAACTTTTCCAAAGATAATCAAACTTTTTCATCCAAGCACGGCTATCCAAATCAGTATACCAAACCTTATTAATATGATTTAAAATATCTTCACTATGATTAATAACTTTGTAGATACCCTTAGCTTTGAGATTAGGCACAATAATACCACCAAGCCATTTAATTTTTTGATAATTGTTAGAATCAACATGACATAAAGTAGGGATGTTTTTACTAGCTTTAACAATCATATTGTAAGTCCTCTTATGAACATCAGGAAGGTTAATTTATCTTTTAACTCATCCCATTGAATAAGAGAGTCCTTCTCAAAAATATCAACAAAATTGCTTGATCCCATGGTTTGCCTAGTGTTTGGCAGAACAGTGCTAAGTAAGAGCAAAGGGTTTATTTCCTAGCTTAAGATTCCACCAAATGGACCTTTCACCATGAAGGGTATTCTTATCAAAGAAATCCTTATTGGTGATGAGATGCCTAATACAGTCCTAGTCTTTCCAAATGGACTTAAAAATAGTAGAGCCTTGAACTATGATAGGGAAATTACCAAAAATAAGGTCAACAAGGGGGAGATTCTTCCAAAACTTAGCCTTTTTAGGATATCCTCTTCCAATATTACTACATATTAGAACCTTCTAGGCATCATCACCCTCCAAAGCATGAAAGATCCATTTGGAGGCCAAACCTATGCCGCTTAACTTAAGGTCCCTAAGACCCAAGCCCCCAAACAACTTGTCGATGTGACACCAAGTCCAGTTGACAGAATGAGTTTTTTTGTTACCTTTTCCATCAGACCACAGGTAATTCCTAATGTCTTTCTAAATTTCTAGCACTTGATAATCATTGAACATCCAAGTAGAAGCATAGTAAATATTATAAGAGGAAAGGATTTTTTGGCACACTTGAATTCTTCCCGCAAGTGACAAGGATCTATTGTGCCATTTGTTAAGCTTTCTGTGAATTTTATCCTTGACCCATCTCCACATTTCTTTTAAAGAAGGATCAACCAAAACAAGAATACCAAGATACTTAATAAGCTTCGATGGGCCACCCCACTAAAAACCAAATTTCTCAAACCAATTCGGAGGTTGGGTATTCCACCCAAGACAAATAGATTTAGAGTGGGATAATCAAGCTCTAGATATTTTATAAAAGAAATTGAGTTTACTAATCATAGCTTCAAAATTAGACTTAGAGGCTTCAAAGAAGAGGGCAGTAACATCAACAAATTGACAGTTAATAAGGTCCTTGTTATCTGGGAGGGTGATACCTTTGACAGCAAGGGAGAGAGTATTGTCCCTAAGAATATAAAAAAGAGCTTCAAAGGAGATAACAAAGAGGGCTGGGGCAAGGGGACATCCTTGTCTAATCGTTCTACCAAAAGAGAAAGGCATTGAAAGGGATTCATTAACATCAACCTAAGCATAAGCATCTTTGAGGAGCATTTTAACAACATTACAGAAGAAGGGGGCAAATCTGAAAGCATCTAGCATCATGATAATGAAGCTCCACTCAACTCTATCATAGGACTTTTCAAAATCTAATAAGAACATAGTAGCATCTTGATTAGTGTGTTTAGCCTAGTCAAGAGCTTCCCAACTAGTAATCAGATTTTCAAGGATAAATCTCCCTTTAACAAAGCTTGTTTGAGAAGGGCAAATGAACCTAGGAAGAATATTCTCCAGCCTATGAGCCATAATCTTAGCAAGAATTTTATAGGAAAGATTTAACAGGGTTATGGGACACGAGTTTTTAATAAGGGATTTATCGCCCTCCTTGGGGATAAGTTTAATAATACCAAAATTGATGTTACTACCCAAAGTACCAATATCAATAGCTTCATTGTACAAATCAAGAAGAACTTTGCAAATCCAATTGCTATTAGCTTTATAGAATTCAGCGGGGAGCCCATCTAGACCAAGGGCTTTATCGTTCTTAAAAGAGTTAATGGCTTGCTCAATTTCTTAAATAGTTAAAGGTTGCTCAAGGAATGAAGCATTTTTATCCAAGATCCTATTGGGGATGAGATGTCTACACTAGTCACGAAGAAGCTTAGCTTCCTAAGATTCCTCGAAGGTGAAAAGATTAGCATAAAAATGGGAAAATTCTTCTATAATGGAATCCACATCAATGCTCATCACATTATTAATTATTAATTTATGAATATTCTCTTTGGCATGTTTCTGTTTAATCAAATTAAAGAAGAACTTACTACCTCTATCCCCAAATTGGAGCCAATGGGCTCTAGATCAAATCCTCACCCCCAAAGTCTTAAGTTGTTGATGCTTACTAAGAGTATGTTTAGCATTAGCCAGTTGAAGACAAAGATAAGGATCATCAGTTTTATTCTGAATAGCCAACTTGCCATCATAGAGATTATCATTCAGTCAAGACTCTATAAATCTAAAGTCTTTAGCTTTCTTTTGACCCACAGTTTTGAGTAAATTTTGCCAGGAAGCAACATTCATCCTCCATCTATCAATGTGAGATAGGGAAGGATACTATGAATTATTAATAAGTCTTATTATGGAAATAGCAGCAAGGGTGTCTTCATCTTTCAAAAGATTAGTGTTGAGCAAGAATTTATGATAATCTTCATTAATGTGGGTTGAGGAAGAGCCAAGGCTAACAGAGATGGAAATAGGGTGATGGTCTGAGAGGGTGGAAGGGACGATACTCACAATGCTCTTATGCTCATTAGGAAGAACAAAAAAGGTAAAGCTTGGAATATATCCTAGCTTGATCTTTTTGAAAATTACACCATGTGAACTAGATGCCTAGGTTAGAGTTTCTATTTCCACTTAAGGGATCAAACAAGGATTTAGAATTTTTAAAATTATACTAAGCCTTTCTTTCTTGTTCTTTCTAGGAGAAAGGAAGACCTCCCATTTTATCCTCCTATTTTTCTATCATATTAAAATCACCTCCAGAGAACCAAGGTATATCAAGAAGCAAGCTGAGCCAAGACCAAAAAGAAGATCTTTCAATATAATCATTAGAAGCATAAATAGCACATATACCAAATTGCCTATTATTGAATTCCAAAATTAACCAAATACCTCTATTACAGGGAGAGATGCCATGACATTTAATCCAAGGACCCCATTTTGGGCTAAGTGATATAGCCACACCTCCTCTTCCCTAAGGGTAGTTAGTGTGAATTTTCACCGCATCCTTCTAGATAAAATTAAGGTTGGAATCCAAACAGAATCTAGTAGCTTTAATCTCTTGCAACATAATTAAATCTAAATTACTCTTAGCACTAATAAAGCTCTTAATCATATATTTCCTATTGGGACATTCAAGTCCTCTGATATTTCAGGAAATGTAATTCATTGAGACAAATTTTTAGTAATGGATGCTTCCAACTCCATATTATCCTCCAAAGGAGTGTTAAAAGAAACAACATTATTTTGAACTTTATTGCTTTTTCCTTTGTTTTTGGAACCAAGTGGTCTCCCTTTCCTCTTTGAAGTGGGGATATCCTCACTTTCAGACATGGGAGGGGAGACACTATCCAGCATTAAGGCCTGGTTTTTAGTTATATTGGAAGTAGTTGGTATGACTTCCACATAATAGTCATCTGAGATTTCTTGGAAACTTTTGATAGGAAGTTTTGAAATAGAGGGGGTATTTAGAACTGAAGAGCCAGAATCAAAAGGCTTGACACACTCCTACACATGAACAATTATATTGTCCGTAGAAGGAGGAGGGAAAATTGGCTCCTTAGGAGCAACATTGTTTCTACTTGACCAGTTTTTCCTTTTCTTAGTAAATTTTTGAAACCCATCCGCATCTACAATGCTAGTAATAGAGGCAACTTGCAAGGATGGGGACAACATTGAGGTGGAGGGGGAAGATTGTGAAGTAACAAATGAAGGAGGTGAAGAAATAGGATTATTAGTAGTGGAATCCTTAATATTAGAGGTAGAAGGGGTATTTGAGGGAGCATTTGAGGGTTTGAGGTTTTTAGCAAATTTTCTCTTGAGGATTGGGCAATCTCTTCTAAGATGCCCTTCCTTTCTGCAGAGAAAAAACGCATTTAATCCACCCAAAGTTTCAATAGGGCAAGAAATAACTTCATCCGTAATGCAAATGGTAACTTCCTTAGGAGGATCATTACCAGGCTTTAGGGCTAGAAGAATCTTGGCATCAAGGTGAGGAACCAATCTTGCCGAATCATCCATGCCCAGGAATTTGCCAAGGGGTTCCACAAGTTGTGGGATGAATTTCCATAGAAAAGGGGGAATGCTCTTGATAAGGACCCATCTGGGGACCGAAAGAGCAATAATTTCTTCTAAATTAGCTTCAGCACTCTAAGCCAAAGCTTAGAAAGTGGTATTGCCCACATTCCAAAATTCTTTCTTAAGAACTGCAAGTTGAGATTCAGGGTTATTGAAAAATAGGACAAATCACAATTTTCAATATATGTTAATAATTTATAGATAATTAAACTATATTACATTTCAATTTTGAAACTAAATAATAAATATGAATAAAAATATAGCATTTGTAATTATATTTTTAAATTGTAATTATTTTATTTACATTAAACTATTGTCATTAATATTTCATATCTTGCACCAATTTTATTTTATAAAATTTAATATATCTTCATTGAATTTTTCATATCATCTTTACAATAAAAAGTTTATGATAGAAAATAAAATCCTTTATTTATATCATATTAAAACTATTATAATAATAATTATAAACTATATTATATATATAATATTTTATATAAATAATTAAATTAACATCATGATTTTGGCATGCTCAATCTTAAAAGTAAAATAATAATAATTAATAACAATTTCTTTAACAATATTTATTTCAATATTTTTCTCTATATTAATTAATATGCTATGTAAATTCTTTTCAATGACCACGGCTCCATTTCAAGCCAAATTTTATAAGATTAAACATAAAGCCTATTTCTACCCAAATTTGGGACACATGTACTCGAAGATTCTACTTGAAATCTCAATCGTTTCATAAAAGAAAGATCGACAACCCAAGATGAATTTCAAGCCGATTTAGGGAATGTTTTTCCATATGCCTAGATTCATCTGGAATTGTGACACGTGTCTGCTCATTGGAAGACTTTGTTAATATTATTAATAATTATGTTTATAAACAATTATCACAATTATCAATATATGTTAATAAATTGTAGATAATTAAACTATATTACATATTAATTTTAAAACTAAATAATAAATATGAATACAAATATAACATTTGTAAATATATTTTAAATTTTAGTTTTATTTAAATTAAAGTATTTTCATTATAATTTATTATTAGTACTTGACGGTAGGCTTAGGCCTAAGAGCTAAATATTTCATTTTCAATGTGATTCATTAACGATAATATTTTTATTTTTTAATGTAAGTGCATTGGCTTATATTTAATATTTTAATAATATATTTTTAATAAATTATTATTTTTTTGTCATTTAATTAAAAATAATATTACTTATATTATATAATCATTTAAGATTTATTTTCATAAAAATATTATTATTTTTAAATTATAATTATTTATTATATAATAGAACATATAATATAATATTATTATAACCATATGATATATATATAATAGTACATATATATCAATGATTATATTTATGAATAAAATTTAAATTTAAATTAACATCAATAATTATATAACATTTTTATTAATTAAAATATTTAATATATTATAATAAATTTATTAAATTTAAATTAGATTTATATAAAAACTAAAGGCAAGTATAATGACACTTGTTTCATATCTTGCACCAATTTTATTTTATAAAATTTAATAAATCTTCATTGAATTTTTCATATCATCTTTACAATAAAAAGTTTATGATAGAAAAGAAAATCATTTCTATAATAGAAAAGAAAACCTCATTTATTTATATTATATTATAACTATTATAATAATTATTATAAATTATATTTTTATATATTAATTTCTTTTAATATAAATAATTAAATTAACCTGAAAATGGGACACATGTACTCCAAGATTCTACCTAAAATCTTGACTGTTGACTAAAAGAAAGATCGACGGCCTGAGATGAATTTCGGGCCAATTTGGGGAATGTTTTCCTATGTGCCTAGATTCATCTGAAATCATGACACATGTTCAGTCATTGCAAAGCTCAATTAAGTGTCATGACTCAATTCATTTATTAATAATTATGTTTAGTCTTTTAAAAAAAAAATTACTCAATCCCGACTCGGCAATGCCACAATTGTTAACTAAAAGGAAGATCAACGCCAACGGGAATGACCCGGGTCCCGGGATGAATTTCAAGTAAAATTTGTGTCCACTATCGCTATTGTCAAGAAACATTCAGAATCATGACACGTGTCCTTGACAAGTGTCACAATTGACATGTGTCACGATTTTGGATGACTCTTGACAACAGCGATAGCATTTCACAAATTGACCCGAAAATCATATCGATAATTAAGTTCAATTTTTATTAATTTATTTATGTAAAATGAAAAATTTATTCAAATGTATATTAATGTAATAGATTTTTACTTTTTTAAATTATTGTTATGTACATTACTAAATTATTGAGTCTTGATTCTTTATGTCATTTACATGTACACTGTACATACTATTAGTAAAGTACTTAAAACCATTAATTACTTAATACTTTCATTTTAATTTTTAACTATTAACCCTCTATGTTTTTAGAGTATGAAGTTGAAAGTTCTCCAAGTCGAGTCTAATACGATAGGGTTTTCAATTTTCAAATTTTCAAAGACTAGCAGAATTTCATTTTGTGTTCTAAAGACTGAAAGTGTGAAACTTGAGTATCAGATGACAACACTAATTATCCAATCTCGATTCTGGGTATTTAATTTTTTTAAAATTTTTTCATTGCAATTTGCAGCAATAGAAATCTTGATTTTAATTGTCTTAGGTTTACACTTTACAATTATTTTAAATAGGGCCTGAAGAAGAATTTTGTGTAATAACTAGTAGCAGGCATGGGCAAAACAAAGCCAAAAACCTCTCATACAAGTGCTAGCATAAAGGAAAAGAAACACATTATAGAACTCAGGCAAGTGCTACAAACCCCAAGTTTCACTGATGAATGTCATGATATTTTTTATCCTATTATCCATGGAGATTTTGGAATCATGGGAATTAGACACTCATTGTTTAATAAGTGGAAAGATCCACTGAGGGGGAGAAATTATTACAAATATAACAATAGTATTCGTTCACATACAAATAAACTAGCTACTCTGGTTACTAGATTAGCAAACCTCACTGTACTTGAAGTATTCCCTTGCCTTAAAATTGTAATGCTATGCGCTCAAAATTATGATGAAAATAGACAGACAATTTTAAACCAAAACACTCAGGAGGAAATTTTATCCATAAGTTAGAGTGAATTTTTCACTCTATTAGACTTAGTGCTAGGGTTTAAACTAGAAAGCTTTAACAAGTGCATTAACTTGGATAAATTAGCATAGGCTTATGACAAACTAGAAAGAATTTTTCAAGATTCATTTATTAAGGGTTTAATAAACTTAGAGTCCTCTACTAGTGTTACACTAGACATAGACCATAAGCCTCCTTATCAATATGATATTTTTGTGCCATGGGTTTAGAATACTATTTCTTTATTATCATTTTGTTTGTGATTGGACAGTAATAAGGAAGTGGGGGCTAGTTTTCTTGAAATGATTTATAATATCCATTGTCGAGGTCAATCAGTTGAGAAGGTAGATGTAAGATATAATTTTGTTCAACACATTGTTCAATCTATGCAACAACAATTACAAATGATTAAACAAAGTACAACCATAAGCAAGATGAAGACATTTAGGTTCACAAGTTACTTGTGCTACCTTCTTTCAGCAAAGTATCACCCAATATTTGAGACAAAGAACAACAAGCTTGATATTGAGGTCTATAAGTTTGATGAAAAAACTCAGAAGAAATCAGAGACTCCAAGTCCAGTATATGAGTAAACACATAAGATGAGGATAACTGCTACAAATTAAAACTACAACCATTTTGTAGACTTGTTTTTGGCACCTATTTACCAAAAAATCACAAGCATTTTGATTCCTAGATTGTATGTGTCTTGTAAAGATTGCATTCAATTAGGAAGTCAAATTCAATTGGCTGACTAGTTCTTCATGAAAGAGTACATTGTCTTAAGATTTTATGGTTCAGCAGTTGAACCCTTCAAACTTCCAATGCATGTTACAGAAAGGGTTTTTTCACTAGAATATGTACGGCAGATGGAGAGTGCAGATGAACTTTTCAATGGACAACAAAAAAAAATGATATTTCCTTCCTTGCCTTTCGCAATTGGAGGCTTCACATTTGAGAGAAAGGCTTTCAAAGTGGCAAATGAATTGGTAAATTTTTTTTGCTTTGATTTTGTTAGTCACTATAATTATGATCCACTAAACATAATAAAAATGAGACTTATTGCCAATGGGAACTCTGTGAGAAAATATCAACATCACGAGATGCCATTGATAGAAAAGTTAAAATATAAGAATTCATCGGATGAGGTTAAGAAAAATATGAAGAAACATGAAATAGAGAATAATATTTCAATGCAAGAATTGTCATCCCAAATTATGACATTGCACAAATTAGAGCCTCTAACATACTTAAATTTCTATGAGAAAGACTCTGAACCTTCTAAGAGGTCTATGCCAAAAGCAATTAAAGAGGCATGTGCATCTGCTTTGTGGTGTCAAACCAAGATGACTAATTTTTGGAAACTGAGGCAAATTTTGGATGAACCAAGGACATCAGTTGGTTTTGATGAAATTGAGGAGAATGAAATTTTCAGTGATTATTGGAATAAAGAGCATCCAACTGTACTATATGATTTTGGTAGTGACAATGATAATGAAAGATAGAAGGACATCAAGTCTAATGTCGACATTCAAGGTATCCAAGATTCTGAGTCAACCAGGGGCAAAGATATTATTAAACTTCAAATGAGTGATTCTGTTAAACAAACGTATAGTAAAGGGGCAACTATGATACAAAAAATGGTTTATGCGGGTATAGGGCCCATTGGTGCAAGTGGTGAAGGGATTTGGAATCTAGTTTCAGTACCAAACCCACCCAAAAGAGGATGTAATCCAATCATTGGACTCTTTGAGATTGAAGATGATTCATCTAGAAAGGGAAAAAAACACTATACTTCTACTTCTGAAGGTCATCCCAACACATTATTTGTTAAATCTTCAAATCTAGTTGTAGTTGATCCCATTGGCATTGGCACTGGCACTAGCATGGATGAAACTTGTGCAAAAAAAAAAAATAAGTTATGACAATTACACCACCAAAAATGTCAGTGGTTATTTCACTAATGTATGCAGCAGTAGCTTCTATACAAAACCCAGAAAATAGTCCTAAAATGTCAAGATTTGGAGTGGGCCATCTTCAGTCTATTTGCAATCCTCAAAATACAATTGTAGGTGGAGTAATTTTAATTGGAGTTGGAGGATCATACAATGATACAACTGATAATTCACCTTTCAAATACTTAATTATGTCAATAAACCTAGATTTTAGTTTGAATGAGTTTGCATCAAAGTTTGAATAGACAAGTGAAAGAAATAGGCAAATTATGAAGAATTTGAAAAGTGATGCAGTTGTTGAATGTCAGGCATCTACTAACAAAACATTTCTAACATATGATCCAAATAATGAAATGATAAACTTCATGGTTGTTATGCCCCTGGGTAGAGATAATAATCCACCAGAAAATGTAATAAATCATAGTGATATACAAATTACCAGTCTTCAAATGGATTTGTCAAAAGTGAAAAATATTGACAAAATCAATATATCAAAAGAGAGCAAGAAAATGGTCTACTCTACACTTCTAAAAGTAGAGAGGGAAAACAAAAGGCTTGCAAAGCAAATAGAAAAGTTATAGGTAGACCTTAATAATGTGAAGGTCAAAGAGAAAGTAGCAAACAATAGGTTCAAAGAATTGCAATATAGGATAAAGAATGCTTCTCCTATAGAGGCAATTGTCCAACAAGAAAAGATGAATGAACAAGTGCAAAATTTGACTAAAGAATTAGATGAGTGCCAAAAAAGACTGCAACATGAACAAGCCTCTACTACACAGTTGTTCAAGTCTATAGAGAGTAGTGCATAGGTCAACAATAAATTGAAAACTAGCCTGGACTCTATTGTCAAGAAAAATAATAATTTGAAGATTGAATTTGAGAATGAAAAGAAAAAAGAGGAGTCTAGGGCAAGGATGATTTATAATTTGCAATAGGAATTGGGGAATGAAAAGAAAAAAGAGGATTCTAATGCAAACACAATCCACAATTTGAATAAGCAATTAGAGAATATGAAAAGAAAAAAAAAGAGTCAACTGCAAAAACAAACCTTGATTTGAAGAAAGAATTGGAGAATGCAAAGAAAATGGAGTCTAGTGCTACTGCAAGCACTAACACAATCTACCATATGAGGAGGGAATTGGAGAATGCAAAGAAAAAAGAGGAATTGGCTACAAAGAAAATCCTTGATTTGAGAAAGGAATCAGAGAATATTAAGAAAGAGGAGTCTACTCAAAGACTCCATGATTTGAAGAAGGAATTGGACAATGTGAAGAAAAAGGAGGAGTCCACAATTGCAAAGACAATCCATGATTTGAAAAGAGAACTCAGGGATGAGAAGAAAAAAAGAGGTAACTTCTACAAATACAATCCAAGATTTGAAGAAGAAATTGGAGGATGAGAGGAAGAGAGAAGCTAATTGGCAAAGGCAACTAGAGGAAATACAGAAATAGAGTGAAAAAGAGATGTTTGAAATGAAGAAAAAGATGGAGAATGTAATTGCATAAGATAGAACGACCTCTTCCAAAAACCATTATGTGAAGGATACTATAATAAACACGATTAAGCTTATCAAACAAGAAAATTGGGACAAAATAATGAAGAATGGTGATAGTTTGTTTGAATGGCTTGATTTAAATAGCAATCTCAGACTTGTCTTTGAAAATGTTAAAAATGATGTTCAGGGTAAAAAATGAATCTTCACCAATTCCTTAAAAAATCTTGCTAACCAAATTTTGAGTAAAGTACAAAGATCTAGTGATAGGGATTTGGCAAACCATGGAATAAACAATTTCTTGGATGCCTCTGTAATGACCATTGATGTCTATCGCAATTGTGACCAAGTAATAGAAATAGTTGAAGCTCTCAAATTTGCTTCTAAACACTTGATGAAGATGAATCACATCATACTAAAATTGCTAAATGTTGGATTACCAAATACAGCTAACTCAAATGGCAGATTTATTGGAAAAGAAGATTCCATAAAAAAGTTGAAGGATAGCATGAATTCTGATTTAGGAAACTTGCCTAAGGAAACCACTCTAAAAGGAATTGCAAGTTGCATCAAACCACTATCAACAATTAATGGAGCTATAGACAAATTCCTCAATTCATATAAAACTATCTCTCAGAAGTATTCATTATTGACGAGGTTACAACTATTTAGCTACAACCTCAAACAAATAGAGCTTCCAAATGATGCAAAATGGAGCAACCTAAAGAAATTCATTACAGTTGGGTCATCTTCTCAAACTATTACTGTTGTTGTCAATGGCAGTCATAGTTGATAGCACTAAGAAGTAACAAGTTGGTAAGTGATAGTACTATAATCATTTTGTTACTTGTTTCTCTTTAATTTCAAATTTTGGATTTAATTTCAACTTTGTTTAATGTTAATTGTTATAGGAATCAAGAGCCAACATATCAAGATAGTTGGGCAGCCAGGCACTGACATACTATTACTACACAGATTAGATGGAAAAAATTTCCCTACTACTTGAAAAAATTGCACAATTGGCAATGTGGCAAATTAGAAATGTGATTGTATACCAAAGTAACAAGAATTGGAATCAGATCAAAAACGGCAAGCTTGAATCGAATCATGAATCAGCCATGAATTAAAATCAAATCAGCCACAAATTGGAAAATATAAAAAAACCCTTGAAATTTAGTAACTTATTTCATAAACCCTTTATTGCTGATTCAATTCACTGATTCACAAAAAATTGTTTGGCTTGAATCGAATCATTGAATCATGTGAATTGCATGAATCATCATGATTCTTGGAACTATGTTGTATACACATGATAATTTGATTATATATACAATTACAAATTGACCTACAGTTATTGTTTCCCTTATATCTACAAAAGGGAATTCAAGGTTAATGGTCATTTCAATTTGACATTGAGTCATTTGCAAAGGGTTGTAATTGTTTGTAATTATTAAATGTATTATGTTACAGGCTGATTTATAATTATAAATTATAATACAATTTTTTTAAAATAGAGCTTACTTTGTTAAATGCATTATGTTAAAATTTCTTAAAGAAAGTAGAATCAATGAAAATCTCAACATATTAAAAAATACAATCAATGAAAATCTCAACGTGTAAGTTTGTAAAATCAACATGTTCAAAAAAAAATTAAGTATATATAAAAGGACAATGAATGAAGGCTATAAATTGACTTCTAAAAACATAATTAATTAGTAGATAGAGTCTTAGATCAGAGCTACTACTACTAACCTACTACTTGACTCATGCAAAAGTTAGAACTTGAGGTTGACAAGCTGCTATAGTTGCCAATCTGCCCGAACCAGCTCAGCATCACTATCATCAGAATCCTCCTCATTTATTGTATACAACATTTCATTATTCATTGTGTTTTCTTCAGATTCACTATCAGCATCAATATGCATGCC
Source organism: Cupressus sempervirens (assembly GCA_028749045.1). Classification (NCBI taxonomy): domain Eukaryota; kingdom Viridiplantae; phylum Streptophyta; class Pinopsida; order Cupressales; family Cupressaceae; genus Cupressus; species Cupressus sempervirens. The sequence continues at coordinate 671,949,285 of CM053790.1, read as the reverse complement.
AAATTTGACATCATCTTCATTGCTTCCAATATTAGGACATGAACCACTGCCACTGCCATTGCCACTACCATTGCCACTTGGGTCTGAAATGTTGGCAATCTCTCTTCTTTGACATCGGTTTCTCCAAATGCTGAGAGCCCTATCATAAGGGAAACTATCTACCTCATACCAAGAATTATAGAGCCTCAAACAATTATCCAAATTTTTGTCTAATTTGTTTCTAACCTTTGACTTCAAGAAGCCTAAAGTACTGAAAAATCTCTCATTCTCCACTAAACTTGACATCATTGTCAAACATAAATTGGTGAGCTTGAAATAATCCGGTATTGACTCTCTCAATTGATTTCTCTCACCAAGGTTTTTCCAAAGCTTTGTTACCACTCCCTCTTCATTTGGGTTCTCCATAAGATCATATTGTTCCCTCATTATGTTTGTAAAAGAATATGATTGATCTCTCAGTCAAGAGTCATCTAAAATTCCATTTATAGTTACTCAGTTGATTACTTTAGGTTTGTAAAAATCTTGAATCAAAGTTGTCATCCTTCTTCAAAAATCAGTCAGACAGTTTAGAGACCAATATTGTGGAAAAGCAATTGACATTGCTTCAAGCAGTTCCTCTGGGGGGAATCTAAATCTAATTTCTAACGAAAGATTGTAGCAAACTCACTTGACAAAATCAAGCATAGAGTCTTTGATCTTCTTGAAGGCTTCACTTGTAACACGTGAAAGTACCTTCTCTGGTTTTGATTCAACTTCGCTTCTTGCTTCATTGGGGTTGGAGTTGGGGTTGACGCAGGCATAGTATTGCATTGGTATGTCAACTCCATGTACCCTGGCATAAACCTCATCATTTGCACCAATATGTAAAAAGTTTCCAAGATTGTTCAAATCTATGATTTCTATCCACTTTGCAAACTTTGATTCATCTAATGGTAGTAATTGATACAGAGTATCTAGGCTATTACATGTCATTTTACGCAACTTATTATATTTTTCAATGTACATAGCTCTTTGTTGAACCTTTTTTATAATATTTCTCATGTCTTGTAGCATGGGGAGAATGGCTGCTAAAGTTAAGAGTATCTTAACATTAGTTAGACTTGAATATAGCTAAGGGAATCTATCTCGCATAGAGTGGATTAGTCCAAGCAAGGAAGGATATTCAAATATTACTCTATCCATTGGTCCATCCAAAGAGATCCATCTAGTATCATTGTCTCTATGAAGCTTCCTCAAATCTGTAAGTCCTTGAGCAAAGTGTTGAAATTCTCATACTCGTTTTGGACTTCAACAAAAGTATTGGTAAATTTCTTTGATTAGAGATTCCACTTTACTTACACAACCAAAATTGCTGACAATTCCAAAAGCTAGATTCATTCGATGGGTCATGCAACATGAATGGGAATAACATAGGGTGCCAAATCATTCTTGATCATTTTGCAAAGACCGCCTTTATGACCTTGCATAACTGAAGCTCCATCTGCTCCAACACACACCAACTTGTTGGAAATCTCCATTTTATCCAAACCTCCACATTCAATTAGAGTACTCTTTAATAAATCATATAAATTTTCAACTATCGCACTACAATTCAATTTAGCAACAGATAGTAGAAAAGGTTGATGATAAAGATTGTTTATAGTATAAACATGCATGCACACCCAGGAAGTATTTTCAATTGTTGTAACTTCATCTAGAGGCAATGCAATAAAATTTGAGCATTTTATGTTTTCCTTTATATCTTCTTTTTCAACCTGTGCAAGACATCTAGCCCATTCCCACTGGCTATTTACTAACTAGTGATTGTTCAGATAGTTTCAAAGTTTGAAAAAGTGCAATAAGATAGTAATTGAAGGGTAGTATGTCATAGGTCATCCTCTACTCAAAATATAAAATATTACACTTAATTGAACTATTGTTCCCATATTTTTCACTTCCATTGCTTTCCCAATGAAATTTTCGATGGGACCTTTTATTGTAGAATGTTGCTCCCGTATTTGCTAGTGTAACTCGTATATTTTGACATTTCTTATATGTAGATAGTTATCCTTTGTTTTCCAAGTTAGCACATATTTTTCAACTCCATCTATAGTTTCCTTTTTGTAAACTTTACCAACATACTTTTCTATGGTATCAAGTTTAAGCCACAACCTCTTCTCCTTCTTTGTTATCTCTATACAAATCTTACATCTGCATTCTATAGGAGGCTCACCATCAATTGGATTGCCCACTAGTTTAATGAACTAGTACTTTTCCACCCATTCTAACTAAAAATTCCTTTTGGATAGATCCCAATGAGATCGATCTTTCTTTGATTCCAATTTTCCTTTCCCTTTTGTGCATGAACATGATTTATGGAATCACTTTTGGTTTTCTCACCAGACTGGTTTGGGACTGACTCCAACTCTATAATATCGGTTTCTAACTCCCTACTTAGGGGAAGTGCCTCCAAATCATGTTCAATTTTATTCTCAACTAAGATATCAGGTTCACTAACTTGAACTTTAATACGATCTGAGTCTCCAACTTGTGATGAATCTCCTTTTTCAACAAGCACTGGAGATCTAACTTGTGAATTTTTTAGGTTGCCAACATTTCCACCACCAAAATATGTCGCTATGCTTCTAAATTTTGGTAACAATGGCCTCTCTTGGCTTTTAGGGATCCTACTGAAACCCCTGTCACCCCTCTTTTTTGACATTGCAAACTGATAAAGGCTGCCAAAAAAAATCAACTTAGTTGTTGAACAAAAGACTCAAATAGTGATGACTCAAAGACTGTGAACAGTGACAGTAGACTACTTAGACTACATATAATAACAATAATATGATTCATTCTCCAAAAAATGGTACTACTGCTACAATACTACCCAATATAATGTGCAAATCTATAGGCTAACTTAGCATGTAAGATGTCCAGTCACCAATGGATACTAGATAGTAAAACTAAAAAATAACCAATACCACTATACCAATACGGTAGTACCACTATCAACATAAAAAAAATTAAAAATTACTTTCCTTTTATGAAAACTAGGGTCCACGAGTCAATGGGCAATGCACTCATCACTCTGAAACTTCAGCAGAAATAATAAATGCTAGTCTCTAGACTAGAAAATAGTGAATTGTGTAGAATAATAATACCTTATAGTCCAATCTAGGTTGGAAAATTATGCGGGACTAACAAGAGGGAATGTCAAATGTAGGTGAAGCGCACCTTCCTATGCAAGCCCATAGTAGGAAATAGTTGGCTAAATAGGGCTAGTGGTTAATACATGTTGGGAAAATGGTGGGTGATGCCCAACCCAAGGGAAAATTATTTGGTTGTACTAATGGTGAAATGACATGGGCCAATAAGAAACAAACATGAAAAATCTAGCAAAATGTTTAAAATAAATGTATCCAAAATGTATAATGCATTGGTGATTGGATTGATATTTTTGACCAATCATCTAATAACTAATGGGTGACTACCACGGGCATTGAACCCAAATTTGATAAATATCTGGTGACGTGATTGGCCTATGTTGCATGTGCTATTTTCCAAATGATGATTGACCCATGAGACAGGATCACCAAAAGGAAAATATTCACCGCTAAAGTAATCTCTGGCTCAAAGTCATAGTGTTTACCAAGTCATACAATGTAAACCAAGAGACTCAGTTTATATGACGAGTTTCACAATATCTACCAAGTTCAAACTAAGTTTAAGACTACTTAGAAGTGATCAGTATGGACTAAACTTCTATGTCTACAAAGTGCATGATGATGTCGAGCATTGATAGTGGATGCCAAGTATTAGAACCTCACCGAGTCAGTCTTCAGAACTCAAATGTCTTCATGTGGACCGACTTTGTAATATTTTTGTTAACTTGTATTGTGGTCAACTTTGTAATTTGTATAATTGAATTGGTATATATGTAATATCCAAAAGAGTAAGGAATGTGAATTGGAATGCAATGTAAGTGAATAGAATCAAAGAAGAGTAGAAAGAGAAAATTACAAAGGCTACAGTAGTATAAGGAGCAGCAAAGTCATATATATCACAACAAGGTGATTTGTACGTAAAGGAATCTCATATAGCAAACCAAGTTGCAAATCAGAGATCATCTACTATTTCATCCTAATAGGTGGATTAGTCAAATCCTTTAACAAGGTAGACCTAATAGTCTTTTATAAATCTCTTTACCGAGTGCATACTTAATTGTATGTTTGTAAATCATTTCACAAGGTGGACCTAGCAGTCCTTATTGCTCTTATCATGGCAGATCATTAGAAGTGATCAATGTAAGCTTTAATGAACTAACTTTATACTACAATACTAAATTTTTTGGGTATCATCCCCACCCCAGTTTTACTTTCTATTTGGAAGGTTTCTGGGTCACCAAATCTTTGTGTCGCAATGTTAGAATGCTTTCATGTTTTCAGTTTCTTATGCATGCAATTAAATCAAATTATATGTGATGGATTATATGCTAATTGAATTATTGGATTAAGAGTTGAGATTCTTGAAGTTTTAGAAGTTACTGATTCACCCTTCCCCTCTTAGTAACTTAGCATAGTTTTGAATATTTCCAACAATAGGATCAAGGGTGGTAGTGTGTACCAATTTTCTAGATAATAAAATGCAAAGTTTTCAATGCTAGATAAATAAAGACTCATTCTAATTTTACACATTGTAAATTTCTCGTTGTTCAGCATCGATACGTCTCTTATACATCTTTGGATCTTTATCTTAAGTCTTCCAAAATTGTTTCTCCAATTGCCAATGCTCTAATACCAATTGTTAGATAACTAAGAGAACATTGAATCATTTATCCTCTAGCCCTTTCAAATAATTCACTAGTCTTATAGAAAATTTATCTTATCATTAATCAACTCTGTAAACATAGTAAACTTATTCAATCTTATGCATCAAACAAATTTCACTCACTATGTCGAGTATCAACTTCATCAACCAAATTACACAAATAATAATAGTTTTAGCATGTAAATAAAATAGAATGAAAAAATCCATTAACGCGATGATTTTTAACGTGTAAACACGATTAGGGTAAAAATCACTAGGGACTAATTACCAAAAAAATATTTTCAATCTTTCAAAGTGAGCTTGGTTAAGAGGCAACATTGTCAAGGTTACAAGCACACTGCTAGGTGTGACCCTATTAGGGGATTTTCACCAAAGATCATCTAGACCTTATCACCCTTCAATGAGCGGCCTCTCTAAAGCACTTACAAACATTCAATAGAATGTCGCCTTATAGTAAGATTTACAAATAAAAAAGATTGTTAATTTCACTTGGTTAAAATATTTTCTACTACAATGGTTAGAGAGTGACAATCAAATGATCTAATAAATATGCAACTCGCTTTTCTTTTCTAGATCTCCATTCTACTCAATATCTATGTGTATTTATTGGCCATCGCAACAACACTTTAATTCTCCTCAACTTTACACTTCAAATTTGCTCAGTATGATCAATTCATTTAGCGCTTTATCACCATCTTATCAGTAACTCGACTAGAAAATGGATCAACAACATTTACCATCTTGTCTCTTCCTTATATAGATAAATATTTTTACCACTTCATCACATTCATCAATTTTTTTTGCTTTAATTAAAATCGTCAATTAATCTCTTCTAGCTTGGTTGCATTGAATCTAGACACTTAAGAAAATGTTTTAACCTTGAACTTTGTGTTTCACCTTGGATCACAAAACACGCTTCAAATCTTCATCATCAAATCTTTCCTTAATTGTTCCATTCGTTGATCCTGCTAACTATCTTCATCCTTATCTTGGAATTGTTTAGAATAGTCTAGATTTTTTGTTGATGTCATCATTTACTTGATCTTTTGCAAACTATTGTACCTTTATCATAATGTGTTCTTCCTTTACCTACCTTCTCCATGCTTGGTTAATACTATGCTTGGTTAACATTTGATTTTCTTAGTTAACCTTCCTCATGCTCGCTTAATACTATTCTAACTTAGTTCACCTATTTTCCTCTTCATTTACTGACCACTATCTCTAGCTTGATGTAACTTATCTATTCTTTGTCTTTTCACTTGCCAATCATTCCTTCATTTTTTGACCAAACTAACTTTCTTATACATCATCTAAACATTTCATGAAATCATATAAAATAGACAAACCAATATTACACTTTCATAGATTGATTCATTAGCTGCCTAATTAGGTCCATATACTTATCATCTCTTCAAATCAACTTCATACTTTGCCTTTCACTTCTTCACTCAATACTACATCCTTCAAATGATTGCAACTTACATTAATTAGTATTGTCAAACAAGTTGACATCAATAAAAATGTAAAAATAATCTAACTCTTCTACATACACTTTTTATCTTGGTTCTGACCTTTTTCTTCATCAACATCACTTCTATCCAAAAATCTCTCCCTTTTCATTTATCATCATTAGTTTTGTCCAATAATAGCATTAGTGTATCAGTTGTGTCCAAATGAAGAAGTGACTAAATCCTTTGAATTAGTAAAAGAAGCTATATAGGTAACAATGTTGGTCAACCCTTGTTTTAGAAAGGACTTTATCATATATTGTTACACTTTAGAGCATACCATGTATGGTATCTTGTTGCAAAGAAATGATGAGCATATAGAATCCCCTATTGTATATATGAGAATACATCTAAAAAAGAATGAGATGAATTATTCCTTGGTGGAGAAACACACATTTGCATTAATGAAAGCAATCAAGAATTTTAGGCATTATATTATACATTCTCACTCGGTGATATATATATACAAAATTTAATAGTCAAAAATATTATAATCCAACAAGGGGTAGGAGTCAATAATAAAGTGGTGTATGTGTCCAAAATCCAAGAATTAAACCTAGATATTAAACCTACTAAGTGGTCCCTAGACAAGGGATATGTTGTTCAATTGTGGAAAATAAAGAAGAAGAGAATCACATACCATTGACTTGGTTATTCTATGCGATCCTTGTTTCATCAAAGTTTGTCACCATTTAGCATATAAAGAATTCTATGACTACATGAATTTAACCTAGCTATGAAACCCACTAAGTTGGTCCCTGGACAAGGGATATGTTGTTCAATTGTAGAAAATAAAGAAGAAGAGAATTACATACCATTGACTTGGTTATTTTACATGATCTTTGGTTCATAGCAGGTTTCACCACTTAACATTTGGAGAATTTCATGACTATATGAATCCCAAGGAACATAGAAATTTGAGACTGAAATCTACCAAATATGTTATTGAAGATGATGTTTGGTATAAAAAAGGTCTCAGTGGGATGTTCTTAAGGTGTGTTGATAAGGACCAACAAGAGAAGTTACTAAAGTTGTTTCATAATGAAGTCTATGGTGGTCATTATTCATCAACTATGACATTTTTTAAAATTCTCCAAAATTGCTACTATTGGACCAGAATGTTTAAAGATGTATACAAATGGGTAGAAAATTATAAAACATTAGTTATTCTCTAGTAAGCCACAGTTTGAAGCTCTTCCTTTGAGACTGATGGTTATAGATGAGCCCTTTAGATAGTGCGGTTAGACTTCATAGGTCATCTAAATACCTCATCTAGTTCCAGGCATTTGTAATTTTAAAGATCTAGATAGCTTTACAAGGTGGATAGAAGTTGTAGTGGTGAAGAAAACAACTTTTGAAATTATTGTTATTAATTTACCCTACCTCCTAAATTGCTATGTTAAAATTGCTTATATACTCCACCATGTGTTTTAAGTTGTTGATCATGCATATTACAGAATGGTTTGGATGTTGAATATGAAATTAAAAAATCAATGAACAAGTGAAATTGATTATTTTTATATACAAGTACCAAAATAGTACACTTTTATTGAAATATATTTCAGAACTATTTTATAAGGCACAAAATGTTCAAATTTTAGAGTGTTAGATACAATGCATTTAGATACCACACAAGTCATGGTAGTTCCTAATACAATATCTAAATAAACAAATTGCATAGACAGAGACAGAAAAGTATTGGAGAGATAAGGAGAAAAGCCTCCATTGCCTGAATGGAAGAGTTGTTGATCTGAATGTTGAAGAAGATTTGAGCTCGCATCTCCATCTTTGAATATGCCTACAAAATGTAAAGAAGGGGGTTAGTTCATACGAACTAAATAATGGGAACCATTCTAAATATCTTTGTACTACTTAGTGTTCCTAAAACATGATTATTCAGATAAATGTATTAAAAGATGCAAAGGCAAGAGAAATATCTGAAAGAAAATAAGGTTTTACGCTAATGGGTTTGTTTCATGTGTAGATATAGGTATGAAAACTTGAGGTTGTTGAAGGATCATGCATAAATTATACACATGAAGCCTTTATACTAAATCATGTAGAGGCAAAGATTGAAGATCTTGGGGAGACTATTGAAGGGGCATACATAACTTATAAGTATGGGACCTTCTGGTTGAACCAAAGCAACTGATTGAAGATTTGAGAAGATTTTTAAAGGGATATACATCAATTACAAGTATAAATCCTTTCAATCAAATCATGAAGCAAAAAGAGGACAATCACGAACAAAAGCATTAAAGAGATGAGTCATATTTGACATGAAACCTTTTTTTTATTTTATATACATATATAGAACATATCAATTAAACATTAAAGGGATAAGTTGAATAGGCTTGAAACCTTTTTTTTTAGATAGAGAAACAGGGCTAAAAACATCAAGTTGTTGAAAGAGAAAAAATACAAGTGTGCTAAATGAAAGATTGAAAATCAAACACAGTATCTAAGTGTAGTGATGATAGATTTCTAAAAGGTGACTTGGAAAATAAAAGTGCATGAATTCAAGAATGTATAGTAGGAAGAAAAAGATGTGTCAAATCTCAGATTTTATGCCAAAGAAAATCAAAAAAAGGATATATTAAACCATTTAGATCTGTTGGTCGAAATATGTAATGAAACTAAGTAAAGCTACAACACAAGCATAATGGTGATGTGACAACTATAAGACACAAGGTCATCAAAGAAAAAAACAACCAAATAAGGTATGGGGGGCTTTACAATGAGAAAAATCTAGCCATTAGTGGTATTCACACACATGTTGGTCTAGGAGGTTACCTCCAGTTTATTGTCTATATTGTTACCTCTCTTGGATTTCTTCGACAATCATTTGATGTTATTGTTGATGGTATTGAACAAAGAATCATACAAGCCCATGATAATTTACATCCTCGAAATGTCTATATAAACACATGTGAGATTATTGATGTTGGTGTTAATCCCAGCCCTAGTTTTACTTGAATAATCCACCAAATGAACAAGCATGATAGAAATATAATGTCAACAAAAACATGACTTTGCTGAAATTTTTAGATGCTAAAGGGGGCCCTATATGAAGCTTTAACTGGTTTGCAACACATGGAACATCAATGAGTCGTACAAATCAATTGATTAGTAAAACAATAAAGGATTGATATTCGAAAAAAAGTAGGGATTCTCCAACTTCTGAGAGATTAGAATCAATGAAAACTAATTACAATGCTAGTTCATTCAGCGAATATCCAAAAGAAAGAGTGCAATTAGTTACTAATGAATGAGTACATAAAGGAACAAAGTATGAAGTTGCAACCAACAAGAAAATATAATCAGGGCATTTTTTGGGCGACTGAGAAGGAATCAAAACAAACGCCATCTAGGTTTTGTGTAGAATGGGCCAAAATAGGCCTTTTGCAGGCAAAAATTTTAGGAGAGAAATGAATATATCAAAATCAATGTAAATAGATAATGATCTATTGCAAAATGGTCTGGTTATTTTTTTAAACTTTCATACTTTTTTTGTGCTAGTTTCTTCTCAGATCAAATCAGCACTAAATCAGAACAATGGAGATTATTTATATACAAGAATTCTTAGCTCCAAAAAATAAATTATAAACAACATGAGAATATCCATGAATCATTTCAAGTAAAAGAGTAGAGCTATATGGAAATGGAGTAACTCCAGAAAATACTGAAGAAAAGTATAGCTATAGCAAAATCTTAGCATGGAGTAAAAGACTATATACACAACTCTATGTGATCCAAATCATACCAACACTCAAGGCCACTAGCAACATATCCAAATACTAGCTATGAGAAGAAAATAGGGATTTATGGTTGTAAAAGACATAATTTATGTCACATAATGATTTAACCAAACTTCTACAGTGGTATTTTACCAAGGCTTGTATGGATAAAACAATTACCAAAAAAATGATTCTTTATTCTTGATATGTGCAAATTCAAGAAAATACCATAGAAAAAATGACAAAGAAGTTATGGCATAAACTAGGAAGGAAATGAACCAGCAAAACACTAACAATGAAGCAACAAACATACCCTTGTGGCAAGAGAAGGCACCCACGAAATTGTTAGTAGCAAGTCATAGTCGGAAAACAATGATAACCAAAGCATTCACGACATCAACAAAAACAATGGCCCATCAAGTACGTGAACCATGAAATAGAGAATGATAGCCATGAACATGGAAAAGTAGCCATAAAAAATTGTGAAATATGCCATGTTTCCCATCCAAGACAACAGCCACGGCATCAGCACGCATGGCTAAAGAAGAACAAATGGAGCTCACAGTAAATAACTAGGAGATATAACGGCATTCATGGCAAGCAACAAAGAAGAAATTTTAGAGAAAATATAAAATACCTTAGGGTTTATCAAACCCTTTTTCTCTTTCTACTTGCATGCATCGAGAATGAAATGAAATAATGACTTTCACCTTTCACCTTTTTGCCTTGTTAAATTTGAACTTGTTTGGATATATTTTGGGGCCCAGAACTTTGCATTTGTTAAGGAGATGTAATTTTATTTTTACTTTTAAGTAATAATATATGACTTGGTTTTATAAAGTCTATATTATTATTTAATAAACCTTATTGCATTATATAAATTATAATTATTATTAATTAAGTTGATATGTTATAAATCAACTAATTAAATAATAAATATTTAAATGCAAAGGTTGTAAAGAGGAAGATTAAAATTATAAAGGAAGGCAAAAGTAAGGGTTGATGACGTTATTTTTAGCTTAAAGTGTTTTTATGAGGGGAGTTGCCTTTTTTAAATGCCTAAATGTGAGGGTAAGGAGTCCAATGGCTATTTTTGGACTTGTAGACTATGGAGTCAATTATGGACCTATTTTTGACGAAATATGGAGCAGTTAAGGCCATTTTTGCATGCAGTTAATTTTGGGAGCCTATTTTATGCATTTTTGCATGGTTATTGATGAGATTAGCTTGACATTGAAATCTGACCTAGGGTTTTATACGTGATTTTGAGGAGATAAAGGTAGTTTTTTAGTTGGCTATCAGTTAGACAGGTGGTTGAGAGCAGTTTTGACTTCTTTTTTCCATACATATTTTTGATATCTAAATTGGGATTTTGAGCTCTATTTATTATACATTTACCTCATTATGAGGGGTATCTTCTTTTGGGCTCAGATTTTTTGTACATTGCAAATTTTGAGTTGATTGTAATAGCACCTTGTAGCAGAGATTTTTTTCAGCATTGATTATACAAATTCAACGGTTCCTTCTCATTAATTCTCATGCAATATTGTCAATTTTTCTTTTATGTTGTGTGTATCCTTCATTTAAGTTATATTTCTTATTGCATGTTAAAATCTCGATACTTGTGATTGCAGGTCTTTTTTTGTGTCCTTATTCTTTTTGTAGAAAATTGGTAAAATCTATGCTATCCTTTCAAAGAAAAATATTATGGGTCCTTGCATAGAATCACTTTTGTAATTGCATGCTTGTTTCGGTATTGTGAATCATTTGTATCTTGGGTAATTGGTGTTAATTAAATTGAAGTTGCATACAAGTCGTCATTGTATCACCTCATTTAGGTTTAGTATCTGTTATTTTCATTCACTTTTCATCCCTTTTCCTGCATGCAATTTAGGTTTTAGGTGATCACCATATATGAACCGATCTAGCTTCTAGAGATTCATCTCTCATTTTAGGACAACCCACCACCCGAGAGAGTTTCTATGTTTCAATAGGATAGCTAGATTTTGCATCTCACTATAGGTGCAATCCTGATTGACAACAATTATCTGCAATTCCCTAAAAGAAAATATTTTGGTCCTATTTGCTATTCACTAGAAGATAGTGACTGATAGTGCTTCTATTTTTTCTTCTGAGGAATTAAGCCTTTTCTATTATGACCATGGTATCCTCCAATCACATTCATAAGATTATTACCCCTAAGGAAATAGCCTGGCCAAATCCATTGATAAGAATCTAATCTCCATTATGGAGAAATTGGTGAATGAGAATGTGTGAGATTGGCAAAAAAAAATCTACAAAGTATTACGAGTTGATAGAAACTCTCCCAAGAAATCCTTAGGTATGACTCCTTTTAAACTAGTGTGTGGTGTTAAAGCTTAGTTGTCTTGTAGTGCCTCTCGTGTTTGCAGTTTGTACCTTGTTATGTTTTGATCCAAGAGATATTGTTACTCATGTTACTTTTTTACATTTTGAGATGACCTGAGGGTCAGATGTTATACTTTGATTTCAGTATCATAGATTTTAGATTACTATGTTGTTCAGTTGATCATATTTGCATGATGATGCCATTTTGAGATGACAATAGGTTTTATGATGATATCTGGTTATCTGGTATTTAGGCATATCTCTGATTATGTTTATGTGTTGGATTTAATGCTATGGTAATTTACTTCATTCTTTCTTTGTCATGTTTTATGTGAGCATGAGTGATGTAAATAGATTATTTAGGTATAGTTAAATAAATGATTAAATTATATTATTTAGTGCATTTATTTCTTTGGCTATGTTATTATATGCAATTGCACTTGATCGTGTGTTTTAGTGTGCAGGATTTATAACCCTGGCAGTGGCACATGGATTTAGTGATTCAACTGTTCATATTTTACCAATGTCATCTCTATATGGACGACGTATTTTATTTAATTGTTTAAATTAAAATATTTGGTGATTTGATTAAATCCGGACTCATTTGCATTATGTGACTAGACCTGTGAATGTGTCTATGCATTTAGAGGTTCGCATTTGTCATGAAAGTTAGTATGGTTTTCCGTGATTTTGTTATAAAGATTTTGAAGCTTTATTTTTATTGATTTTAATTTCTAGTAGCTTTGCCATAGATGAATTCCAATTACTTGGAATAGTCTTTTTTTGTTTGGGTTGATTTGAGGTCCTAGTTATTTACCCTAATTGATTATTCACTTGAAAAGTGAATAAGTATCCAAAGAGGAAATTAATTCCTCACTTCTCACTTTTACAAATTATCAATTTGAGAGCTTATTCCAAAATCTTCTTCTGGAGGATTGTCTTTATGTTCATTGTGAGTGCTACAAGCATGGGATCGTCATGAGATTAGTCTCATTGGATCCAATTCAGGGAGACCTTGCTTTTTTGAAACTTCTGGCAGCTTCCGCAAGATATTTATTTTATATGGTTGATTCCCATTTTAGTCTTTTTGGTTGTTAGGTAGGGCTCTCTTGTTTTTGTGTTTCAGCTCTATTTTTGTTTCTATTTCTGGTAGTTGTATGTTAGGAGGCTGAGAACTAGTGTTTTCCTTTGATTCTGATTGCTAGTTATGCCTAGTTGGTCAGGTATGAACATTTTCCTAATTTTTGAGATGAGGGTTTTGGGTTTCACGCCATTATGCTGGTTTTTTTTGCATATAATGTCTGAACCCAAATTTTATTGGATTTTTGTGGATTGTGTGCCCAAAGACCAAATGGGTTTTAATTTTGAAGTTTTGAAGCTTTTATCTCGATTTGTATGCCACCCAGTTTTCTCAAATTTTCTTGGCATGATGTTGGTCATGGACTTGGATTATCCATAGGATGTTAGTCAGACCACTATTGCACTTTTATGTTACATCGGGATGTGTGCTACATCCATCCTCCCGAGCTTGTGTTCGGTTGAGTGTTATTTTGCTTATGTTCTCATCCAACCCGTGTTTTATGATCTTTGTGATGGTGGTGCACTACACATGAGAACATGCACGTGCATTTGTCAGGTGACTTGTGAGGCACAATCTCCCATTTGTATTTCAGTTGAGTTATGTTCTTTGGGGTTGGGTTGGGAATATGCATGCATACAAACACTCATCATTGGATGAGTATGGGTAGGGTAGGGTAGCATGGAGGGGGCTTCTATCCCACAACCTTAGTGACTATTTCCCATAGGGTTGGCATAAAGAAGTTCTATCTAAGTGATAACTAAAACCAGGGGGCATCTCTATTGTTTTTTGGAGAATGAAATTCGGTGTTTCAAGTACTCTTTCGGATTGCTTGAATTTCTAGACTTTGATAGATCAGAGATTTCATGTTTGGTTTTCGTCTTTTAGTTTGAGTGTGTCAGTTGGTTATGGCATTTGGAGATTTCTTGGTAGTCGAGATTGTTGGTTAAGTCTTCTGGTGCGATCTTTATGATCCTTGTATGTTGATTTTCATGTGCATCCATACTTGTTTTTTTTTTATAAAAAAAATCTTGGCCTTTATTTATCCTTGTTCTAAGGATCTCTAGGCAGGGCATTACATGTCTTTACCACTAGAACTCTCAGCACCCAAGCTATAGAAAGCTATTGAACATGATATTTTTCAACATGCCTCGAAGAAAAGAATAATGTACTTAACAAAAATAGAATAGGAGAAGCACGAACTATTTGGTCATATTACTCTTTATTAAGCCCAAGTGAAAAAAATAAATTGAATAAAGAGCCACACCAAGAAAATTCATTATTGGAGCTCAAGTGTTTCTTTGGAATAAACAAAGAGAACCAAGAGGAGCTCATGGAGAGTTTGACTCACTCTGGAAGGGGGCACTTATCATTAACTAGGTGGTTCGACCAAATACATTCAAACTAGAGTATTCAAATGGCACTTTGTTGCCCCTGCCTTACAATTGATAGGATCTAAAGTTTTACAAGATGTGAAACAAGTACCCACTATATTGTACATAGTTCTTTAATTGTTGTATTGTTCATCTTTTGGATTTTTATTTTGTTGCCTTGTGAAATTTCCCATATATATTTTGCTCTGGTCTTTGGGTCATCCCACAAGTTGTCAATAATAGAGGCTTATGTATTGAATTGAACCCTTTTGTTAGACTTGATAAGGCCCACAGCTTTGGATTCAACCTCTACCGTTAGTATCTATGTTTTACAATTATCAAAGAAATGTAGAGTTTAAAAGTTGTCTTGATTGAACTTGAACCTTGTCTAAAGGTTCAATGGTTCAAAGTTCACCCCCAAAGGCTCCTTTGTTGTTAATGTTCTATTTGTTCATATGTCTTAAACCTTAGATTCTCTTTTACATTAGTCTTTTTCCAATTCTCATTAAACACGAACCCTTGAAATTATTACTTTTTCATAAGGTTCACATTGAAGGGTCACTCATGTTCGAGTGATGAAGGTAATTATAAGTAATATCAAAAAAATACACATGGGGTTTATCATAATTGATCTTAAGCATAGATTTCATTATTGTAAAAAATAATCATTGGAAGGTGGACTAGCAGTGTAAAAGGACATTATTAATTACTATGTCAAAACTACCATCTTTTCAGTGATCACCTTGCAATGAACAAATGAGTTTTCTCCATATATATTTCATCCTTAGTTATTTTCATCATTACATACTATGTTAATGAAATCACTATCATTATAGAGTTGAGATTTACAAGGTGAAAGCTAGTGGAGGTAATTATAGGTCACTATAATTTTAGAAAGATTTGATGAATCCTAAAGGTGACTTCTAGTGAGCCTTTTTGAATTGTTTCTTATTTATAAGAAAATTTCTCGCTACCTTGTCTTTGTTTAGCTTTAAAAAAATTATATTATAATCTTTTAAATTATGCAATGAAATCATGAGACTTGTCCTTCCTAACTTAGGACAAACATCTTACTTAGTGAGTAGTCTCCTAGATATCGATGATACTTCCATGGCTCAAGCCAATTCAGAGGAGTTCCATGAGAAAGTTAAGAATCTTGCAGAAGGCTCTATGATGGAGAAAATTGTTAATAGTGGTTTGGTCGAAGCTAGAGCCTTTTCCAATAGTTGTTCCACATCCATGAGTGGGATTGGAATGCATGAACAAATTTGACCCACCAAAACATTATATCTATAAAATTGATAAGAATTAGCTAGCAAGAATTGATTGAGAAACAAGGATGGATGTAATGGGTATACCTGATAAAGATCCTTATGAATATTGGTCTATTTCAAATTAATATTCTATCTTCCAAGAAAAGAAAAATATTTATAGAAGTTTTATAGCTAGTAATTGATCATTCAAGCTACAAAAAGTTGGTTCTAGGTTTTCCAAGCCTTAAGAAGGAAACACCTAACTCTTGAGGGGAGAGACATTGTTATCTTTCTCAATTGAGTCAAAGGGAATTCACATTAATTCTATTGGGAATACTAGATATACTTCTTCATCCAAGTGCTCCTTGGGGGACATAAATTCCTAGATTGGGGGCAAGTAATAGCAAACAAGTTGCATGAGTGTTTGGGGAATGTCTTTGGTTTATGCATTTTCTATATGTCTTCATACTTGTTTTATACAAGAGAATTGCAAGGGTTACATCATGAATCTTGGGTACTTGGAATGAAAATTTATGAATACTACCCCCACCTGTAGTAGCAGAGGTTACAGAAGATTTCTTGAAAGAAAATGATGTCTTTGTGAGAAGAATGATGTATGAACTTAGGGCATCTTAATTTGGTTGTTGAAATAGGAATAGAAAATTAGGAATAGGTTTTGTATTCTTCATTTGGTGTGCAAAATGGAAATTGGGAATAGGAATAAATATTCCCATTTTGCCCCTAAAATAAGGATACATTTTTTTCCAAAAAATACCTGTTGTTGGTATAGCTATTCCTATTCTCATTTTGTTTTTGACTATTTTATCAAAATTTCAAGTCCACTTGAATAGATTTAGGAAGGATCATATAAATGTTAGTTGCAGAGACGAGGTTGATTGAGTTTCAAGATATGCAAAGACATCTAGACATTTTGGTAGCAAGCCCAAGCAGTCCATTGTCAACTTCATTGCCCTTCAATCCGCATCAACGAACACATTGAGCTGAACAATTTGAGATCCAACTCACCCTTGGCAGCAATTTTTATTGGTTACCATATGCAAAATTGACCACTAATGAAATAGAGTTCAATAAAAAAATTAACTCAAAAGTCTAGTAAATTGAATTTTGAAGTATTGACATAGCTTCATAGAACACAAAATATCAATTAACTAGAAATCTAAAAAATTAAATCCTCGAAGACAATGGAGATGAGTACTAGTTTCTAGAATTGAGTATATGATGCTTCAAGCAAGCAGTAAAAAACCTTAGACTCGGCTAATTCTATTCTAGGCATGACTATGGACACTCATAGTTAGATGAGTATGGGTAGGGTAGGGTAGCATGGAGGGGGCTTCTATCTCGCAACCTTAGTGACTATTTCCCAAAGGGTTGGCATGAAGAAGTTCTAATTTAGTGATAACTAAAACTAGTGGGGCATCTCTATTGTTTTTCAAAGAACACAATTCAGTGTTCTAAGAACTCTTTGGGATTGCTTGAATTTCTAGACTTTGACAGATTGGAGATTTCATGTTCGGTTGTTGTCCTTGGTTTTTGTCTTTCAATTTGAGCATGTCAGTTGGTTGTGGCATGTGGAGATTTGTTGGTAGTCGGGGTTATTAGTTACGTCTTCTGGTGTGATCTTTATGATCCTTGTATGTTGATTGTCGGGTGCATCCATACTTTTTTTTTTTAAATCTTGGCCTTTATGTATCCTTGTTTCAAGGATCTCTGGGCGGGGAATTACATGTCTTTACCACTAGAACTCTCAATACCTCAGCTACAGAAAGCTATTGAACATGTATTTTCCAACATGCCTTGAAGAAAAGAATAATGTACTTAACAAAAATAGAATAGGAGAGGCACGAACTGGTTGGTCATATTACTCGTTATTAAGCCTAAGTGAAAAAAAGAAATTGAATAAAGAGCCACACTAAGCAAATTCATTGTTGGAGCTCAAGTGTCTCTTTGGGATGAACAAAGAGAACAAAGAGGAGCTCATGGAGAATTTGACTCACTCTAGAAGGGGGCACTTATCATCAAATAGGTGGTTAGACCAAATACATTCAAATTGGAGTATTCAAATGGCAATTCATTGCCCCTGTCTTACAATGGATAGGATCTGAAATTTTACAAGATGTGAAACAAGTACCCCCTATATTGTACATAGTTCTTTAATTGTTGTATTGTTCATCTTTTGGTTTTTTATTTTGTTGCCTTGTGAAATTGCCCATATATATTTTGCTCTAGTCTTTGGGTCATCCCATAAGTTGTCAATAGTAGAGGCTTATGCATTGAATTGAACCCTTTTGTTAGACTTCCTAAGGTCCACAGCTTTGGATTCAACCTCTACCATCAGTATCTATGTTTTACAATTATCAAGGAAATGTAGAGTTTAAAAGTTAGTCTTGATTGAACTTGAACCTTGTCTAAAGGTTCAATAAGTCAAAGTTCACTCCCAAAGGCTCCTTTGTTGTTAATGTTCTATTTGTTCATATGTCTTAAGCCTTAGGTGGTCTTTTACATTAGTCTTTTTCCAATTCTCATTAAACATGAACCCTTGAACTTGTGACTTTTTCATAAGGTTCACATTGAAGGGTCACTCATGTTCGGGTCATGAAGGTAATTATTACAAGTAATATCAAAGAAATATGCATGGGGATTATCATAATTAATCTTAAGCATAGATTTCAATATTGTAAAATAATCATTGGAAGGTGAACTACAGTGTAAAGAGACATTATTAATTACTATGTTAGAACTAACATCTTTTCAGTGATCACCTTGCGATGAACGAATGAGTTGTCTCCATATATATTTCATCCTTAGTTATTTTCATCATTACATGCTATGTTAATGAAATCACTATCATTATAGAGTTGAGAGTTGCAAGGTGAAAGGTAGTGGAGGTAATTATAGGTCACTATAATTTTAGAAAGATTTGATGAATCCTAAAGGTGACTTCTAGTGAGCCTTTTTGAATTGTTTCTTATTTATAAGAAAATTTCTAGCTACCTTGTCTTTGTTTAACTTTAAAAAAAATATATTATAATCTTTTAAATTCTACAATGAAATAATGAGACTTGTCCTTCCTAAGTTAGGACGAACATCTTACTTAGTGAGTAGTCTCCTAGATATCGGTGATACTTCCACGGCTCAAGCCAACTCGAAGGAGTTCCTTGAGAAAGTGAAGAATCCTATAGAAGGCTCTCTGATGGAGAAAATTGTTAATAGTGATTTGGTCAAAGCTAGAGCCTTTTCCAATAGTTGTTCCATATCCATGAGTGGTATTGGAACGCATGAACGAATTTGACCCACCAAAACATTATATCTATAAAATTGATAAGAATAAACTAGCAAGAATTGATTGAGAAACAATGATGGATGCAATACAGAGGCAACGACCAAGGGAACATCGATCAGGATAGAAGTCGGGATGAAACTCAACTGCACATCTACGTCCAGGATCACAGGGCTGACCATGAGGATAGAATCACAAAGGTTGAGAAAAGAGTCCAACAGATGGAATTTTTCCACCACAACCTTGCGAATCAGGTGATCGCCACCTTGACTACCCTAAATGAAAATATTAACAACTTGGGTGATTCTCTGATTAGTGCTGGTTTTGGCAGTGAAATTCTAGAGAAGGACAACCAAGATAATGGGCAAGCCAAGGACAATCTAAAAGAGACTAGGGACTAGGTGGATGCTTAGAACCGGGACCAAGTGGATGCTCAGAACCAGGATCAGGAGGACACAGACAACAAGAGGACTATTGAAGCTACAGAATTCCTATAGGTTCTTGACAAAAAGAATTGATAGTTAGGTTGTTGTTCTTTCCTTGTGTTGCTACCTCTTTTTTAATATAGTTCTACTAGTTTTTTGTTTCTAGCTGTAGGACGGTTTTATGGTTGGCTTATGTTTAGTTGCTTTGATTTAGCTGGACTTTACTGAAACTTTATTTATTAATATGTTGTAATACTTTCAAGTTTCAGGATCCCTATAAAACCTATTTTACTTAATCAAAAATAATGATGGATGCAATGGGTATACCTGATAAAGATGAAAATGAAGAAGTAATAGATCATGAGTTTCATGAAAAAGTGAAATGCAGCCAATACCTGAAATAGATTGGGAAAGAAAGGAGGATGACAACATCTAAACATTAACTTTCAATGTTATCAAAAGGTCAAAAAAATGGTTAAGGGAATGACAGTTATGAAAAGTTCCAATGACTTAAAAACAGAGCCTCCATAATTGTTAGCTCAAAACCTAATTCATTAAAATCCCATGTTCATCCTACTAGCAAAGCTATTGATTTACTAGGTCAACTGGACACTTAAGTGGAACCAATTCTTTAGAAAAGGCATTCTAAATCACCAACAAAGTCATCTCCTTCTCATGTGAGTAGGTCCTGAAGTGAAAAGAAGAGAAGTAGAGATGATAATAATCTAGAGATCGTTGAATTGGGCACAGATACAAAAGTACTAAATATTATGGAAGGCCACCCCTATAATGTGCCAAATGATAATGTTGTGGATGTGATGAATAATAAAAGCGAAATGGAAAAAGTGGAAGATATTTGATAACCTTCAGGAAATCACAGAAGTCACATATCAACAAGAGATGCAAACATCTAAAGATAAGGGAATTTCCATTGCCCCCACATGGTTAGAGAATTCCACCAATTAAAAATGCAACATGGTTCCCATCCTAGTGCCTATGGAAGATACAATCACCAAATGTTTGTGAAGAACACAGTGGAATAAGAAGATAAAAATATAGTTCACAATCAAGGTTGATGAAGAGACTGGGCATTTGATTGTGTAAATTGATAGGCTAGTTGTAGATACAGATGTTGATGGAGCTATACCACAAGATTTTGTGGTGGAAAATTTGATCTGGGTGAAATCTTGAGGGCCATAAATGCCAAGCACCTAGTGTTGTCAACAAGGAGAATGATAACAAGGACTTGGAAAGATGAAAAAGACAAAAAAGAGTTGAAACAAATAGTTAAATAAATGTCAGAATACATTGAGTGTCCAATTGTGTGTTGCAACGAAGTGTCTCCAACTGTGTTCAACAATACAAAACCCACATTTGAGTGTGAGTACAAGAAAATACTAGAATAGAAATAAAATGAAAATTATCCACCTCCTCTTGTCTTGGACAAAAAAAATTTACAAAGTGACAAGTAGATACTATGCAAAAGTAAGCTATGCCCTAATCAGTTAAATCATCCATACTAAATATCCACCTTTATTTTAGGGAGCCTAGGGAAAAATTGAATGGTTTAACTAATGAAAATTGAGATAGTAGCTACTTAGAAGAATCTCTAATGGGTTTTAGCCAATGCATCTTGGTGAGGAGGAAGTAGGTACAGAGTAGTAGAAAACAAAGTATAAATCTAATAACAACATTGTTAAAAGCATAAGGCAGGTACACTCAACAAGATAGTATTGACTACACCAAAACATTTTTTCAATGAACAGAAATAAACTAGGGTTGCCTCCAGTTGCTCAACATGATTAGATTGCTAATCACATTGATGTTAAAATTGTTTCCTTTGAGTGAATTGATGAAGAGGTCCAGGTGATAATTTTGGGTACTCACCAAGACTGTGATCTAAAATTGACTCATCCCTACAATAAAAAGCTTTTATAAATAATTAGGGTCTTAAGAAGAGACAGTTTATCCTGATTTTTTATGTAAATAATAATAGTTCGCCTTTTTATCTAGACTAAAATAGTTCACCTTTATTTTAATTTAGCAGCTGATGGTTTAAAAGTTTGAATTTGTGACAGATGTATTAATTTTTATTTTTATTTTGTAGCAAAATGAAGCTTGTACATTCATATATTCTCTAGAGATTTCATATGAAAGATTGCAAACCCATTGGCCCACCCACTAAAGTTAGAAATTCAATTGTCAATGATACGTGTATCTGAACCAGTGAGTCCCACTTTGCATAAACAACGATTGGTAGCTATCTACTCGAGTACTGCCAGATTACATATCACGTGTCCAATGAGCTTAGTATCTGTGTTCATGTCAAAATCTAAGGAGACATTAGAGTGTTGCTACGAAGATTCTTAAGTATGTCCAAGTGGTATTGAACTTGATCTTTACTTACAGCATTCAAGGATGATTGCTTAGTTGAATATTTAGATTTAGATATGCAATTTTTTTCTTGAAATTCCAAGTAGTAACCTACCATATCATTTTTTACAACAAATGTTGAGTCCAAATTTTGCATTCAGAGCTTGCTAGACATTTTGATGGAAAAGATTTTTAGTGAATATGCAACAAATATAGAATAGCCCTATGCCATGCATTGTAAACTAGTGTTTTACAATACAACCAAGCACATCAATATTCAACGTCGCTATATGAAAGAGTGAGTTCATCAAGGACCCACTGAGCTTGGCTTCTAACCACAAAGAAACAAATCACTGATGCATTGATGAAGCCCCTTGTTCATGACCAGTTTCAGCAACACTATGAGATTTGCTTGAAGTTGTTAATGTTTCATTATGGGAAACAATGAGGAATGTTGAACATTTGTTTTGTAGTTTCCTTATGTTTATTATAACAAAGAATAAAAGAGGATTAAGCAATTATTTTGGAGTTATTTGTTTAGTTAGAGTAACAAGAGCAGAAGTAGTGATTCAAACAAGGTTTCTTAGTTTCTTAGTTAGAAAAGACACAAGTGTAGATATTTGGTACTGTTGCAACAGATTGAAAACTAGCCTTTCCCTCCGTGTCACTTTAAAGCAGTCAAATCTCTAAATTCAAAAAGCTGGCGATTTCACATTTTGAATAGTGCATAAAGCATCATTCTAGATATAATCAAACCCAAGGCCTTTTTTATAAGTGCTTTGTGAAAATATAGATAGATCAAAGAAAACATTTTACCATATAGTCTTTGCATCCTTTAAAAGTTAAAACATGCTTCATCAGTTGGACTATTACATTCACTGCCTACTCCAACTATATACATTTCTTGCCAAAAGTTTGATTTACTTCTCTGAGTTTAAGCATTAGGTCACAATGCAAAACTTTAAAAAATTTGAAATATGATTGCTAAATTAACCCAAAATAAATCCTTGTTGGCTTCCAAACACAGAATTAGCAAATTAATTTTTAAATTATCTCCTCTAATCTCCACATGTTCATATTCTTTTAATATATAGGTTTACATGCTGTCTTGAATTAAAACACTGACTACCTGGGGGGTCTAAAATCTCCTCAAACTTAGATTAAGGATATTAACATTGCATGAACTTAATAGCCCACAAACATGCAGCAAAAGCAGCTAGACCCTAAAATAGCCCTTTCGTCTGACACTTACTGGCATTCCCATCTTATTTGTGCACGATTGATTGTTCACAAATTTAAAAAAATACAGCATTATGTTGGAGCCTGTACAAAACTCAATTGCACAGGGTTATGGGCTGCAGTAAAGTACAATAATGATAGCATGGAAATCCGTACCATGAACACAATCTAAGGAATGTGTACTCAACAGCTATGACAGTCTGAGTTGATAGAGTAAAAAGGATATATCTATCTGACTGCGTCAATCTATACAGGCAAGTTTCATTGACATTAATCTAAATATCGTCTTAAGAAAAAAGGACCCCCAACATACAAGTGTATATTCTTTCATTTGTGAGCATCCTCAGTCTCTTCTGTGAACTACTTATTCAAGTCTCAAGTGATTATGTAACGATTTTAACAACTTGGGTCAATTCACTTAAACAATGTCATTCTTTGGCCCAAAAAAAAAAATTAGAATCTTCCCTTAAAAGTTAGGACACATAAATTAAGATTTTACTTGTGTTTACATACTATCATTGTGTTTATTTGAGGCACTTACATGCGGAGGCTTAATCTGTATTGTTGTAGCACCCCTCTACAGTCATTAACACCAAAAGACTAAACAGGTTATTTATCTTTGTCAATGGTATTATATCTTTTGCACAGAGGTACAATAATGAAGCCAAAAAACATGCTAGTCACAATTCCATTTTCCCGTTCTACAACAGGGCACATAGAGATGTACAAAATGCAACTCACACTCCCAAAGATAATCAACAGGGTCCAAGACCTAAAAATTTGTAGCATCGAACTTTTATTTCTGATGCATGCCAGAAAAGTACATCCAACTCCTAAAATATTCCAATGTTACAAATTTTATATCTTTTTTTCTCCGATCGCCTGAAAACAATTGAAAAAGAGTTCCTAATAAGTGGAAAATACAAAGATCTAGTTTTTTCCAAAATCACTAGCACTAGCAATTGAGATGGCATCAATAGTTGCCAAAGAAGGAGCTGATCTAGCAAAACTCGATCCTGGATTTCAACTGAAAGTGGCATGTCCCAGCTCAAATCCTCTTCCTTAACCACTGCTGTCAAAAAAGCCTTCAAGCATTCTCTTATGAGCTCTTAGAATCAGTCTTGAGAGATTTTAGTTTACGGTAGCCTTTATCAGTCCCAAATAACCTGCAAACACATAGTTAGCATAGAATAACACATAGTTAGCATAGAATAAGTAAGCTTACACATAGCAATCGAAAAGTGAGACACCTAAAGTTCAGAAATATCAGTCAATGGCAGAATTGCAAATAGTATTCAAATACAACTACGAGAAAGAAAGCTTTATGTAATCCATGCTGAAAACATATCATGTTTCATTCACAAACTATGCAGATGTAGGAAAATCTTCATTTAGCATTTTACTTGAGTAGATGAAATCTACTGAATGAAAGTCTCTGAACTGAAATGGATCATTGAAGATGCCACCATTCTTTTAAAAATATATCTTATTTAATAATAATTAAACCAAGTAGTGCCCCATTTTGCATCTGCCCTAATTCTCAAATATAAAAAAGATGCAGAACAGTTACCAATCCATGTAAGTGAAAGTTGAAGAATAGTTCCCGGACTTAGTGTAGAGTAGTCGGTGATGATAATCATGGAAGTCAGCTCTGCGAGCAAGTCAAGGAAACCAAATTCATGGTTAAATATATAATCCTAAAGAAAATAAGCAGATGGAGGAACATGTAACTTGCCATACTAACCCTCCATAAATTGGAAAAACCTTTGAAAAGCTCCAAGGAAAATCATAGCCACAGTGTGCCTCTACAGTCTCCAACACTCTTAGACCCATCCATAACCATAATGTTAATAAATGAGGCCCAGTAATGGCAGGCCCAATGATGGTTGCAAAACCAAGGAACAAGATTTCAGCAGGATGTGCATATTCTGATGTCAATCCAAATGGGGTAGCATATCTGAACATAAATAACTGATTATTACCAATTCCCAAAACCCGTCAAGATCATACAATATATTCATCTTACATATGAACTAGATACTTCTAACCAGTCTCATTAGAAAAAGAGCTTACTCATGATGAACACTATGAACATGCTTGTACAACCATTTTGTATGCAAAAGTCTGTGGCCCCAATAGAAAACAAAATCCTCAAGAATAAAATAAAACACAATCTGCGATACAACTACTTTCCTGCACAAAAACATTACCCACTATCAATCTTCCAGAATTTGTGTTCAATTTCTCAGTTCCGATACAGCACATGCAAACAGTCACCAATGAATTGTAAAAATCGCCAATATATTTAGCCATTTAAGGTACTTGTAGCATCATGTTATCAATTTGTCACATATATATAACCTGAGAATATATACAAGATAAATAGTTGATCTCTAATCAACACTTACCAGGATGGAAGTGGTAACTCACTCCTCATACCCATGAATCTGAATACGGGATATGAAACCATCATTACAGGAAGATTGACACAAAAATGATATAGCAGCAAACGAGTTATACATTTCTCCTGTGCAGCAGGGGTATTCATCTTGCTCTGCGAACATGCGAATTTGGATTAGATCAGTTGCTTGACACAGAAAAAAGCTATTTAGCATCTGCATTACAACCGGATTACACCAGTACACAACAATCACTTGTAAATGCATGAAAGCACATGCATCAAAAACTCAGCTGGTGAACAGGAGATATTTAAATGTCCATCCTAAATTGCTATGCATGCAAAGTTCAAGGTTCGTATAGATGAAAGCATTAAGGGATTGGTACAGAGCAAACAAATTGCTGCTAATCCTTGCACATTTAGTAAATTAAGTCAAGCTCTATACATACTACTGTGGACTGTGGAAAACTAATTCCTGCAAAACAAAGAATTGTCAATATCAAGAAACTTTACTTTTTGGCAAATTTAATTCTAGTGAAGGATAAAAACAAGCCATGTTTTAAGGAATTGGCATAGAGTTTTCCTTCCAAACTATATGATCAGATTTGACACCTGATGAATTATTGTCATTACTCATGTACATTATTTTTTATGCATTTAGTGTTTGACTGTGAATCGCAATGCAAAACCATATTTTGTGATTTCAGTTGCATGTTAATGTTAAGTCACTCTCCATGAACTGCTAACAGAAGACAGGTCACATCTTAATATTGATATGCATCTGTTTCCTTATAAACAACATTAATTTTCTTTCTCCTCTCATAAATTAAAGTTCCAAAACTTGTGTCCATACTACATCTCTAGTTACTAATTTCTTAGAAGATAATGAAAAAATTTCTCTGTTGTTCACTCGTCCCATCAATCCTGAAAACCATACTAATTATTGTAGCTTATTAACAGATAAAAATGACAAATATTCATATGGATCAAACAACCATCTACTTTAATTTATGTTCCCCACGCAATAGATTTCCCAAGGACATGAATCAAGTCAGACCAGAAAAAAACCTTACAAACTTAACCTTTGATATCGGAAGGAAAAAAACTCATTTTTCTCATGTTCTGGAACATCACACCATATTCAACCCTAAATGAACAAAAGATAGTTCCCTCTTCCATTCCAAACCAATTTTACATACCAAAAGAAATTGCAAACAGGGTTCAATGAGGAAGAAAGAGTGTTGCAAAGAGACAGGTGCAGCTTGAGTTAAAAAAACTTGGGCAGCAAGGTGCAGAATTAGTGTAATAGCAGAGGTAAGCGTATGTTTCTTTATTCCTTTTTCTGATTTCTCTTCAAACAAGTTCAAAGTTTCAAAGGAAAAAAAGAGCACTTACATTATTATTTTGCACAAAAGATGAGCAGCAGCAGAGACAATAGTGAACATGAAATGGAAGAAAATTAATTTATGAGTTTCAAACACAAATAGAGGTTCATTAATGTGTGCAAGTAATGTGTATGAAGAAGGACAGCCACATAACAAGTTTGAGTGCCCACAGTCAGAAAATTTATAAGCAAGGATAAATAGGCACCTATTAGGCATTACACGACTAAAGTTTGTCTAAATATAAATGGAGATGGGAAGGTAGAAAACAATAGATTGTTTATGAAGGGTGAAACAAGGTCTAAGGAAATGCCAATGCCATTAGAGTTACACAATCAACTATGCCACCCATGGTTGGTAGTACTAGTGATGTTCCTTTAAGAGCAGAAATAAAGACTGGTGGTAAGCGTGGGGGTAGTTGCAGGTGTCGTCAATATGCAAACACATGGCAGAGTTTGTCTTCACCCATTTCATCCAAATTCATGTTGCACATTCGGTCTATTCCAAAGTTCAAACAAATGCTCAAAAAAGCAATTTTTGTTGGACCCTCACTCCCCTAGAGAACATAAATTATGCATTATCCTCCTTGATAAAGAATATTCTATGGTAAAAGAAATAAGGCAAACTTGGATGTGAAAATATCATATTCAAACATATTTCACTGATTCAACATGTGTGCAAAATAGTCAATATGATGGCTTTGGACCCCATGTTAAGCTCATGCATTGAACAATACATTGAAAGACATAATATAGATAAATTGGGGTGAAATAAGTACTGGTAGAAGCTAGATATATTCAAATGTTCATTTGCAATCACCACAGCTCACTTGCTCTCTTCAACGGTTTTTGAAGATATTGGGGTGAAATAAGTACTGATAGAAGCTAGATATATTCAAATGTTCATTTGCAATCAACACACCTCACTTGCTCTCTTCAACGGTTTTTGAAGAAGAAACTCCTCCAGCATTTCAAGACTAGAAATGTCAATTATTTCATTTTGATAGAGGATGTTTGAGGTGAAGGAGGCTCTAGGACCCTCGCTCCCCTAGAGAACATAAATTATGCATTACCCTCCTTGATAAAGAATATTCTATGGTAAAAGAAATAAGGCAAACTTGGATGTGAAAATATTATATTCAAACATATTTCACTGATTCAACATGTGTGCAAAATAGTCAACATGATGGTTTTGGACCCCATGTTAAGTTCATGCATTGAACAATGCATTGAAAGACATAATATAGATAAATTGGGGTGAAATAAGTACTGGTAGAAACTAGATATATTCAAATGTTCATTTGCAATCACCACACCTCACTTGCTCTCTTCAACACTTTTTGAAGAAGAAACTCCTCCAGCATTTTGAGACTAGAAATGTCAATTATTTCATTTTGATAGAGGATGTTTGAGGTGAAGGAGGCTCTAAAGTTGATGATGGTTAATCCAACGTGGTGTAGATGGTTTAATGCAAACACTACAAAAGGAAAGCGTGTGATAAAAAAAACAATGCTTGATGACAATTGTTGATTTATTGTGAACTAAAAGAAATCTGATTTTTACTAGTCATTTTTTTAATATTTGTAACTCAACAATGTTTTTTAATTTTTTATTAACTTGATAATCTTATTAATTTGAGGCATACCATCATTTGAGATTTAGAGTGAAGG
The DNA here is from genome assembly GCA_028749045.1 of Cupressus sempervirens. Taxonomy (NCBI): domain Eukaryota; kingdom Viridiplantae; phylum Streptophyta; class Pinopsida; order Cupressales; family Cupressaceae; genus Cupressus; species Cupressus sempervirens. The sequence goes on along the minus strand of CM053790.1, from coordinate 671,920,376 downwards.
TTGGCATATGAAGTGGGGTGTTCCACTGCTCTGGCACATTGGACTTGATATGTTGCTCATATAATCCTGAGTTGGGATCCCTATAATATTATTTTCCTTCCTCTGCCCATGTATGCAATCAAATGTGCCATAAATCTCCCAAAAACTAGCAGGGTCTTGTTGTGACATTTTCACACTGTTGTCCCACTGCAAAAGGGTACCCCCTCTTTTTGCTCGGCAGTAGCGCAGTGGTCATGGTCTATATTCTAGTTTGGTAGCACTTAAAGTCTTGAGGGTTTTAGAGGTCCAAGTCTTAGGATGGATTGAGGTGAAAAGTCAGCTTGGATGTGAGTCAACGAATTATAACAGAATAAAGATTTTAGTAGCAGGGTCAAATTCCTGAAGAGTATTAAGAGAGCCTCTTAACTTGTAAAGCTCTTGAAAGAGTCTGAAATAGAAGGGAGTTGCCTTAGCTGAGTTCTTTGTAAAAATTAGAAATCTGATGTGGAGTTCAACTTGAAAATTAATGTGGAAAGAATGACACTTAATCCAAAAATGAGAATGAATAAGACTAGAAATCATTGGAAATCATGAGCAAAGGGATGATTTCATAATGGACGAGCATCCTCAGCACTTCAGAATTTTTGAAAGCCTTGGAAAATTCTGAGAGGTGGTCAAAATCCGACCGCCCCTTGGAACTGAATTTCCAAGGGTAGGTCAGATTCCAACCTCCCCTTGGAATTCAATTCCAACCTTCACCATATTTCCGCCCTCAAACATCAAGGTAATTCCAATGCATATCAGGTTTCCATCTAATGGGGGTATTTAAGGGCATGTTTGATCTTCCATAAGGGATGAAATTTGACCTAACAAATTCAAGAAACCAAAATTGGACATTTGCATTCAATTTAGCAGTCAGGTTAAAGCCCAAGTTAGAAGGCATTAATGAAGAAGAATCAGCCAAGTGTAGAAATCCAGCCTCAGTCTGATAAATGCTTGGTGTAATGATGAAGACATGAGGATGCAGATCAAAGAGGTTGATATGCAAAGTTGAGCATAAGATCATGAAACATTGAAGTTGTAATATGATCTGAAGCGAATATGATTAAAAATCATTCAAATAAAATGACAAGAGAGAGACTCTTGATGAAGAAATGAAAGAGCTAAAATTTTAAGAAACAAATCATAAAACACTTTGCAAAAATTTGACAGCCTTGGAAAATTTCCAAGAGGTGATAAGATTCCAACCACCTCCTCTTGGAACTAAAGTTCTAACTAATGCCACATTCCCACTCGTGCTCAAGCGAATTTACAAGGGGGTGCTAAATGTTCACCCTCCTATATGAAGTTAATCCATGCCATAAGAGATTTCCTCTCCAAGGAGTCGAAGTAATTTCCAAGATGTATTAGAATCCTGCCTCCTTAGTTGAGGATTGATTTTCAAGTGGTAAAATAACTCTTCCCTCCCTGAAAGGTCTTTGGAAACCATGTGAAACATTAAACAGATTGGCCTTGATCCAATAAATTGAATTGCAGTCCAATTTTAATAAAAATCAGGTCAACCTAGTGGAGAGTCTCGTCCCTTGAATCTAAAGCCTCTATAAGGCGGATAAAGATTTCATTTCAAACTATAACCAAATTGAATGTTAAGAAAACAAAAAAAGGACAGATGCTAAGTGCAAAATAAGGCAGATTCAGAGCATATTTATCAAATCAAATCTTAGGAGAGCAAAAATCAGATAAGAGGGAGAAGTAAAACATTTGCCAGCAATCGAAGAGGTCAAACAGGTGTGCTTACTGACAAGTTTGCAAAGGTAAAATGGAGAGGCCAGCTGGTTTTCTGTACATGTTCAAAGAAGACAATCAGATGTTGCAAACTCAGAAAGTCAGAATCTAAGTCTAAAATTGGAGATATCAGATGCATGAATAACGTTAAGGGTGTAAACAAAATAAATCCCTTCATTTAGATGCAACTCAAAATAAGAGTTATATTATCAATAAAAAATGGCATTCAAGGCAGCAAATTTGCAAAAAAAGCAGCGAGTTTTGCAAAAAGATCAGTGTGAAAAACCTCACCCACGTACCCTGCTCCCCTCAAAAATCTGGAAAACCAGTAAAAATGGAAAATCCCCAACAGTGACAGAATGAAAGAAACCCTGAGAATTAAGGATTCCGACATCTCCCCAACAGGAGCCTCCCATCCATCACAGTTAAGCAGGAGAGGAGAAATGGCATTAAAATGTAGCAATAGCTTTGAGATACTATCCAGACTCCATGAAATCAGGGGCAAGGAATTAACTAAAGCATCAAAGGACAAATTCCACGTCAACATCTATATCCCAAAAACAAGCAATGGCCCTAAGGAAAAAGAAACAATACAATTCCCTCCAAGAATCCCTAGGGCTCAAACAGCAATGGATGAAGGATGGCGAAGTGCGCACAAAAAGAAGGTCAAGATACCAACCCCCACACAATCCAAGGAGTATGCTTCAAATGTCCACGCTATGGCCCCAGATCCAAATCCTAAAGACAGAAGTCAGAATCCAAATCATAGTCACTTCATCCCCGCAAAAGAAGACCAGATTAGGGAATCTATAAAGCAGCAAGAAACTTCTTCTCAAAAACAAAGTATGCAAAAGAGAGATGGGGAAAACTCGAAAGGAAAGCGACGCCCCAAGGAGATCTTCCAAATTCCCCCCATATACAAAAGGTAACATTCTGGGAAAACCCCATCACTTATTTTCAAAATTTAAAAAGAAGCATAGGTTCCCCAAATCAGACCTACCCTGCCTCCAATAGGAGCCCTAGCCCTGGCATACCACACCCCCTGTTTATCTCTAAAAGCAACAAAATCCCTTTGGGGGAAACAAACAAAAACCCTAAATGTCAGGAGATCATTAAGAAAGTGTTAACATCCCTCCACATAGACAAGCTATTCTCTATCCAAGTGGCCAGAAGATATCCGAATCCAACGCTGAAGCAAGCAGACCCCTAGAAGCAACCCCATTGCATCACTAAGTGCAAAACTGAATCCTCCAGCAGATCCCTTGGCCCAATCAGCATCCCACAAGTGCTTCTTGATGAATAGACTCAATCACAACAGTATGGAGAACAACCTCATAATTAGCAACAAATTCTGTGAGGAAAGATGGAGGGAGTGTCAGGATCTTGGGCTATATGTCTATTGGAATGGGCCTGAATCTAAAAGCACTAGTCTCATAAACTGGTTAAAAGAATACTGCAGGGAACAAGTATCTCTACCATGTCCAAAAGATTGTTATATATTCATTACAAATACATGAATTAGGGATGAATTTCTTTCAGCTCCATACTGTTTTTACAAAGGTTTTTCTATGAAATTCATGAAATGGGAAGCAAACTTCACTTAACTCATGGCTAAGAAACACATAGCTCCTATTCGGGTCATTAGTAAAGCTTTCCCCCTTAAGCTTAATCATATTCAAACTTTAAAACGAATAGGGGAAGAAACAGGAGATCTCATAGGAATAGAATTATGATACATCAAACGACATCAAATTTCTACTAAATATGGAAATAGGCCAAAATGACTTTCAAAACAAAAAATTAATTATCATCATATCAATTTACAATTTATCATTCACCAAATATGAAGGGAAGACAAATGGAATTATAAAAGTTAATCCAACAAGAACTCTAAATCACGAATACATTGATGGGACATCAAGTCTTACATACTCCCTCAAATTGATTCATATCTGAAAGTTGAACCTTGACCCTCAAAACAATTATCTAATTTGGAGTAAGAAGTGCAATAGGATTGCTAGCAAAATCGAGAAAAGGAAAATCAAAGAAGAAGAGCTAGAAGGAGAGTTAAGGGTAAAAAAAACTAGAGAAGACTTGGTGGATCAGCCACCAAATAATCAAGAAAACAAAACTTTAGAGAGTGACAGAACAGAAAACAAGAATTATGCAGGCATAGCAACCATTGTAACTTTGAAGTCAGCATGTCCAGAATGATGCAATGCAAACAGTGTCTCAAGAAAAATCTGCTCATAGAAGATATAAGGAACAGTATAAACGGCTATGATAGGTTGCTTACAGCTATGATAGGTTGCTTCACAACCTCCTTTTAACTCAAAACAACATTAATGACCAAATTTCTATATGGAATCAATCCCATGAGGAACACCTACAAATCTCAACCCAGATTAAGAATCAAGAAGATAGAGAAGAGCAACATAGAAGAAGAGATGGGGTTGATACTTAGGGAGGATCAGCTATGAAAACACCCCCAATCAGTTCAGAAGAGAATCAATATCCAAAGGAATATCAAAAGACCATTCATGAGATAAAGGACGGACAAAAAGATCAGCAATGACAGAGAATCAAGTAGATAAAATGGAAATAACTAGAAACACCAAAAAATCATTAGTAGATGACAAAATAAAATCCAAGCCCTTAATCAGAAGTCACTGCAAAGAATCAAAAAGAGGACCCCCAACCAACGATAGACAAGGAAGACTACAGCCTCATATCAAGCAAAAAAGATCAAAACTGAGAATAAAATTGGATATCTGAACAAGCAAAAATAACTGTAGATAATTGGGCGGCCACTCCAATTTCAACAAACTATGAGAAAGAGGAAGAGAGGAATAAAATACCTCCCACAACTTCAATCCAATGGAAGCACATAATTGTCAGAAATAGAGACAAAAGACACAAAAGGAACAAACATAAATTTTGGCAAACTCCCGATAATGGAAAGGATCCATTTGAATCAACACACTTAGTAATAAGCACAAACAAGGATGAAAACACAGGATACCACAGTGAAGATCTTATTTTGATAGAAGTTGAGACCATTCTGGACAAACTCAATAAGGTTAGTCAAGGAAAGCAGAGCACAACAAAGAGGATACAATGAGCAAGCAGCAAACAAATATCAGCCAAAATTGGGAAGAATTCGGTTTTCTAGAAACACTAGAACTAACCAAAGAAAACAAGGAGTCAGACAACAATAAGGAACAGAGAGGACAGATAATGCATTAGATACTGCAAAGATGGACTTAAGTGATCTGCTAATCAAAGAACTTAGAGAAGATGAGGAAGACAATATAGATGAATCAATTGCAAACAATATTAAAAACACAAATGAGCACATGGACAATTTAGGGATAGCTGAAACCGATGAAGGGATAGCTGCACCAAGATGTGGCAAATAAAGTAAAAAGAGAGGTAGAAAGTCTATAGTTGAACTGAGAGCTGAAACTGGCAAAGAAGGGAACCAAAGGAAATTAAGGATATCTTGAATGTAGGGAAGGGGAAGTTCCTTCCCACAGCCCAATGAAGATAACCACATGAAATGTTAAGGACTTAAATGCCCCTAACAAGAAGCGCTTGTTCAAGCGCAACTTATCACTTTTTGATTCAGAACTAATTCTAATACAAGAAACCAAATTAAACAAAGAAGAAGGTGAAACATTCAGCCAAAAACTAGGAATATGGAAATCAGATATGATAGAATCAGCAAGAGCATCAGGAGGCATTGGAATGATTTGAGATCCCAGGATGTAGATTGCAGCAAATAATTGGATCGGGGGAAAATCAAAAGCTGCAGAAATAACATCCAATTCATTCTCATAAATGTTTATGGACCAATCCACACAGTGGATAAGAAGTGTGGAATGAAATCAGCACATTCATGGAAAATAACCAAGCAGCCAACATCTGTATGGGACGGGGCTTCAATTCACTATTACATCTAGAAGAAAAATTTGGAGGATCACAAACAATATCACAATCAATGACTGATTTCAGAGAATGGTTCACCAAGAACAATCTTATTGATATACCACTGACTAACAGATTATACACATGCAACAACAGAAGACTAGGATTCAGCCATATTGTAGAGAGCCTAGACAGATTAATCTTCAAGGGAGACCTAAGCAATGTCAATTACGCAATTCATTCCTCAATTCTTCCTTTTGCTGGATCAGATCACTTTCCAGTAAGACTGAAAATGAGAGAGCCAAGTAAACCGTCAAGAAACCCATTTGAATTTGAGAAAATGTGGTTTTTGGATAACAATTTTATGGGAAATCTCAGCTAATGGTGGACAGAAGGCAGCTACGAGGGGTTCGAGATGTTTTGTTTTGAATCCAAACTCAAAGACCTGAAAGGAAAAATACTAAGATGGAATAAAAAATTACTTTAAGAACATATTTAAAGAAAAAATGGATAATGAAGAAGAATTAAAGAACCTCAATGAATTAGTAATCAAACAAGGAATGGACAATGAAAGATTTAATAAAGAAAATGAGCTCTTAGCAAAACAAGAAAACCTCCTTGCATAAGAAGAAATGTTTTGGAAACAAAAATCCCGAGAGACCTAGTTAATAGGAGATTGCAATACCAAGTTCTTCCATAATAGTACCTTAAATAACAGAAATATAAATAGAATATCAAATATTAAAATAACACGAGATGTACTTGAAGATCCTAGATAGATAGAAGATACCTTTGTCAACTACTTCACAAACATCTACAATAGCTATGAAAGCGCAAACCTTACAGCACAAAAGGTAATGGGAAGCAACACACCAAAACTGATTACTAAAGAGGATAATACGCAGCTGAATAAACCCTTCTCGATAGAAGAAATTAAAGAAGCCCTTTTCAGCATGAATCCAAACAAATTCCCGGCTCCAAATGGCTTCCAAGCCCTCTTCTTTCAAAAGTGTTGGGACATACTATGTAACGACTTATGGAAAGCCATTTAAGCAACAAGGAACTCAAGTTCAATATTGTCTGAAATCAATAATACCTTCCTAACACTAATCCCCAAAACTACTACTCTCGAAGGTTCTAAAGACTTCAAACCTATCACCCTATGTATCACAATCTACAAAATACTAACAAAAGCATTAGCTAGCAGGCATAAAATGGTACTACCAAAATTAATATCCGAGGAACAAACAAAATTCGCTCCAAGAAGATCTATACTTGATGGAATTGTAATCATACAAGAAATCATTCACTTAGCACAAATCAACAAAGAAGCCTGTATGTTCATGAAACTAGACATTCAGAAAGCCTATGATAAAGTAGACTGGAGATTTCTATACAAAACTCTAGAAGCATTTGGCTTTTCGCACCAATGGATCAACCTAATTTTCAATTGCATAGCCACTCCTAAAATTTCAATTTTAATCAAAGGCACCCTAGAAGGATTTTTTAAGATATCCAGAGGGATGAGGCAAGGAGACCCAATATCACCTTTTCTCTTCATCATAATGGTAGAAGCATTTGGTAGAGCAATCACAAATGTCCAAATGTAAGGGAAATAAAAAGAGTCAAAGCCACAGAAGGAGTCCCTAATGTAATGCATCAGCAATTTGTGGACGATACTATTCTTCCTAGAGAAAGCTACATGACTAAAGCCTGAAATTATAAACAAATAATCAAAACATACACGAATGCATCTAGACAAATACTAAATGCAAAAAGTCTGAAATTTACTTTTTAAACACTAAACCAAACATGGAAAGAAGAATCTACAACTATATGGGATATAAAAAAGGCTCATTCCTGTGCAAATATCTAGGAATCCATTTGGAAAAAAAGCATGAAAGAGACGAAATCATGGAATCCCTTAATTGAAAAGATAGATAGCAAATAGAAAACTAGAAAGGGATATGTCTAATAGAAGCAGGTCAGACAACCAAAATCAAATCTTTATTATCATCTATCCCCACCTACCAAATGTCTTGCCTTCCGCTACCTAAAGAAACCAAAAAGAAACTAGACAGCAAACTATAAAACTTCTTTTGGAGTTTTGAAGTGGAACAAAGGATAAGAAAAAACTAGCCTTAATTAAAAGGAACAACATATGCAGACCCAAAGCATTAGGTGGACTGGGTATCAAAAACTTAAGCTGCCAAAATGAAGCTCTAGGGGCCAAGCTAATATGGAGAATGTATCAAGGGCATGATAGCAAATGGGCAAACCTATTATATCAGAAATACCTAAACAGCTCTAATCCTCTATAATTACTCCGAACTAAGGACCCGCCTAAAGGATGTAAAACTTAGAACTTCATGATGCAATGCAAACATATAATCAGCAGCAATTTAACATGAGCTATAGCTAAATGGGAGGAAGCCTTATTCTAGGAAGACTCGTGGGATGGGTTACCCCCACCTAATAGCTTCAACCTTCGCTTCAACATTAAGAATACACCAACTAATTAATGGGGCAAATTTGTCAACGACTATATCCATAGGGCAATAGAAGGCCAACCTAGAACATGGAAAGATGTAGAAAACACACAACTATCAGAGTAGGAGAAGATAACATTTAAACAATTCATCAGTCAAAGGAAGGCAAACTATAAAGAAAGGAAGGCCAAGTTAATTTGGGGAGCCTCGAATAATGGGATATACTCAGTAAAAAAGGGATACAAACTAATAATCAACTCTCAAAGGTGGGACAAAATTGACATCTGTCTACAACTATGCTAGGACAAAGCATACCTCCCTAAGACAAGCATATTTTTGTTAATGTTTATAGCGTCAATCAGATAAATTTTAACATACCTTTAAGAGGACATCTCAGATGTTAAATGAATTAACCTGATTAAAAGGATTCCTAATTCTATGTAGATATTAATATTCATGTATACTCATATATTAATATATAATTTCATATATCTTCTTTTGTCATGTCTTATATTATTATCTTACCCTATGTCCTTACCTTTACTATGTTCTTGAGCATCGTAGTATATTCCCCTACTCCTTGATTTTGGTCTTAAGCTTCTTAACCTTGGCGGCATTTGTTAGTGTTTTGACTTAGTCTTCATTTCTAAACCGAAATCCTTGTCTTTTTTATTTGTTTACTTAAACTTGCCAATTCAAATTCGGTCTTATATATATAGGGGGAGTTTAGGTGTATGGGAGAAACATAATGAGATATAAGATACACGAAAACTTTAAAGGAAGAAGGAGATTAGATATTGGGAAGATATAAGTACTAATTCATAAAACATATACCAAGCACAAAGTGAGTTCTTATAAGATAATTTATTATAGAGATCAAGTTTATAAATCTAATCAAACTTAACAATTTTTATGGGCATCAATACAAAAAATAATTCTAACAATGGATTGTTTCACCAAACTAGGCTTCGAAGGCCCCTCGAGATGTCCTCTTTGCAAGAAAGAATCAAAGACATTGGAACACTTACTATTCCAATGCTCTTATGCGAAGTCTTGTTGGCAATGGCTATACAAGAAGCTCAACTAGTCTTCAGCCCTCCCCAAAAACTTATGGGACCACCTCAATAGTTGGCCTAGAAATGGTAACTAAAATATATATAATAAGCTCTAGAAAATCTCCCCGTCTATTCTCATGTGGGAAATATAGAAGGAAAGAAATAGGAGAATATTCAAAGAAGAAATGATGCTAACCTCCCTTATCAACAAAATGGAAGCCTGCATCACAGAAGTAATAAACAACAATATTAGAAATATACTTAAAGAAGAAGGTGCATTCACAAATTGGGATGCAGAAATGAAGAAAAATTGGAATCACCTAATAAACCCTCCATTAGTCTACCCCAAGGAAAACAAATAGGCCAACCTGGCCCGTAGGGGCGAACAGCCTTAGAATAGTAGGGAAGGTGTTCATGGGAAAGCTCCCATCCAATAGATTGCAAATGGGAACCACCCCCAACAGAATGGGCAAAGCTAAATTTCGACAAAGCATCTAGAGGCAATCCTGGCAAGGCAAGAATTGGGTGCATTAAGCATTCAAATCTAGGAATCTGGTTGGCTAAACGAGCTAGACCTTCAACAGCAACTTCAAATAACATAGCAGAAATGGACGCACTACACATTCAAAAAACCTATGATAAAGTAGACTGGAGATTTTTTGCAAAACTCTAGAAGCATTTGGCTTTTCGCGCCAATGCATCAAACTAATTTTCAACTACATAGCCACCCCTAAAATTTCAATTTTAATCAATGGCACCCTAGAAGGATTTTTTAACATATCCTAAAGGAAAAGGCAAGGAGACCCAATATCACCTTTCCTCTTCATCATAATGGCAGAAGCTTTTGGTAGAGTAATCAAAAGGCCCAAATGGAAGGGAAAATAAAAGAAGTCAAAGCCACAAAAGGAATCCCTAATGTAACACATTAGCAATTTGCGAATGATACTATTCTTCCTGGAGAAAGCTACATGATTGAAGCCCGAAATTATAAACAAGTAATCAAAACATGCACGAAAGCATCTAGACAAATATTAAATACGAAAAAGTATGAGATTTAATTTTTAAACACTAAACTAGACATGGGAAGAAGAGTTTACAACTATCTGGGATATTAAAAAGGCTCATTCCCGTGCAAATATCTAGGAATTCATTTGGTAAAAAACATGAAAGAGACTAAATCATGGAATCCCTTAATTGAAAAGATAGATAGGAAAATAGAAGATTGGAAAGGGCTATGGCTAACAAAAGCAGGTCAGACAACCAAAATCAAATTTGTATTATCATCTATGCACACCTACCAAATGTCTTGTCTTCCGTTACCTAAAGAAACCAAGAAGAAACTAGACAGCAAACTAAGAAACTTCTTTTGGAGTGGAACAAATGATAAGAAAAAACTAGCCTTATCTAAATGGGACAACATATGCAAACCCAAAGCATTAGGAGGACTGGGTATCAAAAACTTAAAGCTGGCAAAATGAAGCTCTAGAAGTCAAGGTAGTATGGAGAATGTATCAAGAGTATGATAGCAAATGGGCAAAAATTTTATATCAGAAATGTCTAAACAAATTTAATCCTATATCATTACTCCGAACTAAGGACCCACCTAAAGGACCTTAATGCAAACATATAATCAACAGCAATTTAACATGGGATATAGGTAAAGGGGAGGAAGCCTTATTCTGGGATGACTCATGGGATGGGTTACCCCCACCTAATTGCTTCAACATTAAAAATACACTAACAAAGTAGTGGGGCAAATTTGTCAACGACTATACCCATAGGGCAATAGAAGGCCAACCCAAAACATGGAAAGATGTAGAAAACACACAACTATCAAAGCAGGAGAAGATAAC
>CM053790.1:671199288-671304288 GCA_028749045.1 Cupressus sempervirens | reverse complement strand
CAAGACATAATCCTATGTGAAGTGACTAAACAGAAGAAGAGAGTCATTGAAGATAAGGCCATGATGGAAGATGACAAGAGGAATCTAGCCAATAGATTGGAAAAATGGTCAATTGAGCTAGCAAGAAAATCCAACATGCAATTAGATACCCTAAGTCAGATGATGAATGCCCACCATGAGTTGACCATCAAAGAAATTGAGATCACTACACTAAGGTTGCAAAATGAACAAGTGAAAAATGATTTAAGGAGAGAAAAATAAATTGCAAAGAGCTTCAACAAGCCCAATGAATCCATCAAGTACTTTGAGCAGCTACTCAAATCTCCAAGATCTAACAATGACACATCAGGACTAGGCTATACCAGCACTGAAGAAGGAGAATCATCTAGGACTATTTAAGAAAGAAGTGACAAAGGTAAAAACTCAGAACCCACTTGTCAATTTTGTGGTAAGAAAGGCCATACTGCTAATGTGTGCAGGAGCAAGAATGACAATCAGCATGACAAACCTAAAAACATGGGTCATTGTCATAAGTGCAATAAGCAAGGACATCAGGCAAATGAATGTAGGACTAGAAGCATCAGGACACCAAGATTTGAAGATCACTACTAAAACTATTAGAAGTATGGACATAGAGCCTTTGTATGTAGATCCAAGCCTATGTGGTCACCAAACCAACCAGCAAAGACAAAAAGTCATGGACATCACTACAATTGGGACTAAAACACTAGATAGAGATGTCACTACTATCAAGAATATGGACACATTCCTAAGAACTGCATAAGAACACACTTCAGTGGTAACTACAATAGATGGTTAAGTCAAACCACTTGTTTTAGCTGCCTAAAGACAAGTCACATTAGCAAGTATTGCCCAACAAGGTCAAAGGCACCCAACTCTGAGTTCAAAAAAGTTGATGTTGAACACATCAGAGGAGAGATGAATAAGACATGGAAGAGAAGAGATGGAAACAACACATCCAATGGAGGGATCACTTCAACTAAAAGGTCAAGTGGTCACACTTCATCCAACTAAGTAAAAGAAGGTATGTGGAATTGATATACAATGCTTTATCATACATTAGTTCCAAAACAAGTTAGCACTGAAAAGGATAAAACAACCTAAATAAAGATGCAAGGTTAAAACTTCAAGTTTTCATCCTACTACCCAGTGTGACAAGATACCTTCAGGCGAATGAAATCCTAGTATATGCTGAGTTGTCAGTCAAGACTAGTTGGATCTGAGTGAGTAGTAGTTGTTGAGCAAAGTTATGTTAGTTTATACTGAGTAAGGGTAACTCCCTCAACTGTCGAGTAAAGTGTAATTCACATTGATGTTGAGTAAAGGAGGAGAGTGTATACAAGCTGAGCGTCCAATTGTATATGCACTAAGCATTTAATGCTAGGTATTGAAGGGTATATGATTGATTTTTTGATCATTTCTTATTACGATGAACACAGAGTGAAGGGCAAACAAAACAAAAAAATAATTTCAAGAAAAGACAAAGCATTCAAGTAGATTCAAGCAAAGATTAAGAGTGAATTCATTGATTCAAGGTATTTGCTCAAGTGTCGAGCTACGTAGTTTTGAATTTTCTAAAACCATAGTTATTGAAAATGGCCTCTAGCTCAAGAAACCCTAAGGATAAGGAGCCCTTTGAAGTTCAACTAGTTAGCAAGGAGGTTAAATAGCTAGAATTCAAGCCAATACTTGAGGTGGCATATAAAAATGGCCCTTCTAGTGCATTGTCTGTTATTCCCCCAAAAGTGGTTATGGTTCAAGATGTTTGAAAATGCTACAATTGTAAAGTTGGAGGAATAGGAGATATGGAGATTAGGGAAGCCTACAAAAAACTATGTGATAACGGGGTATTGAAGGAGGAATACAACATAGTTGAAAAGAAGGGACTTACTCATGCCCTAGATTTCCCTATGGTTTCAAAATGGAATGGATTAGGTTGGTGCTAAGTAGAATTCATGATGGATTCTTATGGTTATAAGGAGGTACAATGAAAATAATCAAAAGAATCATCCATAGAGTCACAGGGTACCCAACCCTAGATCGGCCTAAAACCCTGAGAAGTGACTCAAAGGAAGTCATAGAGAAAAATATCGGTGCACAATAGAACAAGAGGGGTATGACTATAGAAACAATTAGAGACCCTTCATAGAATTTGTTGTCAGAGTCATATCACACAAATTCTACCAATCAAGTAGATTGAATAGTGTGCCCTACATTGTAGTTGATATAGGATATAAAATTGTCAAGAAAGATCATACATATGATCTAGCAAAGCTGCAACTACAATAGATTATGGAAAACTTGGGAGCCATAAGAAGGTCTAAGAGTGCATAATGCAAGTTTGGATCAATCTTGATATGCACATTCTTTTATGTAAAAAATGAATTTCCTTCTTTTGGTAAGATAGGCTGGAAGGCTAACAGGTCTGTTTGTACAAATTAATGAATATAGATGGGAAACAAGTTTGAAACCATTATGACTAGCTATTTTCAAGAATTCAAGAAGTATATGAAGCAAAGGTTAAGCATACTTGTTTCCCTTGTAGATCAACATATCAATGGCATATGATTTTTGGTTGATATTGACTACACATATATCCAAGTAGCTATAACAAGAAAAAGATGGCTAAGGCCACTTGGTTATGAAATAAATATAGATGAAGCCTTAGTAGCAATAATAGCATTGCTTGCAGAAGAGATAGAAAAAAGTGCAAAACCCTTTGGCACTTATGATGTTGTCAGATCCAAGGTTGAGATGGAACTAAAGATAGCATCAGTTTTGAAGAAGAAAGACAAGTTAGTCAAGAAATTAAAGGCAAGATTTGGTGAAGGTACAAGAAAGGCTAAAGAAGATGATGAAGAAGAAGACAAATAAGAAGAAGAGCAAGATCAAGGGCCATTTGCATTGACACAAGGCATGGGAGAAGATGTATAGGAAGAAGATGTCAAGAAAGAACAAGGTGAGGAAGCATCCACAAAACCATAGCCCAAGAAGAGAAAGGCAAGCACCAAGCCAGTAGCAAAACCAAAGAAAGCTTCCAAGCCAAGCCCTGCTAAGTCCATTACTAGAGCAAGCACAAGGAAACCACTTAGAAGGCCAAAGAATAGGTCAAGGAGAAGAAGAAGGCAACTAAGAAATAGGGTCCAGTAAAGAAGAGACTAAGGAGGAAATATGTTGCTCAACCTGACTCAGATGAAGAGAAAATAGAGTCAGAAGATACAAGCCAATTTTGAGTGGTCAGTCATGTATTGAAGCCTGATTTAGAGAAAATTTGTGTGACAATATTAAGAACAATGCTAACTTAAGTGGCCTAAAGAATATTGAGTTTAATAAACTAAGTAGAGAAGAGAAAAACATGGTAGAAGAATCTGTCTACACCATGATGGCAAGGTTCAAGACCACTCCACTTGAACTTGATAATTCAATTCCTAAATATTTATATTCAATTATTGAAAATAAATGGCATTACTACCTTAACATGGAGAAGGAAATAAGAAAATCTACCTTAGCCAGAGTAATGTTTGAGCTCACAAAAGGTTAGATCACCAAGGCCAACAAGAAACATGGGAGCAAATTCTCTCCCAAATACAGAGCCTTCAACATTCTTCAAAACAACATTGAACATGTTGTAAATAAATCAACAAAAATATGGAAGTTGATATACAGATTAACAACAGTAAAACTAGGAGAAGAGCATCCCTTTGAGTGAAAGAAAAAAGAAGAAGAGGAAGACAATGATAAAGAAGAAGCAAAGAAAGAGAAAGAAGACAAGATAGTGGAGGAGACACAAAGAGCAAATAAAGTGGCAACTGTTGAGGAGTAGCAAACATAATAGAGTGTGCCAAACACACAATTGCCACCCTTGAGCCCCCCACATGACACATCCATAGTTATAGACACCATAACTATGCAAGATGTTCCTAAAAACTCTGGTTAGAACATTAATCCATTTACTATAGAAGATCTCAAAAAGATCCTTCACCAAACCACTCTGCAAGCACAATTGTGCAACAATCCAATTTTGGTCAGTGTGGAAGAATTGTAGAAAGTAGTAGCTGACCTCACAAGGGATAAGGTTAATCCACAAGAACTACCTTCTAGCATCCCTTTAGCTACAAGTGGACAACACATCAAGCAAACAATAGTTGATACATCCGCCAAGGTTGACTCCACAGATAAAGTCTTGATGATTGAGCACAAGACTAAGAGTACATAAGATAAAGAACCTACAAAAGAGCAAACAAGACAGATGGGCACATCTATCTCTACAACACAAGGACAAGGTGCACCTCCATAAATCACAGTGATTGATAAGGATAGATCTGAAGAGGACAAAGAAAGTCCTAAAGAAAAGAAGCAAGAGGCAATTCAAACTTTGGTAAATTTTCCTACCATAGGTACTCCTACTATGCTTCAAAAGCTGAGCACTGATGCCATGCCATTGCAAATATTTGCACCAAGCTTGAGCTCCACAAGAGTAGCAAGGGTACTTCACTATGGAGACCCTGCATTGGATGAAGACATAATCATTCCCAAATATGACTATGACCATATTACTCTTGATAAAATAAACCTAATGCAAGAGGCATCAGAAAGGAAAAAGAAGCAAGAGATACTCAGAAATGAGTATAAGCAGAAGCAAGCATTGCATAAAATCAAGGACATCTTTTTAGATGCCTTTAGCTTGAAAACACTTGATGAAACGAAGCTCATTATGGAGAAAATTTTAAATATAGTGGACTAGGTGCAAAATGAAGACCTTAATACAAATGCTAAACTTTTGAAATGGTCAGAAAGGAAATTTCAGGCAAAGGTAAATGAGAAAATATCTAGTGAAATGGCACTTTCACAGGTAGAACTAGCTCAGAAAATAGAAAAAGTGAAAGAAGTACTTGAGAGTATCTTCTCATTGTACACAAAATTGTGTGATCCTTCCATTTTCACTCAGGAAACTAGCCAAAGAATAATGAGCTTGGAAAGGGACTTAAAGATATCTAGCATGCAATTGCCAAGAGATCCAGCTCAAAGTGAGAAACATTTTCACACAACACTTCACTCTCAAAAGGAACTAGCTATGTTGATAGTAGATGAGGCAAACACTAAGGCCAAATTAGTTCAAATCCAATCTGTCATAACTCCTCACATGGAGATTTTGCAAAAAGAACTAGCCTATGTAGAAAATGTGTTAAAGAAAGATCCACATCTTTCTACATTAGATGGCTTAGTTCACCTTGTAGTAGAGATAGCTATCCAAATAAAATCCCTAGAATTTGCATTATAGAACTGGGATGTTGCTCTGAGAATCCTCATGATAGTGAACAGATCCTTCTTGGGAAAATACTCAATAAGAGTATAGACCAATTAATAATATCATATTTCCACAATCCATTGCTAATGATGATGTTGCTTCTTGGGAAAATACTCAGTAAGAGTATAGACCAATTAATAATATTAGATTTCCACAATTATTTCAAGAGAAAGCTCAAGGAAGCCATTGAAATTAGCCACAATCCCATCAAACTTAACCGAGATGATGGGTGGTCCTTGAACCCCTCTTGGCAACCATTGCTCCACTCTCTTGGTTGCCAAAAACATCGTGGATAGGCCCCCTTTCCTGTCTGTGGTCTGGTGTTCTTGCTATGTTGGCTCTTCTTTGTCTTGTATATCCTTTGTTCTTCCTCCTTATTTTCCATTTTTCCTTTACTTTTTTGTCTCTTGATTGCTTTTCACATATGGTTTGCATTTTTCTTTGTGTTTTTTGTTCTTCTAATTTTATTTATTTCTAGTTTTTAATTTTATTAATTTTTCATTATTATTATTTCATTATCTTATTTTTTCTTTCATTTTATTTATTATTATTTTCAATTTTTAACTTTCTCTTGTTTCAAGATTGCCTTGTATACCTATTGCAATCACTCCTTTATGTGTGTGTGTGTGTCTATGTACATATATACATATATGTGTATCTATATATATTACATATACATACATACATACATACATACATATATACATATATACATATATATATATATATATATATATACATATATACATATGGATGTGTGTGTATATATATATATATATACATATGTATACATATGGTTCTTTTATTTTAATTTATTTTATTTTATTTTCTTGTTTTTTGCTTTTATTTTTTAAATTTATTTTTAATGTTTTAATTTTCTCTTGTTTTGGGTTTGTCTTGTTTTTGGATACCTTTTGCAATCGCTCCTATATATATATATATTCATTATACATATATATATTATATATATATATATATACTTTTATATTAGGATATATATACATATGTTATCTTATATTATATATATATACACATACAATTTCTTATATTATATATATATATTATATACATATGTTATCATATATTATATTATTAATATTTATATATACAAATTCTTATATATATATATACACTCTCTCTCTCTCTCTCTCTCTCTCTCTCTCTCTCTCTCTCTCTCTCTCTCTCTCTCTCTCTCTCTCATATATTTCTATACTCTCCCCTCTTTCATTTGTTTGTTCATGCTATCTTGCTTTTTCTTCTCTATTTCCTGATTCTAGTTTAGTAGTTTTAATTTTTAATTTTTAATTTTTCTTCCTTTTGATCTCTTTCTTTCTTTGCCTTGTGTTGTGTGCTCCTCCTCCCCTTCTCTCCTTTTTATTCTGCTTAGCTTGGCTAGTTTACATACTTTTTACATCCTTCTCTCATCTTGATGATGGATCACAGAGTGTGATCTGAAACGTTGATGATAAAAAAACTTACACAATCAAATCCAAAAGCAACATCATCAAGAGTATAGACCCTTTGACATAAGTGTCAAAAAAGGGGGAGAAAATGAAATATAAACTAAGCAGGAGAAAATGAAATAGATAAGGCTAGAAGGAAACTTCAACTACTAGTGGAGACATGTGAAAGGGGGAGTCAAGAAAAAACAGAAAAAAGGGCAAATAAAGGAAGAATGAATAGTAGCAAAGGCACAGATAAAAAGTATCAGAATTAGCATGAGACAAATCCACTATGAGAAATTTTGGATACAATAAAGGCACATCAACTAAGGGGGAGTTAAAATTTTTGAGGTATATAGTTCTTCATTCACAAAATTTGAAGCTTTGTATATATGTCGAACAATAGTTGTATTATACTTAAGGGAATCAAATACATCATGTATAGTTAAGTGTTTTTGACACTCGTGTCAAAGAGGGAGATTGTTGATCTCAAATGGTTTTGACAATTGAGTGTCAACACACTTCAGCTATTTGCTAAGTTTATGTTGAGCTAGTAATATATGTCAAGTATAATATATATATAAGTGTTGAGTTACTATAGGTGATGAGTCAGAAAGATAGTAAGTGTCAAGTTATTCAAGTGCCAAGCATTTGAAAAGAGAGTGCTGAGCAAGTGTATGTGCCAAGTAAACAATAGGTGTTGAGCAAGACATAATTCCAATTAGTGTCAAGCATCAGTAAAAAAACAAGTGTTGAGTGACACAATATTGACATAAGAGTTTATGCCTTCACAAACTCAGATGTAATTTATGTTTCATGATAGCTAATGGATAGATCTTGAAGCTTAGAGATAAGATTGAATCTATTAGATTTCCTATGTAAACAACATTCAACCAATCAAATAATTAGAATGCTAAAGAAGCAAAAAGGATGAATCTCAGTCGTAGATTCATACCTAAGCCTAAGTCACGAAATTTTTTTAAGGAGGATGAAGTCCCATAATTTGAAATAAGTGAAAAAAAAGGAGAATTGAGTGAAAAAAAAGCAAAGAACATAAGGATAAGAGGGTGAAGCATTGAGAGGACATTCAAGGTGACTTAGAAAAATAGAGGAATTGCAAGATCAATAAACAGAATAAAGTATCAACACTTTATATGGCATCACATCAGATCAGAATGGATTGAATAGCAATCTAAAATCAGCAATTGAAGATTGTAAGTAATCAGGTCAACACATTATACTATACTCTTTAACAATTGTATTAGCAGAATGAAAATCATGTGGAATTAGGTTGGTTGAATAGCCATTGTGTAAATCCTTTAACAGGGTGACATTCCAAGTGAATGTTTTGCAAATTCTTTAGATAGCTACACTTTTAATAGGGTGTTAGAGCCTTTAATACAGTAGGCCTCTCATAGGGAAGACCATTTTTGATGGTCAAACGTTGTAACCTTAACAAGTTACATTTTTGTTGTAGTGATAAGTTGTGGGTGTCATCCCCACACCAATTTTACCTTCTCATTTTGGATGGTTTCTAGGTGATCAAATATTGTGTCATCTACTTTCATGAATGCTTTTACTTTCATGTTATTTAGATATGTTTAGTGCATGTATTGATTTAAGTTAAAAAAATTATTGGTTAAGCTTTGTACTTCTGATTCACCACACACACACCCCTTAGAAGTATACTTCCCACTTGTGAATTATAATAGAAGACTCAAGTTTCTTAATGGAAAATATAGATTTTGAATATGGCTTAGAGTGCTTTAGCCTTTCTGGCTTGGTATGATTTTTGGATTAGCGTCAAATCTATGCATTGGTCCTAGCTTGATGATTTCTTTGTCTCCTAAGTTGTGATAAGATCATCTTTTTCTTTTGATCCACTTTTCCATGAGTTTGAGGCAACTCATACTCCTACTAAAGTGGGGGCTAAATGTACCATCTTAAAATGGACACACATATATTTTAAGACCTTTTAGTAGCCTTTTCCATAATTCCTCTCTTGGACCATGGATGGACCCATGTTTAATGTCTCTTTTTCTCTTCTCCTCTTCCATTTTATTCTTCTTCATCATCTCTCTCCTTTTGACTTGGTCTTCTAGGTGTTATTTTGCTACCATTTTGACCACTAAACACATAATTGGACAAGGGACAAAGCAACCTTTCTAATACAAACACTTGTGAGGTTTTGAAGAAAAAGCCCTATAAATGCTACCATTTGTGTATGTTAAAATGATTTCCACAGGTCTAGCATGTTTGAAGACATGTTGAAGCACTCTCTACCTAAAGGACACAGTTCATTACTTAGTACCTTGGTCCACACTTGATGCTCTCTCACCTCACAAAAAGTGGTTTCCCACAATAGATATTGACTTTTTTATACATGAATTACGCACATATAAAGGAACAAATACGGTGAGTGTAAAATCTTGAGGTGATCTAGATAATCCACTATAATCAATCCTTGCACCCAGATATTAAGCAGCTAAAAAGGGTGGCCTCTAAATCCTAAAGTTTTTAGTAAGGGTTCCATTCATAACACCCCTCTTGAACTTGACAAGGGAGTTAAAAATGGGCCGTATGACAACAAGAGTACCTTAAGAATACCCACCTAGTGATTTCCTCATGGTCACAATCCCACAAGTAATCTCACCAAGTGAATTCAAGTGCTATCCCCTCCAATAAGTTCACTTTTGTCAAGAGGTTTTGATTATAGTGGGTCAAATTAGCAGGGTTTTTCTTGTTCCCACTTTGGGTTGTTCCTATTGGTATCTTTCCACCAATAGCAGACCATGTAAAGGTAAAATATCACTAGTGAGAATGACAAAATGGATCCATACCAAGGAGGTCAATATTTCTAATTCACCAAGAAGGTGAAGAGCATACTCTCCTACTCCCTAATTGGAACTACAATTGGAACAATTTTTATATTGTCATTGATGTCAAACCTTATTGGTAAGACATTTTATAATAGTATAGAGTGACATATTATTTGATTGATGAAGATGATTTGAAAAGAGAGATAACAAGATGAACTAGTAAAGTGGTTGAGTAAAGAGGAGTAAGTATAATGGAACTACAAAGGGCACTTGATCATTTAGTATTTGAAAAGATGATATGTTATTTGATCATTGTATTAAGTAAAGCCAAAAGATGAGTTGAAGTGTAGAAGAGATGATTGATAGAAGTTAAGAAGTTAAATAAAAAACTAGTTTGACTGAGCAAGAGATTACTAGGTCAATGAAGAAGTTAAGAATTATCGAGCCGAAGATTAAGGAACCTAAGTATTAGCCAAGAAAAGTAGTATTAGCTAAGTGATGGTAATGACAAAGTAAGATGAAGGAAAATTGAATTCGTGGCCAAGCATAGTTTATTGATCTCAAACTGGTTTTGACAAGTGAGTGTCAACACACTTAAGCCATTTACTTAGTTCATGCTGAACTAGTAACATATGTTGAGCACAACATGTAAATATTAGACCATGCCGAGTTGCAATGAGTGTCGAGTCACTCATATGCTGAGTCACTCAAGTGCCGAGTCACTCAGGTGCTAAGCAGATAGACCATTTCAAGTGATTCAGGAGCTAAGTAAATATTGGATGCCAAGCAATTTAGATGTCGAGTCACAATATATAGAATAGTGCATGTTGAGCATCAGATACTTCATATGCCAAGTGACACAATTTTAACATACTTGTTTGTAATGGCACAAACAACTATATAAACCATTTTTTAGCTGACTTGAAGATCAAATTTCAATATTTAAAGATAAGGACGAATCTCTATTTGGATTCCCTATGCAATTACATGCAACCAATCAAAAAATGGAAAGGATTAAGTAGTAAAGTGGATGAATCTCAACTGTAGATTGATACCTAACTCTAAGCCACCAAAGTCTTCTTAAGGAGGATGAAAACCTTAAAATTAGTGAGATATTTTTTTGAGAAGAATTGGAGGAGTGAACAATATAGGGAGCATTCAAGGTGACTTAGATGAAAGAGTGAATTGGAGAATCAGTTAGAGAAGAACAGAGGATAGAGAAAAGGATATAGCATTGATACATTTGATCAAGAAGGATGAAGAAAGTCACTGATTAGAGGTGATCTGTTATCAGGAAAGCAAGTGCCAACTGCAAGATCTATGCTAAGATATTTTAATAGGTGATTTTAGTTAAATCTCTTAAGAAAAGTAGTCCTAACAAGCTATATGAAATCCTTTAACAGGGTGCTTACTTAATTGTGAGTTAAAGTCCTCTAACAAGGCACACTTTTAATAGGGCGTTGAAATCCTTTAACAAGGTAAGACCTAATAGTCTTTGTAAACCTTTAACAAGGTAGATCATGTTTCATGGTCAAATCATTGTAACCTTCATTGGGTACACTTTATTTATATAGTAGTGAAGATTTGTGGGTGTCATCCCCACCCTAGTTTTACCTTCTCACTTGGAGGGTTTCTAGTTAATCATATCTGGTGTTATGTGGGTGAATGCTTACAGGATTATATGTTTTAGATGCTATTTCAGTTCACTTGTTAAATGCATGTGTCGAATATATGGTGAAAGTTTTATGGGTCCAAGGTTAAACTATTGATTCACCCCACACACGCCCCCCCACCCCCCCCCCCCCTAAGAAGTTTACTCTTTCAACTTGTAATTCCAACATAGTGATGGCTAAGAAAGCCAATGTAAGTTGAGTGAGACATATCAGTAGTGATCAAGCTACCTAGTGATGACTGAGATGAAGAACATAGTGATGACCAAATGTCAACATATTAATAGTTTGAGAAAGAATCAAGATTTAAGGCAAACACAATTGAATTTACAAAATAGTCAAAATGTGTTAAAGATAAGGATTGATGAGTTGAAATATTTAATGTATGAATTAAGCTTGATGATTGATCTAAGACAAAGATTTAATGAAAATTTTCCAAAAGTTTCAAGGAAAGAAGAAGAGAGACAAAATGTTGAATAGGTTCAATGAATCTAATCAAACCCTAAGATCTACGGTTATGTTTAAATGGTGAAAGATTAAACTTGTCTATTTAAGGAGACATATGATATTTTATATAAGTTGGTTGGAAAATTTGTGAAGAATATGTGGAAGAACAAGATTTATAGAGGAAAAGTGAGAAGGTTGTAAAAGCGAGATTGCTTGAGGAGTTGCCCAATAGATCAGAGATAGAGAAAGTGATGAAGACCAATCAATGAACCATGAATAAGCTGAATGGAGATCCAAAAATGCAAAGTGAGTTGTAATTTATCAGATCAACCTAGTTGTTACTTTCTAACCATTATGGCAATAAAATGCTTTAATCAAGGATAACCTAATAGTCATGATGTAAACACTTTAATCAAGGTGAGATTCTGATGAGATTTTTTTGAAGACCTCTAAAAAGGCCATTTCTAACAAGGCGATTAAATTATTTAAAAAATTCACACATAATAGTGTGTTTTGTAACCTTTAAAAAGGTTGGCTCTTAACCAAGCTCACATGAGAAGAGTGAAAAAGTGGTAGCATGTTAGTTGGTGGGTTTTTTCCAAATTTGATTTCCATGTTAAATTATGGTCTCATACTTGTGTAATTTTTTTTTCATGTGTCATGTTATTTATTGTTAAGCCTCTGTAATTCGGCTAACACTAGAACATAGAGCTAAGTGTTGATGTGAATAAATTGAATTGGTGATGATTTTCTATATTGGCAAAGTAAATTTATGAGTTTGATTAAGTTGTTTGAAGTTGTTAATAATTGAATTGGTACATCTAGATGTGAGGATAACTGATTCAACCCCCACCCTCACCCCCCCTTTTAGTTATTCTAACCATTATAACAATTAGTATCTGTAAGAATTTTCCTTAGGGAAAAATTCACCCAAGATCAAGGAACTCAAGCACAAGCACACCAGTATACCAAGAGTATGATCAATATGAGAATGCTCACTATTATGTTAGAAGCATGTAAGCATATACATACACACTAGGAGAGCCTATATATAAAGGCCTCTAAGATACATCTAGAATGTGTCTAGAATGTACTAGGAGATAAGCATGACAACTAAGCATGTATCCTCCACAATAAGAGGATAAGCATGATGAGGTGTCTAGAATGTTGTAGACACCATGTACTCAAATAAAGTGCTTACTCCTAAGTATAGACACCATGTGCATAATTAGAGTGTAAACTCTTGTGTTGTCAACATGACAACTCACAAGAGTGCACATACTCCTAGGTGACTAATAAATAAATAATAAAATATGCATTAACCTAAGTAAACTTAAGTAAGTGTAAATAGTAAATACTTATTTACACCAACAATATCAAAGATTTGGTGATTGCGAGGAAATTTTGAAGGGATTTAAGCTAAAGATCAAGATATACAAAAGAGAGGTAACCAAGCTTAACAAAGAGAACTTTCCACCATGACAATGTTTGATGAGATTGCATCTATCTAGAGTTGGATATTATGCACTATACTAATTGGATAATGAAATATATAGAAGTACCTAAACCCATGACAATTGAGCAAATAAAAGAAAAGTAGGAGCATAATCAAATGATGATAGATCCGACATCTTTCCTAAGTTATGTTGAGTTTGATGATGTGAAAGATTGCACCACTACAAAGAAAATGTGGGATAAGTTGGCACAAATTCATGGAGAAGACAAAAATGTATTAAGGGCTAAAGTTGAAAGTTTGAGAGGCAAGTTTGATGACATGAGAATGAAAGAAGGAGAAACTATTGCCTAGTATTATAGCCAAATCAAATAAGTGGTGAAGACAATTAGAGGTGTTGGAGGAGACATGACTGAAGAGTCTATGATCGACAAGGTATTAAGAACTTCGCTTCCTATTTATGCCATTAGATTATCTACAATACAAGAACTAAGATGTACACTTGGTAATGACTTGACACTAGATAGTCTAGTTGGTAGACTCATTGCATATGAATTGTCAAATTTCAAAAGTTTTACACATTCTAGTGTTGAATGTGCTTTCAAGTCTCAACTAACCCTTGATGGATCTAAAAGAAGAAAATTTCCAAAAGGTAAGCTTGTGGATAGTGATAGTGAATCAGATGATGACCCGGAGGATCTAGAAACATTATTGGAAAGAAGGCTACCAAGAGAAAAAGGAAAATACAAAGGTAAACTTTCTATAATCTATTTTACATGTAATAAAGTTGGTCATACTACTGCAAGGTGTTCGTATAGAGATGAAAATAAAGAAAGGAAAGACAAGAAACATCGATGAAGGATAGACAATAGAGACAACCAAGTTACAAAGACTACAAGGAAAGTGGTAAGAAATCTTGTTACATTTTTGAAAAATATGGTTTTGAACTGATTATGATGAACATGATGAAGAATATTTTTATGTTGCAATGAAAGAAAAATCTAATGAAGATGAAAATTTTGAAGAAACTTCTCTTATTTTACATGTTAGTAAGAATGATAAATGGATAATTGATAGTGGTTGCTCACATCATATGACTAGGGATACAAGTAGGTGTGAAAAGCTAGAACAATATAATTAAAGTTGTGTTAAGTTTGGAAATGATTAACCATGTTATTTGAAAGGTAAAGGATCTATTATATTGAGTGACAAGATCATATGTGCAATGCATATTGGGTTGATGGACTAAAATATAATCTATTTAGTGTGGCACAACTGAATAGTTTAGGCTGCTGAGTTAAATTTCAAAACAAGAACGTAAAAATATATGATGCTACTAGTGAATTAATTGGAAGTGGAGAGAAAACAAGAGGTAACTTGTTCTACGTAGACCTATCTAAAAATGCATATTTATTTGCACAATTTGAAGATGTTTGGTTATGGTATAAGAGTTTGTGTCATGTGAACCGTGATAATTTCGTAAAGATTAGTAAGATGGAAAGAGTAAGAGGATTACTAAGAATGGGAAAACCTAATAAAATGGTGTAAACAATGTCAAATGAGTAAAATGACAAAGTCTAGCTTCAAGAGCAAGACTTATTCTTTTGACGATATTTTGGAGTTGGTTCATATTGATTTATGTGGTCCTATTAGAGTGCAAATTTATTATGGTGACTATATGGTCCTATTAGAGTGCAAATTTATTATGGTGACAAGTACTTTATCCTATTTATTGATGATTTCTCTAGAATGATGATTGTGATGTTTCTCAAAGAAAAAATCTAATTTGTTTCAAATATTTTTAGTGGTATTTGGCTAGAGTTGAAATGGAAATAGGTAAAAGTGTGAAAATTTTGAGATCACATAGAGGAGGTGAATTTATATCAGAGGAGTTCAATACATTCTACCATGACAAAGGAATCAAAAGATAAATTTCTACACAAAGGACTCCACCATAAAATGGAATATCTAAAAGAAGAAACATATTAATCATGGACTATGCTAGAACATTGACGATGGAAAATAATGTTTCACAAAAGTATTAGAGAGAAGTTGCAAGTACTATTGTTTATACACTTAATTGAGCTCAAGTCAAGAAAGGTACAAACTTGAAACCCCTTTTGAACTATAGTATGGTTGTGCATCTAATTTCAAATATTTCAAAGTATTTGGAAGCAAGTATTATATATTGAAAGATTCAAGAAATGGAAAAATTAATGCAAAGAGTGATGAAGATATATTCTTAGAATATTCCACCAAAACCAAGACATAAGTGTTTGAATACTAATGCTAACAAAATTGTGAAAAGTGAAAATGTTAGAGTTGATGAATGTGTAGAGAAGAATGAAGAAGAATGTAAGAAGGAACCTAACGATTATAGGAAATTTGTATACATTTATGAGGGAGAACCAAGAAATTTATCTAAACAATAGAAAGAGGTTGTAAAACTTCAGTAGGTAAGCATTGTCAAGTTTCTCTGTCAAACTTCAACAAGTTTTCAAGCATTAGGCTATAGAGGTCAAGTCATAGATAAAGGAGACCAAAAATCAGACAAAGGAAGTCAAGTTATAACATGAGATACCTAGAGAAGATGAGAAAGCTGGACCAAGTGAACTAAAATAAGGAGAAAGAAGATTTGAACTTTCTTTTTTATAAAAATATGTGAGAAGACACCACACACTTGATTAAATCATGGAGACAAAGATTCAAGAGTCACGACAAGAAACAAGTTCAAGAATGATACTTCTTTACTATGTGAGTTTGATCCAAGAACAATTAAAGATGCATTGTAGAATGAAGATTGGATTAGAGAAATGAATGAGGAGATTGATCAAATAGAGAAGAACAAAACATGGACATTGCTACCAAGGCCAAAGGATAAGAATGTAGTTGGAACCAAGTGAGTATTTAGAAACAAGTTTAATGAGAAAGGCGAAGTCACAAGGAACAAAGAAATATTGGTTTGAAAGGGGTATGCATAAGAGGAAGGAGTTGACTATGGAGAGACATTTTTTCAAATAGTAAGGTTGGAAGGAGTAAGAACATTACTTGTATATGTTGCTTACAAAGGATTCAAGGTATATCAAATGGATATTAAATCTGCATTTGTTAATGGAATCTTGGAAGAGGAAGTCGACATTGAATATCTTGAAGGATTTGTTTAACCTTGCAAGAAGAACATGGTATGTAAGTTGCACAAATAATTGTAAGGTTTGAAACAAGCCCCTAGAGCATGGTATGAAATATTACATGCATATTTGATGAGAATTGGTTTTGTAAGAACTAATGATAATGTCAATCTATATTTAAAAATTGAATCTGAGGATAAGATATTGTTAGTTGAAATATTTTTTGATGATATCATATTTGGAGGGAAAGATTTAATGTGCAAATCATTTTCTAATGAGATGAAGAAATAATTTGAGATGTCAATGTTTGGAGAGATAAATTTCTTTGTTGGTTTGCAAGTCTATCAAATGAAAGAAGGTATATACATTACACAATCAAAAGTATATCAAGGAGATACTGAAAATCTTTGGAATGGAAGATTCAAGACCAATTAGGACACCTATGACTTCTAGATATAAATTTTCAAAGAATGATTATTTTTCTGAAGTAAATTAGACACTGTATAGGTCAGTGATTGGAAAATTACAATACATTATTCATAGTAGACCTAACATTGCATTATTTCTTGTAATTGTTACAATTCTTTTTGCTAACCCTAAGGAGGACCACCTAATGGATGTGAAATGGATATTGATATCTCTAGAAGGAACAAAAGACTATGGTTTATGGTATAAAAAGAATGACAAGTTTGAGCTAAAAGTTTACAAAGATGTTGATTAGGATGGAAATATTGATGATAGAGAGAGTACAAGTGGAGGAGATTTATTCCTAGGAAGGAGATTGATTTCATGGACAAGTGAGAAGAAAAAATATATTTCACAATCTACAATAGAAGTTTAATAAGTTGCAATAACGATTAATTGCTCAAACATAGTGTGAATCAAACAATTATTGGAAGGTATGAAGGAAGATATTATTGAACTTGTGGTGATATATTGTGATAACACAAGTGATATAAACATATTAAAGAATCCCATGATGCACACAAAGAAAAATCACATTTAAATCAAGTATCTTTGCTCAAGGGAATTAGTGCAAGACAAATAAGTAAGAGTGGAATATGTGAATATAAAGGAGAAGATAGTTGATATATTCACCAAGGCATTACCCAAGGAATCGTTTGTGTATCTACGAGGTAAGTTAGGGGTCATTCCCATATTTGAAGAAAATTAAGAACTAACACAACAATGCAACAATTGTAATGATTATAATATCATACAGATTGATGCAAGAGGTTACACTTTAGGAGTTGCCTAAATATGTGAAGTGGAAAATAGTATGAGTTGATAAAGCTACAAGTAGGAACATGATGATACATACAGGGTCAAAGATAAACAAAGATGAAAGAGGGAGAGATAATTCACAGATTAGTTAATACAAAGGATAAAGACATTTACATGATATCTTTGGCATTGTTTTCAAAGAGGGAGATGTGTGCCAAGTAACCATCCAATATCTAAAAAGAAGATGAGAGATATGCCAAAGAGTAAGCCATTACAATTTGGTACTACAATTAGAATCTCAATTGGTATCATAGAGGGAGAAGTGTAAAGTGACAAAGAGGGAGCATATCAGAAGTTGGATGGATGAGAATCATAATGAAACTAAGGATATTAATGAAGATTTGATAAAGATCACAGAGGGAGTTGATAGTGAAAATCTAGAGAACACTTATGTCATTGCATAGTAACTAAAGGTGTTGTTATCAATGCTAAAGAGGGAAATTGTTGGAACTATAATTAGAACAATTGTTATAGTGTCATTGATGACAAACCTTACTAGTAAGACATTTGCTAATAGTGTAGAATATTAGATTATTTGATTGATGAAGAGGATCTGAAAAGAGAGATAACATGATGAACTAGTAAAGTGGTTGAGTAAAGAGGAGTAAGTATTCATGATGGAACTACAAAGGACACTTAATCAGTTAGTATTTGACAAGATAATATGTTGTTTGATCATTGTATTAAGTGAAGTAAAAAGATAAGTTCAAGTGTAGAAGAGATGATATATAGAAGTCAAGAAGTTAAGTGTAAAGCTAGTTTGATTAAGTAGAAGATTAAGGAGCTTAAGTATTAGCCGAGAAAAGTAGTATTAGCCAAGTGATGGTAATGATCGAGCAAGATGAAGAAAAACTAAAGTAGTGACCCAGCACAGTGATGGTTGAGCAAGCTAGTGTAAACTGAGTGAGACAGATCAATAGTGACTGAGTTACCTAGTGATGACCAAGCTAAGAAACATAGTGATGACCAATTGTCAACATATTAATAGTTTGAGAAAGTATCAAGATTTGAGGTAGACATAGCTAAATATATGGAGTAATCAAATAATGTTAAAGACAAGGATTGATGAGATGACATATTTAATCTATGAACTAAGCTTGATGAGTGATCTAAGGAAAATATTTAATGAGAAGTTTCCATAAGTTTTAAGGAAAGGGACGAAAGATAAAATGTTGAACAGATTCAATAATCTTATCAAATCCTAAAATCTACAGTTATATAATTTAAGAAGAAAAAGATTAAACCTATCTATTTAAGGAGGTATTTGAGATGTTTTACATGTTAGTTGGCTGGCAAATTTGTGATGGATAAGTGGAAGAACAAGAGTTGTAGAGAAAATGTGAGAAGTTGGTGAAAGTGAGATTATTTGAGGAGTTGCCAAGCATATCAGAGATGGAGGATGTGATGAAGACCAATCAATGAACCAGGAATGAGTTGAATGGAGATATGAACATGCAAAGTGAGTTTTAATTTATTAGATCAACCTAGTTGTTACTTTCTAACCATTATGGCAGTAAAATGCTTTAATTGAGGTTGACCTAACTATTATGTTGTAAACCCTTTAATCAAGGTGACATTGTGATAGGATATTTTTGAAGACCTCTAACAAGGCCACTCCTAATAGGGTGATTAAATCCTTTAAGAGGGTCACACCTAATAGTGTGTTTTGTAACCTTTTATAGGGTTGGCTCTTAACCGAGCTCACTTCAGAAAAGAAAAAAAGCGGTAGCATGTTACTAGGTGGTTTTTCCTAAATTGGGTTTCCATGTTAAATCCTGGTGTCATACTTGTGTGAATATTATTTTCATGTGTCATGCTATTTATTGTTATATGTTTTTGCAATTCAACTAACACTAAAAAAAAGAGCTAAGTGTTGATGTGAATAAGGTGAATTACTCATGATTTTTTATATTGACCGAATGGATTTATGAGTTTAATTAAGATGTTTAAAGTTTTTAAAAGTGGAAAATGTACATCTAGACCTGAGGATAATTGATTCACCCCCATCTCAGTTATTCTAATAATTCTAACATCCCCAATGTTCCCCCCAAACATGTCAAGCAAGTTAATCAAGACCATTAAAGAGTCAAATATGCCACCTACTTTTTTTATTTAATGAAGGGTCAAGATTTTCGATTCACCTAGAACATGAAGAGAACACTTTTCCACGAACAAAGAGCCCTTACTAATGGGTTTTATGTGCTTAAGAAAATAAACTAGTATATGTTGCACTAGAAATGAAATGAAGACACACAAAAAAATTGTCTTTCTTTTCACTTGGGCAACCTTGCAACAACATCAGTAGGTCTTTTGGTTTTGCAATTTTCCTTAGCAAGAAAGAGAGGCCCCTACAAAACAAACAATGGTTAGGGAATCAAAATGATTAGTGTTCCTCTGAAAATAATCATACAAACCACCATTAGGACCTATTAGAAAACTAGTAAACCAAAATATGAAAGCTTAGAAATAAAAGATGCAATCTAAAAGCTGGATTGAGTAACTAAAATAGGCAGAATGATATTACTTACTGAACTAGTATCATACGGTACTTCCCAATATGCTCAGATGATACTTCTTCCTAGTACAATACTATGTATCACACAGTATGATACTTTTTTCAACTACAATATGACAGAGTACAAAATACTAGTATGATAGTTAAATTGGCTTTATATTTTATCCCTTCACATAAAGTATCATACAATCAAAGAGAAAGTATCGTATGATACTTCTATTCGCAAAACTTGAATTTGAACCTGTAAAGGAAAAAAATGACAAAAAAAGAGAAAAGTGGAGCTAGACAATGATGTCCAACCCCACGTTGGGCACCAAAAATGTATACCAAAAATCAATATACTTCTCTAAGACATTCTATCCAAGATATATAATGGATTAAGAACCTTGAATGGTGATTTAGAGCTCTCTTTCTATGATGTACAAGAGATATGAGAGTATGGCTCTCAAATAAACATAGTTTGCAACCCTTGCAAGGTACACCATAGAATGAGAGATTCAAAGATAAGAGAAAGTATGATAGTATCCAAGAATCAAAGATGAGATGAAATGCAAGATGCAAGCTAAATAAGATATGCAAATGTAAGCTAAACTAACAAGAATGAAAGTAAATTACAAAGCCCCCTCATTAAGCTATGTGATCAAAACTAGAGCATAAAGGAAACTAAGCTAAGAATTCCATGAAGCTACAATGCAAGTAAACCAAGTGAATGCAAAGTGGGAGCAAATTTAATGCAAGATGAGTACTCTAAATGCTCCAAAATGACCAAGAAAACCTATTACATAACATTAGCATAAGTGGAAAAGAGATGAGAGATAGAGGAGAGATGCTCCTTTTGAAGAAAAATGGACAGTAGAGATTAAAAGCCATAAATCAAGGATGAACAATGAGCCTTGAGTGATCCATGTGCACAAGTATCTCACCTAAGCAAGATCAATCGATATGTTTAAGAGGAAAAATATGTGTGGAGGAGAATTAAAGTTATTTTTTAAAAAAGATTCCTCTTACATAGAAAAGTGTGCCCCTCATGCGAGACAAAATTGCCTTTTATTTTATTTTAAAATAGGAATAATATTTTTCATGTGCACACTTAGGATGAGTGGGATTTTGGGGATTTTATTTAATTAAGATGGAACAAGTTATTTCAATTAAATAAAAGAGTTAGGACAAAGTGGTTGAACCATAGGTGATAATAGAATAAATAACATAGTGATGATTTGATCAAGAATAAGTAATGATAAAGAAGAAATGCTACGAAGGGGGCTCATAGTCTAGATGCCCATTTTTGGTTGATTACATATGTAATACTCTAGAAAGTTTCTTATCACATAGAAAGCCCTAATAATAATAAAATTGTGTTCTTTATCAGCCAAGCTACAGGAAGGATATATTTATAGTGGAAGCGCTTAAAATTCTTTTGTGTTGTGATTTCAATTTAGATGAAATAAAACTAACTAGTAGAAACATACTTTTCAATTTACATGTATTTTTACAAGTGGTTGTTAACACGAGGTGTTTGAGTTATGGCGGCCCTTATTTAAAATTCTAAAATTAATTTTTTTTACTAAGTGTTTAGGTAAATTGAGCCTATTTAGGTATTTTTTAGTATGAAATTATTTTTCTTTTCACAATTTTATATTAAAATTGTAATGATTTTTTAAATTAGTGAGAGAGAAATTATGTCTATATCTTGTCTATATTTGTAGAAAACCTATTTAGTAAAGCAAATGATGTTGTAATTAGAAAAATGGAATAATAGAGATTAAGAAAATAGAATAAAGAAATACTATGCTATGTTATATTGATCAAATGATCATTGCTTATACAATCATAAAGAAAAACCACTTTCCTGAGTTGGTCTAGTGGTGATTCATTGTGCTCTCAAAAGAGAGGTCACACTTGTTCAAATCCCACTGGAAGGTAGGGTATGTACGCCTCATTTGTAGTGCAGTTAGGTACCTCCCAACAAGGAGTATGAGGTAGTCCCATACACTGTCACCATATGTTAACCCATATGCCTATGGCTGGTGTCGTGGACTATAAAAGTCCCCTTTCCCTTTCCCTATAAATCAACTAAATTAATTGACAACAAACTACTTTATGATTGACAACACACACATAAACTTGACAACTACCTAGAACTTATATACACCTAACTCAAACACATCTACAACTAGTTATTGTTTCAAACTAAAACTCTACAACTCATACACCTAAACTACACTTATGTTGCCAACAACTCAAACATTAACTCCAACACTCCCACTTAATGTGACAACTAAAAATATTATGCAAAAATGTATTCTTTGAAAATAGTTCATAGACCAATAAGACTTCTCAAGTTACTCCCAACTATTGGTATAGTCATGCAGCCATCATCCAACTTCAAAACACCATTGGACACCATTTGCATTTGAAATGCCTCATAAAACTCATAAAGGTATAAGCCAAGCATCTAGACTTTAAGATCTCTATGAACTATCAGTCACCAATCCACACATGTGTGCCTCATAACCCTAATTTGGCATAGTTTCTTTGATCCATTCGCACCTCAAACTATTGAACATCCATCTAACCTCTACCACATTCTTTCCTATTTTTCAAAGCATTGGTCTCTTCAAGATCAAATAATTTCTTCAATGAACTCATAATCGCCATCAAGATTAGGTGGTTCTTCTCCACACCCCATCTCCTTGATAGCTTCTTCTCTAACACAATTTGACACGAAGATGGCTCTGATAACATATTAGAAAAATAGATCAACAAAAACAAAGAAGATAGAACAAAGAAATACTATGTTATGTTATATTGATCAAATGATCCTTATTTATACAATCGTAGAGACAAACCACTTTCCTATAAATCAACTAAATCAATTGACAACAAACTACTTCATGGTTGACAACACACACACACATAAACTTGACAGCTAACTGGTACTTATAGACACCTAACTCAAACACATCTACAACTAGTTATTGCTTCAAACTAAAACTCTATGACTCATACACCTAAACTAAACTTATGTTGCGAGCAACTCAAACAAAAGTTGTCACATATGCAACAATCACTTATGATTGCTGGAACATTAACTCCAATAGTTATTTGTATCAGAAAAAAATTCAATAGAGAAGTGGAAATTTCACATCAATTATAGAAGAGATACGATCTAATAGTTGAGCACATTAACTTTACTTGCAAATCACTCCTATTTTTCTAAGGCTTTGTTTGCAATTCTGATTTGAGAAGATGCTAAAATCTATAGATACTTGCAAAAGACTATAGAAATGGAAGATGAATGCATATGCCTTACACTTTTAACATGTAAATAAACATATAAAACTTTTGACATCAAAAGGGGGAAATTCAACTAGATAAATGTTAACTTATATTATATAGTTACGTTTGAAAGCTCAAATTAAGAATCTCTAAGTCCTGTGGAACATTGTTAACTCTATCTTCAATTTGCCATTCATAATAACAATACAAGATTTTCACTCTTAATTGCTCATTCACTTGTAGTTATGTCACATCTTTCAGTTGATGCTCTTTCATAATATTAACTCGCTAATTAGGACAACACCACTTTCCTCTTCCCTCCCTCTCTTCATACTCAACTTTCTCCTGTGCCCCTATCTAAGACATAGACTTGAGCTATCACATCCCTTCTATAAAATAAAATAAAGATTTGAACTTTACTAAAATATTATTCTCTATTTGAATCGATATTTATTTTATTTTTTGAACTTTGATTTTTTCCACATTATAAAGATCTTATGATCCCTAAATCTTTATTAGCTCGACCCATTTTCCCATTCCATACACAATCTTCCATAGTATATTATTAGAAAAATTTCACACTTAGAATCTTAAAATTATTACACTTACGAATACCATTTTTCTTCCCATACAACCTTCCATAACACGTTCTTAAAAAGTTATCATACATACGAATCTAAAAATAATTATGGATTCAATTTATTTGGTCCTTTCAAAATGCTCCGACCTACAGGTGTCCCATGCGTTGGATTTATAATATCTGTTTAGAAGTTATTTTAATAAATTCTATCCTAATTTTCAACTATCCCGTAGAATTTACCGTCGTTTGCGTGAGGTGGCAATAATTCCGTACTCACGTGTTCCATATGAATTCAATCGGTCTGGAATTTCGGGGTCTTCAAAAATTACAGAAACGTAGGAGGCGAAAAGGTCCCTTTGAACTTGATAGTAACGGTTTCCTTTAATTTAACCAGAATTTGTTGTAAGCGTTATTCTCTCCCATAATATTGTTCATTCACGTGAACAATTAATATCCTTTTAATCGATCGCTGATCCAATTATTCATACATGCTCATTAACTCTAAACGAATTAATTCCACAAGTACAAAATGATAGTTGATTCGAAAGAAACTTGTCAAACAGGTTGCGCACCAGTTTTGCATCAGTTTCAATAGATTTCTAAATATGGACTGGATTCTTCATTTTTCTTCAACTACTTTTGTAGCTTTTATTTATAAATAAAAGAACTATAAATAGAAGTACAATTCTGAGTAGTAAGCGCATTGTTCCGGGAAGACGTTACTTTGTCTAGACAGACGCCTTATCCCGCTCATGAGCCTAAAAACATAATCATGAGGGATGTTTGACATGCCGAAATGAAGATGATTAACCCAAGCAACATAAAATTGCAAGAAATAATAAATGTAATGGATACCTGAAACGATCTCCATTTTCTAAATGAGCTTCACGTGGAATGCACTCTAGTTTAATTTGGTTTTCTATTTCATAATTATATGGATTGCTCAATAGATAAAGTTATTATAGGCTTTAATATTATAGTGGCGAAGGTTAAGATTACATGGACAATATAAGGTAAGTTGTAAAAATAGATAAAGTTAATATAGGCTTTAATATTATAGTGGTGAAGGTTAAGATTACATGGACAATTAATATAAGGTAAGTTGTAAAAATAAATGAATATGGATAATCTTATTTTTCATCATTTTGCATTGAACAAAACAAATTTTATTACATAAAAGAACAGCAACCAAAGTTCAAATGATAGCTTAAAACTTTACAATTTATTAACGTGTAATCTCTTTGGTAAATTTGCAAAAGCTAATTTTTCAAGAATATACATTTATTAAATTATTAACTTAAATTTAATGTACATGAACAATTTTGAGCATTTGTCATGATGATATATTGATTTGTCATGATGATATATTGATTATCATAATACTAAGTTTCTGGATTAGATTGTGAAAAGATTTTTTCATCAATGTTTCAAATCACACTAGGTTGATGAAAAAATCTTTACACAATCTAATCCAAAAACTTAGTATTATGACTATTATGA
This sequence comes from Cupressus sempervirens, assembly GCA_028749045.1. Taxonomy (NCBI): domain Eukaryota; kingdom Viridiplantae; phylum Streptophyta; class Pinopsida; order Cupressales; family Cupressaceae; genus Cupressus; species Cupressus sempervirens. Next base: position 671,278,842 of record CM053790.1, on the reverse strand, counting down.
ATTGTGAAAATCTGATCACATTGATATATTGACTAATCCTCTTGATGATAGATAGTAGAGTGTTCAAACTAAACGATTAACAACAATCTTTCCATATAATAAATCTATTTATGCTTCTTAATTATTAAAATTAAACTTTAACAAAATATTATTCCTTATATTTATAGTAATTATTTTATATTTTTCTAAATTATAGTGATCAAAAGATCTATCCTCATTTAGTCTCAAATTATTTTTCTTCTCTTATACTACCTTCCATTTCTTATTAATTTATTACACTTATATCAAAAGAATCATAATTTCCATCAAAATAGCTTGTGTTTGAATAAAAGTAAAGGAAAGGTAAGGTGGTTTTATAATCCACGACACTATGCCATAGTTTTTGAGTTTACGTATGGTGACAGTGATATGGGACTACCTCGTACTTTTTTTTTCTTTCGAGAGGCCAACTCAGGCTCTACAAGTACAAGTAACCTCTCAAACCATTTTTTTTTTTAATAAGACTTCCATGTAGCGAAATGAATAGTTGAGGGAACAAGATGCATCATTGGCCAATTTTTAAATTAATCAAAAATTACAAATAATAATTTCTTTTTAAAATTACTCAATATTTCAAACATTTTAAAACAAAATACTAAAAGTTAAAAATTAATTAGTTTTAATTATTAAGTAATTTAAATTTTGATCCATAACACCTCCCCATTCCTGCATTGGACCCCTCCATAAGGGATGCCCGAAAAGTCTACTGGTTTTGTATTTTTACCATCGTGAAAATTTTCTTGTCGTTTGCGTGTATTTGCAACAATAATCCGTACGCACGTGTTCCATATAAATTGAATCGACCTTTACTTCGGAGTCTTAAAAATTGCAGACACATAGGAGGGAAAAGAGTGATTCAATCGTGATTCACTAGTCACATATGGGTATTATTTGTATTTTTTAATTAATTTTTTTGCGGTTTATGTTAAACTTAGATGGTGCTTTGGCGCGGGGAGTTTTGCCCTAATTTAAAGCGAATTGTTTGCCTGCGTTATTTCCTCCCATAATATTGTTCATTCCCGTGAATGATTCATAAAACCCTTTTTAAGGGATTATCTTATTTATCCATGGTAATTTATTCTTAAACCAATTAATTAATCTAGTCATTATTCCTCCAGGCGAATTGTTCATATGATTAAACTTTCAATAACCTTATTTTTCAATAAGATAATGTAATTACAACAAAGGAAAAAAAAAAAGGTCTATCAGAAACGAAGACATTTTTGCCCCACTTCTAAAAAAAATCAAGAGCTCACAATAAACACAAAGGAGTCATATAATGCAGGTTACGCAACTTAAAATTCCTTTAAAAAGAAAGTTACACTCGATAAAAGAAGCCTTCAAGATTCCAGTAAGAAACGATAAATACCCTGTACAATTTTCCCTTCGCTGGTAAACGAGAAATTTATCCCCTTCATCGTATATAATATTGGAAAAAAATGCTCAGGAAAAAATTACAATGGGAAGAAGCCATAGATCGTGGCCGTCATCTGTTACGATTTCTTCCCAGATCCACAACCACGACGCTTATATTATCTGCGCTCCCTTTTGCCAGAGCCAATTTTGTCAACAGCGCAGCAGCGGCAGCTGACGGAGATTCATTGCCGTTACCTAACATCGATCTCAAACCCCCACCTGGCAGTCGTCCCGACAAACATTTGCGTGCCACGTCACAAACCAATTCGTTGGAAAGAACGTCCCAAAGTCCGTCACTTGCCAAAATCAAACATTCGTCTTCGTCTGTGCGATCCGTTAACATTATCTCCGGCTCTGATATCACGTAAGGTTTCAGGTATTTGTCACCTGAAAGCACAATTTTTAAAAACAAATTAGATCCAAGAATGGATTGAATCTACAACAAATTTTCAGAAATTGTTTTTTTTTTAAAATATCGGGCCGTTTTGCAAGCTAAAATTTGCAGATATCTAATTCTTCATAAAAGTTGTGAAATTTTTAATCCCTGGGACCAAAATATGCAGATTTTGACTCGCTTCGGACCAAAACTTGCAGATTAATGATCTTTATGACCTAAAATCGCAGATTAATGATCTTTAGGACTTAAATTGCAGATTAATGATCTAACATTGCAGATTTACGATCTTTAGAACCTCAAATTGTAGTTTAACAATTTGAGATGCGTCCAAAGTGTCCCTTAAGACCAAAAAAGTACAAATTTAAGACCTTATTGACCTAAAACTCCAGATTTAAGATCGTTCAGACCAAAAATTGCAGATTTAGAATCTTAAGAAAGTAAAATTGCAGATTTACAAGCTTTTTGAGGTTCTCATAAAAGGAATCTTAAATCTTTTGAAGTACTTGCAAGCCAAAACTTGTGCAGTTAACTTTTAACCAAGCGAACGGCTATTTCTAGCAAGCAGACTAAAAATATAAAGCTTCTTAAAGTAACAAAGAGTATATTTTAAATCTCATTCCGACAAAAAAAATATAGGCATTTCACAGTTAAGGTTCAAGATGAAATGTCTGCTTACCAATAGCCCTCGACATGGCCAGAACACCAAAAACGCGCGGACCATTCCAGAAAATAACGCGGCCACCGGCGGACTCAATTCGTGAAATCTCATCTGGTCTGTCTGGCTGTAAAGGCAGAAAAAGGAGGAAAAACTGAAGAACTTGAAGTACGACTGAAAAAAATACAATAGCCGGAATGCGGAGAACAGAAATACAAACGAGACTAAAATTTTAAGCGATAAAAGCAGCAAGAATTATTTAACAGAGAAAATAAATGATACCTTATGATCGACCGATAATGGAATCGCCGCACCTCCGCGTGACAATACGGCCCGAGAATCGCCACAGTTAGCTACAACAATCTGGTGCGCCCCTACTAACGCTACGACGGCTGTAGTTCCTACAGTTTCCGACGCAATCGTCAGATCACAACTACATTCGCTTCCTCCGTTAGCTATGCAGTCATTTTTACACCGCAAGCCGCCGGCCAAAACCTCGGCGTCCACTCTGCTAAAGCAGTTCTTCATCGCCTTCTTCCATTGCGTCTCGCTTGGCAAATCATCGCGATCCTTTATCTCCTCCAAAAGAACCTCGTGAAGCCGATCTTTACAGAAAGAAGCTGCCTGAGAACCAAAAAATAACCAACAAAATTAAGCTTTACCAAACATCTGCTTGTCGAACCAAAATACTAAGGAAACGAAACGATAATTACAGAGAAAGGCTGCACGAGAACAAAGAATCATCCACAAAATCAAATTTCGCTAGACATATACTTCTCGAACCAAAACACAGAAGTCAAGGAAACGACATACGCCTATGAATCTGTCACACACACCTGAGATCCTCCATGGCCGTCATAGACTCCGAAGAAGTGTAAAGCGCCATCAGCCTGTTCATTCCCACAATTAAAGGCGGGAAGAATTGAAACCGCGTCCTCCATTTCCCTGCGCCGTCCACAGAACGACACCATACCGTGCTCCGGACACGCATACTCTTCACAGCCGTTACCAACGCTATCCGAGCTCTCACCTGGCGTCAAAACTACGCTTTTCTCCAATCTGACATTGTCAACATGCGAAGCTGGAACACAAGCCCTATGTCTCTCCTTCTCTCCATTTCCACTATTGCAGCCATCATTTTCCAATCCAGACCTATCAACGGCATAATCGCATTCCCTGGCGCAATCGCTGCTGCAACAGACGGAAGAATCCTTGGAAAGCTTAATCCTTTTCCTTGCAGCATAAGGCGCTGCCTCAGCCGTAACAGCAGCCGCTACAACGCCAGAAGAGGCAACAAGCTTAAGCTTCCGGATCTCCATCCTCCGCCGCCTGGCCATACGACACGACTTCCGCTCCGCAGGAGAAACATGCTTATCATCCACAATACTGCTACAACAGATCTCCGGCCCTTCCATATAGAATCCTCCACGAAATTTCCAAATCCGTCCACAAATTCCTCCAAAAAAAATCACAAACCCTCTCTCTCCTCACCCCCACTTCGCCCCTTCAAACCAAAAAACAAAATCCCTACCTTCTCACCTTCCACATAAAACCTCCTCAATTCGAACACAAAAAACTCCGAACACCGCGAATCCTCCGCCTTTTAACAGACCTCGAACAGACCCAGACTCACCCATCCCTGCAACAGCAGCCCCTCCATGTATGATTAGCTCCTACCTTTCGGGCAGGGCAGCGAGCTGCCCGGGTCAGAGTAGGTGCGACAAAGTGGCGGTGGACCCAATCGGGTGTCATTACAGCCACAACTCCCCGTACACGTGGAAGTCAGATCTTCTCCCTAGTGCCCACCTGTCAACCATCGGGCCCTCGGAAACTGATATCTTCATTTCTGCCGGACTTTTCCTTCGGGCACCCTCAAACCAATCATCGTCCTCCATCTAGCACTCTTGACTGACACGTGCTTACGGTACGACCATGTGGTCCTCACCGCTGTCAGCCGTGCAAAAATCTTACACGTAATGCCAAACATTTAAAAATCTTCCAATTATCCCCTGGCACTGACACCTGTCCTTACTAATCACAGATTCACAACCCTCTAACTGTCATTATTCTTTATCATTCTTTTCTGCCGAATTTTCCATTAAACTAAAATGCAAAACACTTCATTTATTTTTTGTTATTCGTTTTACCGAATCAAAGAGGCGGATAAGAAAGAAAAGGCCCCCACGAGCACGACACGCACTTGGCCTTCGCTTTTTCTGCGCTCGTTAAACCCCGCGCTTCTTCCCGACCAGTCAGCCCAGATTCCCCACTGACCAACCGCCTCTCGCGCGCCCCGCCGACTGGTGTCCCCGAAGTGACCGAGACTTAAGGGCGGAATACTTTAGCGGTCAAAAGAACAAATGTCCTGTTGTGATGCAATTGAAGACGTGCCACACATGAGATGGAGTGGAAAAGGTGAGGAAATTGAATTTTGTTGTACCCTTTGCTTCGCTTCTCTTCTCTTCTTGTCACCTTGTGTGCATCACAGCATAGAAATCCCTACTCGCTTTTTTTTTTATTCATTTTTTATTCATTTTCTTCGTATCTTATTTGCTTAGACCCAATCTCATATTTTCAAGAGGTAGTGCATCTGATATGAAGTATTATCTAAGCAGGATCAGATTTTGGTGGGGTTTGTTGTTCACAATGAAAAGATTGCCACCTGTGTTGTTTTGGACAAGTGTCTAGTCAATCTAGTCATGGAGGAAAGATCGAAGCCATTATTTAAGGGGCTTTAATCTCAAGCTACCATAGGTTGACACTTGGCTCCTCTAGAAGGCATGGTCTAATTTGTTTATTTAGGGTTAGATTAGGTATACTTGAGTAACGTTTACAAGACAACAAGAGTGGAAAGGAAGGTAACCTTTTGCATTCAAGCATAAAACACTAGTTATTATTTAAGTATATTGAATACAAAGGTAGTCGATGGATATTTAGGTTTGCTTTTTAATATGAAAATTTTGTGTATAATAATAATTTATGGGTTGATATATATTAGGGCTTTGCCTCTTTTTATGTGAATATGATTTTTTTAATACTTAGATTTGATTTGGAGTAAATCAATATGTATAGTGTAAATTAATTGGTTTTGAAGTATGTTCTTTATTTTTATTTTCAAAGATCAATGGTATTTAAAATTATTTTGGAAAAGTAAAGTTGCCAGATGGCAAGGACCAAGTTATCTTAGATCAACTCTATGATGAGATTGACTTTATGATGATTTCAAAGATCAAACACAAGAATATCAAACAATCTAGATGATTTATATGAATTTGATGCATATTGAATACCCTTTAGCCCTCCAAATCACCATATTCCTATAATGAATAGTATTTATCATTTATAGGTGTTGTCTTCAAGATTATGCCTACAGAAAAAGTGGTAATGGTAATGATCTACCCAATGTGATAATCATAAGATGCCATGGTGTATCATGTAGCATCATGCCATGTCATTTGGTCCATCCTGCAACATAATCATGTATTTTTGTCAATACCTAAGGTTCTCTCTGAACTCAACAAAGAATTGTTGGCTTGAATGCTTAGTTCAGAATGGGTGCATAAGGACACATTGATTTTGATTGATTGACTTGTCACTTTTGTGGGTGAGATAAAATTTGATCATGGAAATCCTTGTGGATGTGTAACTTGGTTGTTTGATTGATTTTCGTCTTCTTGTATTTACATAATAAATAGTAAACAAAATGTTTCGATGTGTTGTAAAGATCTTAGAATAGATTGGAATGTGATGTTCCCAAGAGGGTGATTTTACATAGCAACTAACTTCTTAAGTGGATGAGTAAGAAAACAAGAACCTCTCTCATTAGTATCTTTGACAATGTCATTTTTCTTGATTTTATCAAGGATACCTATGTCCAATGAGAATAATCTTAGAATTTGCATTTGGTTTCAAAAAGGATTCTCAAGAAAGGTACTATATGAAAAGTCTCTTCAAAAAGTTATTTAATGTTATGTGCTTATTGTGAGGATTTCTTGTACAGAAGTAATGTAAAAGAGATGATAAATGTAATAGTAATATAAGAAGTGCAAATATAATAAATAAACCTAGCCTTTATACTTGAACAATATCTAAATAAATGAAATGTAAGTTGTATAGGATAATATTTTAAAAATTACAAATGAAAAACATCAATTATAATCAACTAAAGTTTGCACTAATAAAACTATTGTTGTTTTAGATCTAGAGAAAGATTGACTATGTTTGGGCAATGACATCCTAAAAAATTCAAGATCTAATAGCTAAAAATTCCTCTTGTAGACCAAAATGATGCAATTGGGTCTAAGGGTAGCAAAAAGGTTTGTGCCTAAGAGTAGCTAAGATTTTACTCGTAATCTACACACAATCCAAGTGAATCTAGAGAAAAAATGAAGTTTTATGGCTTTCATTAAAGGATTTTTGGAGTTTTTTGTTGAAATAATAGTAACCTCTATGTGGTGAAAAACTTGTTCACCTAATTCAATGAAGCTATAAATTTTCGGAGATTTTTGTAGAGCGCTGACTAAGGTTTCTTGTATCCCACTGTTATTGTTTCTCTAGTGTGAATGTGAGGGTTTTGGGTAGCATTTCCAACCCTTGTAGCTCATTTTACCTCCTCTATGATTGGATTTGAGGGTTCACATGGATTCTTTTAGCAATGTGTATTACGCTTTAAGTAGTGCTATTATAAATCTATGAAAATCAAGGAGATTGTTTATAAAGGAGGTGAGGAGTCAATAGCATCAGTAGAAAAATATGAAATGGAGGATCCCCTATACTGATAGAGGGTGGAACAAAATAGACTATTTTGAAGATTAACCAAGCTTTAGTTGAAGATAAAACTTCCAAACCCATGTTGCCTTTGTAGTGCCTGCCCCTAGTTTACATTTTTCGAGCTACATTTATGATATGATTGCCAAACTCTTTTAGGCCAATTTATGTTTGATGAGTAGTATTATTATTTTAGAGATTATCAGAGGATGTTTACACTCAGTTTATTATATGATGAGATTACTTGGTACTCTATATTTCGTGCATGTATGATGATTATTCAATGATTTTAGTTATCGATGATGATTAGTTAGATGGCTTATTATTTCATGTGCCTCTTATGGATACTTACCCCATACTGCATGTGTATGGTGTGCGTGTTGTTTTATTTATGTATGGTGTTTCTGATATGGTTAAGGAAGGGAGTCGTAGTCACCTGCTAGTCGGGATCTACACGATGCACCACTTCCTGCCATTGCCTGTTTAGCTTAGAATATTGTGTTTGTACATGCGTGGATTTTATGCAGGTTGCAGGTACCGGGTATCGACTTCCCTGAATTGTCAGGATGAGCGTACCCTATCGCACTGTCTCAATGGTAAGAGAGGGGAGATAAACTCTTAAGTCCAAATCCTAAACCCTTTAGCCAATTGTCCTAATTGATAATTAGGACAAGTATCTGAGTTAAGTGCCCTCCGAATGCATCAAATGATGTAATTTCGTGATTATAACCCTTTTGTTTGATTTGGTATGTATTTTTCTATGATGGGTTTTCGTATATTGCTTTATGAGTCCTTGGTGTATTTTCTATTAATTAAGTCTAATTAAAAAAAAAAAAAAAGATTAATTAATGATTTAATTTAATAAAGAATTATTATGATATCTTTATATTTAATTAATTAATTACTTAAATAAAAGAATTAAAGTTGGAAATTAAAGTTCAAGATATATTTAGAACAGGATAATATTTATTTAATTTAATAATAATATATTTGGAGTTCATTTTTAAATAAATGCTAAATATTATTGTTATTTAAATTAATTAAATATGTTATCAATTAAGTTCTAAAATAAATTAAAAAGTTGAAAGATATTAATTTATTAAGAATTCTAGATCGCATGATCTAAACATGAGTTAAATATAAGAATTAAATTAAAAGATTAAATTATAAAAATTAATAATGTTTTTTTTAATTTCTTAAAAGTGCACATAAGATTTAAAGTAATAAATTAATTAAGAATTGAAGTCAAGTGAAATTTTAAATAAAGTTATTTAATAATTCAACTTAATGTGCATGAAAGTTGAATGCAAAAGAATAAGAAAAGATAATAAAAGTTAAATTGGAGTTAACTGAGTTGTGCAAAGAGTCTTCTCGGGTAAACGCACAATTAGTGCCCCGAATTGAGGAGAAATTGCTTATCACAACTTTGGGGGTTCATTTTTGAGAGAGACGTATTTTGGACTGGGAATTTAGGGGGAGACAAAGAATTTTGGATAGACAACTTTTAGAAGCGAATTTCAGAGGAGCGAATTCTCGGGGTTTTCATTTTAGCATCAGAATCAGGTAGGGTCTTGTGCTTTGATCACTGGTTAAATTATGCAATTTGAGATTCATGTTTTCTTCATGAGTGTTTTAAAGAAAAATCAAGTCTCTGGGTTCCATTGCATGAATCTCTTGTTCTTTGGTTCTGTATCTACGATAGGGTGTTGTTAAATTATGAATAGTAGAAAAATAAATTTACTTAGGAACCCTCATCTTCTAGCTTAAAGAAGACACGATTGGATTGGGAAGGGTTCGAATTTTTTTTATAGCCGGAGTAGTACTGGGATGGGTGACCTCCTGAGAAGTCCCGGTGTTACACCCTTCTTTTAACGAAATTTTAAATTGATAATTTGGATAGTTGGCAATAGTTTCTCTATTAGAGTAATGTGGAGATCAAATTTTTTAAAAAAATAAAGATTAAAAAATAAATAAAAAGAATAATAAACTTTAAACTTTAAAAAAATAATAATAATAATAAATAAATTTTTGGGAGGGGGCGGGAATACCCACACCCCCCCCGTACCGCTCCGGTAGCTCTGCCGTCCCTGCCGCAGAGTACTGCGGCAGCGGCAGTACAGAGTACTGCCGGCGGCCGTAGTCCTCTGTGGCAGGCCGCAGGCGGCCTTTAGGATTAAGCCGGCGGGCTTATAAAAAATACACATTTTTTTTTAATAATTCAATTTTTTTTTAAAGGTTATTCATAAAAAGGTTTTATGAATATTTAAAATTTTTATTTATAAATTTTAATATGTTTTTATAATGTTTTAATAATAATCTTTATTAATATTTAATAATTAAATATTAATGCATTTCATATAGTCTTTTTTTGTAAGTATTAATTTATTAATAATTTTTGGGTAAATATTAATAAATTAGTAATTAATGAAGATATTAAAATAGGTAATTAGAACAATAATTATTGAGTAATTTAATTAAAATTAGTTTAATTAAGTTAATTAATAATGAATTTTATTTGACTAAATTATAAATTTGGATATTGATTTAATGAAAGTTATTATAGAAAAGGGTTAATCGTAAAGGGTAGTTGAGAAAACCTAGTTACTTGAATTTGACATTAAACTGAAACATAAACCTTACCTTAACTCAATAATATACTTTCAAATCCAATCTTCGAGACTTTGATGTTGTCCTTGTGCTTTGAGTGTTTTGGGGTTGTTCTAGTATTGACCAGTTTAGGTTGTTACCAGAGGCTCGAGGTTGTGAATGTGATGTCATGATGATTTGGTTTCGATCTTTCTTAACCTGACCATGGTAATGTGATGAAGTGCTCTATGACATGATTGTGTTTACTATTTGTTATTGCTTTCCAGTTTCCTTGTGTGAAGCTGAGATGTATGTATTTGAGATACCTGACTTAACCATTTTCAAGTCTCGATCAGTTATATTGATAACCATTTTTGAGTCTCGATCAGTTATACTTGGATTGCTTTTCGGTCGCTTGAGAGGACTGAAGTGTTTGTTATGTTCTTGATGATGTCATGTTTTGACTTGACCATTTTGGAGTCTTCGATCAGTATTGTAATTTACTCTTGGGATACTTTCTAGTTGCTCATTGGAGAACCATTGGATTTTGTGACTTATCATTGATGCCTTCAGTTACTGATAGAGAACTGTCGTGATCATATGATTACTATTTGATATTATCGGTTGCTCATGAAGAAATGATGTAATTTTGTGGCTTATCTTTTATGATAGTTTTCAGTTGCTTGTATAGGACTGAGGTGATTTTATTATGATTCTTGATTTGTAATTTCATGAGCCTAGGGTAGGTTATCTATGTGTAGTGTTGGGAAGTGGCTTGCAATGGGGATCGGGGCCCTAAGAGGCTGCCTGGAGTAACCCATTGTAAGTTGATTTAATAAGTGAAAACATTTACACTAAATGGGAGAAAATGAACCTAACAAGATAATTTTATGTTCTCTCCCATGCCTTGAGTGCTAGTACAGACTAGGATGGGGTAGAGAGAACGCTTGGTTACGACCTTGCATTCCATAGTATGCCTCGTCAGTACGAGAGGATACTAATGGCTGCAGGGATCAGTAGGGACCCGAGATTCCTAAGGGATTGCTCGGGTAACTTCTATGTGACTTTTGCGATGACACTTTCCCGCTTGCATATTAAGTTTCCTACGTGTCTTGTGGTACCTCTGGGATTTAGATGTCGATCTTTTTAGGAACCCTTGAGTTAGCATACTTATAGGTTTTCCTGGACTTAGAGAGTATTTATGATTATAGGTTTTGTTATCCTATTTGGGACTTGAGACTATCTCCTCAGCGCGGTGGGAGTGGACCATTTAGGTTCCACGCGGTCGGGTGGTAGTGCTTTTTACTCTTACCATTGAGATCCATTCCGTGGTCACCGTGGTTGGAGATTTCATGATTGGCATTTACCTACACTATGTTCTTGGATTAGTATGATGGATGGTTAGATTTTATGATAGATGTTTTATCATTATGGATGTATGGATGTATCATGTATGGTGAATAGTTTCGTATATTTTTATTGTACTTTGTATCATGGATTTGAGGATGTTGTATCTTGATCTTTACATATGTATATTCTTTTAAGCCTTTCATACCCTGTGACATGTACAGTGGATGAATGAGCATTCCGAATTAATTTGCCAAGGAGCATTCGGAACAAATGTATATTATGGACATTGGAGTTTCTGATTATTCTTTTATATGTATGTGATAGTTGTTAAACTTATAATTAATTAAATTTAAATGTGACTCAACGTCTTGGGATCTTTAAGAAATGTAACTTGCAATGTATGTTTGTCGATGATTTCATGTTATTGCTTCCGCTACTATTTGTTTGATGTGTATGTCATACTTTCTTACTTTAAAAAAAAAAAAAAAAAAATGTTTAGCAAACTTAGTGAAACTTTAGGTTAATTCTTTTGGATCCCTTGGCGGGGCGTTACATCTGGTATCAGAGCGAAGTTTCTACATTGGGAGCTCTGGGTATATTGGAACGCCACTAGTGTTAACTAGTTGAATAAAAATGCAAACCTTAAACTAAAACTTGAAGCTAGTTGAACTGAAACAGTATATAAACTATTAGTTACCTATTTTATTCATACTTCAACACTCAAAACTTCAAAACTGAAATTATACTTAAACTGAAATTATAGGTAAACTAAAAAACTAAAAATATCTTGTTTGCAAAACATGTGTCCTTTATCTATGTATTTCAGTAGTATGTTTCATGGTTATTTTAGCATCTTGTGTCTTGGATATTATTGTAGGATGGTATCTGGGACGAGATCTTCCGTTAGGGGCCGTAGCCTTGGCCGTGGACGAGGCAGAGATGTTAGTGTTCATGAGTCTATCCATGAGAGCCCCATTCAGGAAGAGAATAGGGAAGAGCATGTCAGTGAGCATCAGGAAGAGAACCACAATGAGGGACATGCCGACTCTGAGGAGGTTGATTTGAGGCAAATGATGCGAACCCTTATTGATCGCTTACCTCCTGTTCTTGAGCAGGATAGAGCACACCAGGTTGGACATGAGCATAGACGCAGATCTAGGAGTCCTCAGAGGGATCAACATAGATTCATAGTATCTTCTCAGATGAAGGATCTTCAGAGGTCCAAGATCAAGCCCTTTAATGGGCAAGGTTCTGGGTATGTAGCTGAGCAGTGGCTTATTGCCCTTGACAGGATTTTTGCTATGCAGGACTTTGATAGTAATGTCAAAGCGAGGTTTGCCATTACCAATCTAGAGTTATTTGGAGCCACCTGGTGGACTATTGAGGAGAAGAAGTTGGGCATTGACATGGGTAGTGTCACTTGGGAGATTTTCTTGGAGAGTTTTCATGAGCGATTCCTACCAGAGGAATGGAAGCAACATAGAGCAGATGAGTTCCATAACCTGAGACAGTTCACTATGACCGTTGTAGAGTATGAGCGCAAGTTCTATGAGCTCATGCCTTTTTCGGGATTCAGTGACAACCCAGCACAGTTGGCACAACATTTCATCCGAGGCTTGAACAACCGTTTTATTGGGGGTGTTAAGGTATTTGAGCCTAGGACCCTCAAGGATGCGGTACATCGAGCTATCCTAGTAGAGCAGAGTGTCAACTTTGGGCAAGGAGGATTTGTGGGAGCGCCTACTATAGTAGGATCTAAGGGCAACCACAATTTCGGTGGAATCAGGAAGCCTCCCTTCCCTAGGAGGAATCAGTATTCTCAGCAGCAGCCTCAGCAGCATAAGGGATTTTACCCTCAGACACAGAGTGGTGGCGGTGGATCCAACTCTAGGATCAATCACAATGCTCAACGTAATAGACAGAATCAGCAATCTCGGCCTGCACAGAGCAACCAGTCTTTTGCTAGCAGGGGTAGCCGCCAGCGGTCGAATGCACCACCTATAGGGAGAGGATCTGGCAGAGGCACGGGATGTTATTCGTGTGGACAGATTGGTCATATTGCAGCATACTACCCACAACGAGCATCTCAGTATTCAGGACCCAGGCCAGCAGCATCTGAGCCTACAGTCGAAAATACAGGTGGATCTCATAGAGTATTTGCAGCGGTGGATCACCGTCAGGCAGACCATCAGGGGACAGTAGTTGAGACTACAGGAGCTATCCGAGGTACACCTCTCTCTGTATTATTTGATTCAGGTGCTACAGATTCTTTCATTTCTCCATCTCTAGTTGATAAGTGTAAGCTGGAGTCGGTTAAGCAAGATCATGGTTGGCAAGTGGAACTAGCCTCAGGTGCTAAAGTTTCCACAGATTCTGAAGTTCATAAGTGTGGACTTAGCATAGGAGGGTTTGAGACTTCAGTCAATTTTTGAGTTATTCCTCTTGGCTCCTACGATGTGGTCTTAGGTATGGATTGGCTTGGCTCTCATAGGGCTAGTATTGACTGCAGAAAGAAGACCATTATGTGTCAGGATGACCAAGGGAAGGATGTTGAGATTGTGGGGATACCGAGGCCTATATCCCTACGGATGATCTCTGCTATGCAATTAAAGCGAAGCTTTCGTAAGGGATGTCAGGTATTTGCCGTTACGGTAAATGAGCTAGATGAGGAAGAATCTACGAGGAAGACCCTAGATCACCCTATTTTACAGGAGTATGCTGATGTCTTTCCGAGTGAGATTCCAGGCATGCCTCCGAAGAGAGACATTGATTTTAGCATCAAGCTCACTCCAGGAGCGGAACCTATCTCTAGAGCTCCTTACCGTATGACCACTCAAGAGCTAAGTGAGTTGTGTTTGCAGTTAGAGGAACTTTTGGCCAAGGGTAGTATTCGACCTAGTGTATCACCATGGGGAGCTACAGTGCTCTTCGTGAAGAAGAAGGATGGTTCTTTGCGCCTTTGCATTGATTACAGACAGCTGAATAAGGTGACAATAAAGAACAGGTATCCTTTACCAAGGATTGATGATTTATTTGATCAGATCAAGGGGGCTACAGTGTTCTCTAAGATTGATCTTAAGTCAGGATACCATCAACTTCACATCAAGGAGGCTGATATTCATAAGACCGCCTTTCAAACTCGCTACGGGCATTATGAGTTCACAGTGGTACCCTTTGGGCTGACGAACGCTCCATCAGTTTTCATGTGCTTAATGAATGGGGTGTTCCGTTCCTATCTTGATAGATTTGTTCTTGTGTTCCTCGATGATATTCTGATATATTCTAAGTCCCAAAAGGAACATGAGGAACATTTGAGTTTAGTTTTGCAGTGCTTGAGAGATAATCAACTTTATGCCAATGCGGCAAAGTGTGATTTCTTTCAATCAGAGATACAGTATTTGGGACACGTTATTTCAGGCGAAGGTATCTCTGTAGACCCTGCGAAGATCCAGGCAATAGTAGATTGGCCTGCACCCACTACTATGTCAGAAATTCGTAGTTTCATGGGTCTAGCTGGGTATTATCGCAGATTTGTTCAAAACTTCTCCAGAATAGCACACCCTATTACCTCCCTTCAGAGGAAAGGAAAGAAGTTTCTTTGGACAGAAAAGTGTGTAGAAGCATTTCAGAAACTCAAAGAGCTTCTGACCAGTGCACCGATCTTAGCAGTACCTGATCCAGAAGGTGATTTCATGGTGTGTACAGATGCTTCCCTTGAGGGTATTGGAGCAGTTCTAATGCAGAATGGTCGAGTGATTGCATATGAGTCACGCAAACTCAAGGATCATGAGTTGAATTATCCTACACATGACCTTGAGTTAGCAGCAGTAGTTCATGCCTTAGTGAGATGGAGACATTTCTTGTTGGGACACAGATTTGAACTACATAGCGATCATTGTAGTCTTCAGTACATATTCACGCAGCCTAATCTGAATGCTAGGCAAAGGCATTGGATGGAGTTTTTGTGCGAGTATGACTTTGAGGTAAAGTATATCCAGGGGAAGGAGAATGTTGTAGCTGATGCTTTGAGTCACAGGAAACATGTGATATCATCTATGACTCTTAGTGTCGATTTGAGGTGTCAGATACTTCAGGCACTCCCCACTGATTCATGGTATCTGGAGGTGTGCAGTGAAATCAATTCAGGGAGACCCTTGGAGGGTACGTTTTCAGGCTATGTCCTAGAGTCAGATGGCCTTTCAAGACTTTCAGGAAGGATCTATGTGCCACTACTGGATGAGCTTCGCATATTGATCCTATCAGAGGCCCATCGTGCACCTTACTCGGCACATCCAGGTGTCAAGAAGATGCATGCAGATTTGTGACGTTTATTCTATTGGTCCGAGATGAAGCGCGACATTGCTGATTTTGTGGCTAGATGTCTTGAGTGTCAGAGAGTCAAGGCAGAACACCAGCATCCGGTAGGACTTTTGCAACCGAATCTCGTTCCTTCGTGGAAGTGGGACATCATCTCTATGGATTTCATAGTAGGATTACCTATGACTTTTCGTCGTCATGATGCTATCATGGTCACCGTTGACCGGTTGACCAAGGTGGCACATTTTGCACCAATCAGGTCTTCCTACACTGCAGCTTCAGTAGCTAATGTCTTCATGCGTGACATTGTGAGACTACATGGTATTCCCCGAAAGATCATTTCTGATAGGGATCATGTTTTCACTTCCGCATTTTGGACATCACTACAGCATGATCTTGGAGCGCAGCTGAATTTCAGTTCAGCATATCACCCAGAGACAGATGGGCAGACGGAGAGAGTGAATCAGGTTCTCGAAGATATGTTAAGGATGTACGTGATGGATAGGCAAACTCATTGGGAGGACTATCTCTACCTAGTGGAGTTTGCTTACGACAACGGGTATCACAGTTCTATTGGCATGGCACCTTTCCAAGCCTTATATGGACGCCCTTGTCGTACACATTTGAGTTGGGATAGCCTTGAGGATCGCATCCTGTTGGGCCCAGAGATGCTTCGTGACATGGAGCAACAGGTGGCGCGTATCCGAGAGCACTTGACAACGGCACAGGATAGGCAAAAGAAGTATGTTGATGCTCATAGGTCAGATAAGCAGTTTGCTGTGGGAGAGAAGGTTTTCTTGAGAGTGCGTCCGCGGAAGAGTCCGATCCGTTATGGAAAGGGCTCGAAGCTAGCACCTCGCTTTGTGGGACCATTCGATATTCTTGAGAGGATTGGTCCAGTTGCCTATCGTCTTGCTTTACCGCCCAGCCTTGCTCGCATTCATGATGTTTTTCATGTTTCAGTACTTAGACAGTATATTCCTGATGTTGTACATATTCTTGATTGGAATGCATTGCAGGTAGAGGACGGGCAGCTGGCTTTGGAGCCAATACGTATTCTGGAGTAGCGGGAGTTGACCCTCAGGGGTCGAACCATAGAGCAGGTAAGGGTCCAATGGGACCCTACTGATGAATCTTCAGCTACATGGGAGGATGCATCTAGATTACGGGATTTATATCCCTATTTGTTTATAGGCTTCCAGGAGTAAGCCTAAGTCTAGGGGGGGTGGATGTAGTGCCTGCCCCTAGTTTACATTTTTCGAGCTACATTTATGATATGATTTCCAAACTCTTTTAGGCCAATTTATGTTTGATGAGTAGTATTATTATTTTAGAGATTATCAGAGGATGTTTACACTCAGTTTATTATATGATGAGATTACTTGGTACTCTATATTTCGTGCATGTATGATGATTATTCAATGTTTTTAGTTATCGATGATGATTAGTTAGATGGCTTATTATTTCATGTGCCTCTTATGGATACTTACCCCATACTACATGTGTATGGTGTGCGTGTTGTTTTATTTATGTATGGTGTTTCTGATATGGTTAAGGAAGGGAGTCGTAGTCACCTGCTAGTCGGGATCTACACGATGCACCACTTCCTGCCATTGCCTGTTTAGCTTAGAATATTGTGTTTGTACATGCGTGGATTTTATGCAGGTTGCAGGTACCGAGTATCGACTTTCCTGAATTGTCAGGATGAGCGTACCCTATCGCACTGTCTCAATGGTAAGAGAGGGGAGATAAACTCTTAAGTCCAAATCCTAAACCCTTTAGCCAATTGTCCTAATTGATAATTAGGACAAGTATCTGAGTTAAGTGCCCTCCGAATGCATCAAATGATGTAATTTCGTGATTATAACCCTTTTGTTTGATTTGGTATGTATTTTTCTATGATGAGTTTTCGTATATTGCTTTATGAGTCCTTGGTGTATTTTCTATTAATTAAGTCTAATTAAAAAAAAAAAAAAGATTAATTAATGATTTAATTTAATAAAGAATTATTATGATATCTTTATAATTAATTAATTAATTAATTAATTAAATAAAAGAATTAAAGTTAGAAATTAAAGTTCAAGATATATTTAGAACAGGATAATATTTATTTAATTTAATAATAATATATTTGTAGTTCATTTTTAAATAAATGCTAAATATTATTGTTATTTAAATTAATTAAATATGTTATCAATTAAGTTCTAAAATAAATTAAAAAGTTGAAAGATATTAATTTATTAAGAATTCTAGATCGCATGATCTAAACATGAGTTAAATATAAGAATTAAATTAAAAGATTAAATTATAAAAATTAATAACGTTATTTTAATTTCTTAAAAGTGCACATAAGATTTAAAGTAATAAATTAATTAAGAATTGAAGTCAAGTGAAATTTTAAATAAAGTTATTTAATAATTCAACTTAATGTGCATGAAAGTTGAATGCAAAAGAATAAGAAAAGATAATAAAAGTTAAATTGGAGTTAACTGAGTTGTGCAAAGAGTCTTCTCGGGTAAACGCACAATTAGTGCCCTGAATTGAGGAGAAATTGCTTATCACAACTTTGGGGGTTCATTTTTGAGAGAGACGTATTTTGGACTGGGAATTTAGGGGGAGACAAAGAATTTTGGAGAGACAACTTTTAGAAGCGAATTTCAGAGGAGCGGATTCTCGGGGTTTTCATTTTAGCATCAGAATCAGGTAGGGTCTTGTGCTTTGATCACTGGTTAAATTATGCAATTTGAGATTCCTGTTTTCTTCGTGAGTGTTTTAAAGAAAAATCAAGTCTCTGGGTTCCATTGCATGAATCTCTTGTTCTTTGGTTCTGTATCTACGATAGGGTGTTGTTAAATTATGAATAGTAGAAAAATAAATTTACTTAGGAACCCTCATCTTCTAGCTTAAAGAAGACACGATTGGATTGGGAAGGGTTCGAATTTTTTTTTATAGCCGGAGTAGTACTGGGATGGGTGACCTCCCGGGAAGTCTCGGTGTTGCACCCTTCTTTTAACAAAATTTTAAATTGATAATTTGGATAGTTGGCAATAGTTTCTCTATCAGAGTAATGTGGAGATCAAATTTAAAAATAAAAAAAAGATTAAAAAAAAAATAAAAATAATAATAAACTTTAAACTTAAAAAAAAAAAAATAATAATAAATAAATTTTTGGGAGGGGGCGGGAATACCCACACCCCCCCGTACCACTCCGGCAGCTCTGCCATCCCTGCCGCAGAGTACTGCGGCAGCGGCAGTACAGAGTACTGCCGACGGCTGCAGTCCTCTGTGGCAGGCCGCAGGCGGCCTTTAGGATTAAGCCGGCGGGCTTATAAAAAATACGCATTTTTTTTTAATAATTCGATTTTTTTTTAAAGGTTATTCATAAAAAGGTTTTATGAATATTTAAAATTTTTATTTATAAATTTTAATATGTTTTTATAATGTTTTAATAATAATCTTTATTAATATTTAATAATTAAATATTAATGCATTTCATATAGTCTTTTTTTGTAAGTATTAATTTATTAATAATTTTTGGGTAAATATTAATAAATTAGTAATTAATGAAGATATTAAAATAGGTAATTAGAACAATAATTATTGAGTAATTTAATTAAAATTAGTTTAATTAAGTTAATTAATAATGAATTTTATTTGACTAAATTATAAATTTGGATATTGATTTAATGAAAGTTATTATAGAAAAGGGTTAATCGTAAAGGGTAGTTGAGAAAACCTAGTTACTTGAATTTGACATTAAACTGAAACATAAACCTTACCTTAACTCAATAATATACTTTCAAATCCAATCTCCGAGACTTTGATGTTGTCCTTGTTCTTTGAGTGTTTTGGGGTTGTTCTAGTATTGACCAGTTTAGGTTGTTACCAGAGGCTCGAGGTTGTGAATGTGATGTCATGATGATTTGGTTTCGATCTTTCTTAACCTGACCATGGTAATGTGATGAAGTGCTCTATGACATGATTGTGTTTACTATTTGTTATTGCTTTCCAGTTTCCTTGTGTGAAGCTGAGATGTATGTATTTGAGATACCTGACTTAACCATTTTCAAGTCTCGATCAGTTATATTGATAACCATTTTTGAGTCTTGATCAGTTATACTTGGATTACTTTTCAGTCGCTTGAGAGGACTGAAGTGTTTGTTATGTTTTTGATGATGTCATGTTTTGACTTGACCATTTTGGAGTCTTCGATCAGTATTGTAATTTACTATTGGGATACTTTCTGGTTGCTCATTGGAGAACCATTGGATTTTGTGACTTATCATTGATGCCTTCAGTTACTGATAGAGAACTGTCGTGATCATATGATTACTATTTGATATTATCGGTTGCTCATGAAGAAATGATGTAATTTTGTGGCTTATCTGTTATGATATTTTTCAGTTGCTTGTATAGGACTGAGGTGATTTTATTATGATTCTTGATTTGTAATTTCATGAGCCTAGGGTAGGTTATCTATGTGTAGTGTCGGGAAGTGGCTTGCAATGGGGATCGGGGCCCTAAGAGGCTGCCTGGAGTAACCCATTGTAAGTTGATTTAATAAGTGAAAACATTTACACTAAATGGGAGAAAATGAACCTAACAAGATAATTGTATGTTCTCTCCCATGCCTTGAGTGCTAGTACAGACTAGGATGGGGTAGAGAGAACGCTTGGTTACGACCTTGCATTCCATAGTATGCCTCGTCAGTACGAGAGGATACTAATGGCCGCAGGGATCAGTAGGGACCCGGGATTCCTAAGGGATTGCTCGGGTAACTTCTACGTGACTTTTGCGATGACACTTTCCCGCTTGCATATTAGGTTTCCTACGTGTCTTGTGGTACCTCTGGGATTTAGATGTCGATCTTTTTAGGAACCCTTGAGTTAGCATACTTATAGGTTTTCCTGGACTTAGAGAGTATTTATGATTATAGGTTTTGTTATCCTATTTGGGACTTGAGACTATCTCCTCAGCACGGTGGGAGTGGACCATTTAGGTTCCACGCGGTCGGGTGGTAGTGCTTTTTACTCTTACCATTGAGATCCGTTCCGTGGTCACCGTGGTTGGAGATTTCGTGATTGGCATTTACCTACACTATGTTCTTGGATTAGTATGATGGATGGTTAGATTTTATGATAGATGTTTTATCATTATGGATGTATGGATGTATTATGTATGGTGAATAGTTTCATATATTTTTACTGTACTTTGTATCATGGATTTGAGGATGTTGTATCTTGATCTTTACATATGTATATTCTTTTAAGCCTTTCATACCCTGTGACATGTACAGTGGATGAATGAGCATTCCGAATTAATTTTCCAAGGAGCATTCGAAACAAATGTATATTATGGACATTGGAGTTTCTGATTATTCTTTTAGATGTATGTCGCCAATACAAGCAAACAACACAGGGATACAAGTATGAACAATAACACATATACAACATAACATATGCTAACATATGGAAGAGATAAGATACAAATAGAAGAATGATACAACATTTCAATTCCTTTATTACCTTATGTCGACAGAACAACATGGGTCGTCTAAATAAATCTTGACAAACATTAAGAATGAATAATACAGGGGAAGCATGTCACAATATGAAAACATACAAAAAGCTACCATTTTTAGAGTAATCACTTCAAGCATTTTTCCCTCCTCTCCTATCTTCGTTAGTAGTAATAAGAGAAGTTGTTAACTTGTAAGAGGAGCTATATCCAACATAGTATGAACAAGAGATAAATCTAAAGAAGGACCCTTGGGAGAGTCATTATACTCGGTAGTAGATGTAAGTGCAAGTTTCACAGAAAGTGTGTTAGGTAAATAAAGATCAAGATCAATAATCTCATGTTCATCATCATCTGAAGTATATTTGTCATCAAGATTAATAACAATAGAATCCAAAATAGGAATATTATATCTATCTATATCATTCTAGTATGATTAACTTCCTCTCCATACATGAGATGAGAAGCATTCATACGAGCTTTAGCACAAGCCTAATGGGCTCTTTCAATGGTCACGATCATGTTGACTACACTTAGTTTTACTAGAGATTTTTTGGAAAGAAGAGAATAAACAACCATAGGCTTCTTACCTTTTGATGAAGTAAGAGAAGGAACAACAAGAAGTTGAGAACTAGAAGGAGGAACGACACTAGAAGAAGGATCCATAGTAGAAGAGGGAACCACACTAAGAGGAACAATAGATGCAAGAAGTGGTTGACCATTAGAAATTGAAAAATTAGAAGACATAGGCATGAAAGGTGTAGAAAAAGACCACAAGTATCCTTAGGCATACTCAACTCAGAAATATTTCAATTTTAATGAGCTTGATAAGTGTAAAAAATATAATCTGAACAAGTAGGAGATGTAATAGGAATATAAGGCCAAAATAAATAAAGAGTAGCACAATGTCAAGGTCTAGAAGGATGATAGATGCTATGATTGATCATCTTAATCTCTCCATCATAATTTAATATATTAATGAATAGGGGAAACAATGGCTTGCATGACAGTCAACCAAGCTTCACTTGGAGTTGATTGGAAGTAGGAATAACAACAAAGGTACTATTTCCCATTTTACCAAAAAGATCAATAGGAAAAGAAATAGAACCTTGAGGAGGATACAAGAAACCATTAGAAGTTGGAATCCAGGTATTAGTTGAATCATATAAAATCATGATGTTTTTTTGTGAGGCCTCGCCCCGACCCTTTGTAGCCTTAGTTGTTACTTTATCATTTTGATACTCACAACTCGAGATGTCGAGACATTATCTGATGCTTAGAACATACTATATTATTTCATGTTGTGTGATGTTACTTTCATATATATTTGATGGTTGTCATTTAATGTTTTATGTATATGTATGTCAATGAATTAAGTAAAAGGTAGGATTAACATTTTGATTTAAGATATTTTAAATGGTTAAGAATTGAATAGGATGAGAGGAACCCTGATTTTTGTTATAGATGGATGTTTTAATTTATGTGATTCCTGATACGTATATATACATATGTACATGTGATTTTCGGGACTACTGACGTGTGCAATGAGTGTGCAGATATTTTAGCCGAGGAAATCGACGGAGGAATAGAACTGATCTCTATGTGTTAATTTTGGAAACCTTGTTGTTCGTAATTCAAGTATTTTAATTTGAGATGTATGTATGTATCTTTCCGTGTTCAGTAAATGTGAATGTCTCGTAATTATGTTCTGTTAGTGTCACTTGACACTTGTGAATTTGTGTATGCTCTTCAGCATGTCGATTAGGGTTAGCTGTGTACCCTTTGGACCTTAGTTGGTTTAACTGAGTGTCAGTTTGCTAATTTGATTGTTAATCAAGTTTTGTCACCCTAATCCAGATTAGTGCTTAATCTATTTTGTTAGAGTTGTTAGTTGGTCCTAATTATTTTCCTACTTTTGTTTGGCTCTAAACCTTTTTCTTAAGGCTTAAAACATGAAATTATTATACCCAAAGGGTATGGGTATGGGTTAGGGGTCTTTTCCAACCCCTAAGCCCCTTTTTTTGACTTTTGAGGCCACTCAAAAAGTCTCATTTTTCCTTTGTACGAAAATTGCAAGTGGTTATCTTGAGTCACCTCACCTCACCTCCACTCAGTGTTTAACCATAGTGTGGGTTGAGTTAGGAGTTTCTAGAATTGCTAGTGGGTGGAAGTAGTTATTGCTCCTTTTGGTGGTTGAGTTTGAGGCTTATTTGGAGGCCCTTCTTGGACTTGTGGAGGTTGTTACCCAATCTCTACATATAGAGAGGAGTTCTTGAAGATTGAAGCAAGGAAAGGGAAGCTCTACTCAAACTTATTCATTTGTCATTACCTCTTTGTGAAGGTAGGAATTGTCATCTCCCTTGTTAAGATTTCATTCTTATTTCATGCTTATGCTACCTTGTTGTTGTTTGAATGTTTGTATGTTTGTGGGTATGTTGGGAAGATTTGAAAACCATGTTATTTTGGATGATTTCTTTTCATGTTTATGTTTGAAATTTTGAGATTTTTCTTGCATGGGTGTTTTGGTATTACTCACCCTTGGAGAGGGTAGAAGTGACCAATTTTGGGAAAGGTCTATTTAGTCGGACTCCAATCAATGTAGAGTCTCTTCTCAGGATGAGAACAGGGAGAAAGGGCGGGGTGTTATGGGCCCCTACTTGTCAGCACAAACCTTGTATGATTATGGTATGTTGAAATGGAAGAACGAAAGTTCTTGGTTTATAGCCCCGATTGGGCATCTGTTTAGTGTTGTGCTTGACTTCTCCTAGTTGGAAGAATCCACCTTTCCCTAGTTTTGATTCATTGTGAATCCTTTTGTGAAAACCTTGTATGAATATGCATGTTTGAATTGTTTCTTGGACATGCTTGTTGTCACTTGATCAAATTCTGTTCCATCCATGGTTCTAGAAATGTGTTGCAGAAAATGTTATGAATCCCTTGATGAGGGTCATGAAGAAAATTCAATTATATTGTTGAAATTTGGGATTTATATCCTATGTAAATTGGTATTTCAAACTTTGTTAGATTGGCATCGAAGCTGGGTTTTCTTCCTGATTCTTTCCCGGCTGAGCCCTTGAATCAGGTTTGCCAATAAAATTGGTGTTTGAGTAAAATTGTTTATCTTGTGATTTAATCGTAATTTCAAATTAGATGGATGCACATCAGGAATAAGAGGATTTGATGATGGTTTAATTGAGCAAATTTTCAAGTTCCTTATATGTTCCTTATATGTTCAAAATGATAATTATGTTAAGGAAAGAAAATAACGTCTATGGTTGATATATTGCAATTCAAGTTGTATAGGAGATCATATTAAATATGGTGTTAATATGCTTCAAACTATTGTATCCATGCTCTAATTCTATTCAAAAATATAGACAAAAATATATATATACATGCATTGTTTGAAATCTAGACTTAGAAAATTTTCAAAAAATAAATGTTGCAAGAGAGTAAAACTCTCTGCCTTTTGTATGGGAGATTGAAATTAATTCATTTGGTAATAGAGAATCAAAAGATTCTCTAAAAAAGATCCTTTTTTCTTATTGAAAATTAGGTTAAAATTAAAAACAATAATAATATAACCATTAAAAAAGAAAAACTTTTAACATTTTAAACTACCCTAATATCTTTTCTCACCAAGAAAACTTTATCTCTTAATGCTTACCCATCTGCACGTTAGTTTTTAAAAAGTTGCTTTTGGCAAAGTCAAGATGAACATGGGGGGGAGGGGTGACGTCACCCTGCCCCCATGTCCCATCCACCCATTTCTCCTTAATTTGGAGCACTTACTATTTTTTTTAATTCATGTTGTTTTTAGCTTGTGGGTATAGTTGTTTTTTAAAAAACGTTTTTGGGGCTTGCGATTCATTTGGGTGGCCCTTGATTGATCCTCACCCATGACAAGATGGGGGTACCGCAGACGCAGGGTCAGTGAGCTCGGGCAGCGGGCCCAACCTTTGGGAAGCACCCATTTGGGGAAGGCCAAGTCAACTTGGCTAGTGGCCAAGTGGGGTGGTCAGGTGTAGAGTAGGTTAGTAGGTAGGTTAGTAAGTAGGTTTGTTTTATTATTATTTTTATTATAGTTTAGTTTGTTCATAGTACTAGTATGTTAGTAGTTTATGGTTAAATTTAACTTGTGTTTTATTTAATGTTAAAATAAGTTAGTGATTAAAATTTTAAATTAGTAGTTAAGTTAATATTTGTTTAGATTTAGCATGTTAGTATTTAAGTTAGTTAATTGATTTAAGTTTTATGTTAGTTATTGTTTGTCATTTGTTAAATATTAATAATCTTAGTTAATTGATTAGTATGTTTGTTTTAATGTTAATTGTTTTAAAGATATATGTTAATTCATAAAGAGTTTTAGTTTAAAATTAATTTAGTTTAGTTGCTTGTATTTTGGTTAAGTGTTAGTTAATAGATTTGTTTGGTTGCTTATAGAAAGTATTAAATCTAGAAAGTTTCCTTAAATAATTTAAAAATCAATAGTAGATATAATGTTAATTAAGTAATGGTGATAATAAGAAATCAATTAGTCTTAATTTAAAATTATAGATGTAAGTTAGTTTTCGATTTCGATTCATTCAATTGTTAGATATTATGGATATAATTGTTAATTTAGATTTGATTTCTTTTAATTAATTTTTAAATGTATTTAGTTTTGGTATGGAAGTAAGTCTGAATTTTTTTGAGTACTCATTTGTTTTAGACTTCAGGTTATTGTCTATTTAAAATAAGTTTTAATGTTGATGTTATTTGCTTAGTTGTTTCATTAAACTAATTTTGTAGTCATCTACATCATTTTTAAAAAATAACTTTTACTTTAATGTTGTATAAGAAATTTAAGAACATAAGTTTATCGATATCAATCTTATAACAAAAGTTTCAATATCTTAACGATGTAATCGTTCTCATGTTTATAATCTTATGACGTAATGTAAAGAATCTGTACTTAAAATATTATCTCAATCATTTAAACTTAGAGCATTTTAATTATTAAAAAAAAAAAAGTATGTGTGTTTTTGCCCCTGTAGTTTGGGCATGACATTTTTTCTTAGCATATAAATGTTCCTTAGTAATAAAATTAACAATGGAAGTATAATCAACAAGGCACCCATAGGAAGGATATTTAGCAATTTGAGTAGTTAAACAAAATAGCAAGGGCTCTAGTACACTTACAAGTAGGTTTAGGATTAGGTTGTTCATTAGATGTAGAGGGAATGTCTTTCTTAAGCAGAGGTGGAGGTTGAGCTATACATTCCACAATCTTAATTCTCTTGTCGTAAGGTATCATAATCAACATTCACTATTGGAAAAGAAGAGGGAGGATGCCAAACAGTAGTATTAGTACTGTGTTGAGGTAAAGGATTAGTATAGATTTGAATATTTTGATTAGGAGGTGCCACACATTTATTTCTAGTCTGATGATATCAACATATAAAGTATTAGAATCAATCAAATCATGAATCTTATATTTCAAAGAATAACATACCTCAATAACATAGCCGACTTGATGATGATATTGCCAAAAGGCTTTAGGATTAAATCAGGGACTTGGTAGAAGGAAGAATCCATTTAACAAGAGGAAGTGTAATCATATTGACACTAGAAAACTTGTTGGAAACTACAATTGGAACAATTTTTATGTTGTCATTGATGTCAAACCTACCAGAGAGACATTTACTAACAATGTAGATTGCCATATTGAATAGGGTAAAAATGGATTTTTAACAATGCATCTAACATTCACCACTATTCATATATAATTTTAGAGTTGAAAGCAGATAAGTCATGGAAATGATTGAAATTAGACAAGATAAGATACACACCTCAAAATAGAACCAATCTGGAAATACATATTTTCTGATGCCTATGCATAGTTTCTAGAAATTCTACAATCTTTTCTGAATTGGAAATGTCGAGATGGAGAGAAATCATAAAATTTTTATCCTTTTGAGAGTAGGTCGACCTTGACCCAAATATCGGGGCACAATCTTACCCTGGGGCACAATTGTGCCCCAAAAAGTCAACCTTGACCTGTACTACTCTGATGAAAATTATGTTCGTAGATTTCAAAAGTTTGCCAAAAAGGATATCCAAATTTGTACTCAGATTCTCAGAACAACACCTATATATATTTGAAAATAGTGTTTTGGGGTGGCTATATAGGTTTTTCCTTAGTCAAACCCCCATTATGGTGATTTCCACCTCCATGAATAATCGTATATAATAGAATATGTGTGTGTATATTGAATGTGTAATGCCAAGATCCAATCCACTAGATTGAACTTCCTAGCATGAATATATATGAAAAATAAATGCATATATTTGAATAAGAAACGAAAGCATACCAAGCCCCCAAGGCTAAAGTACTCCTACCAATATCATAATCCATAATTGCTACCCCACGATTGTATCTTTGAATGTTTGAATATTGATAACGGTGGATCAAGGATGATTGGATCTCTCTTGCTCCAAATAGATGTTCACAATGGTATATTCATAAAAATATTTGATATCCGCAATAGCTTGATCTTCTATATCATTCTCTTGAAATCTTGTGTCTTCATAGCATCATCTTGTTCTCTTGTTATCTCTTGATTCTAGTTGTAAATGGATGCAAATGAGAGTCTTTATATATAGGCTTCAAGATGAGGCTCTTAGAGTAATGTGAGGACCCATAATTCAAATTTCACCTTGAATTGTGGTCCAATCACAATAACCACCTAAGGAGGGAAAATAATTAAATGAATATCAAATTAAAATCATTCAGCATTCAGATCTGAAAGCCTAAAATTGATTTCAGGGCCCTCCAAGACAAAAAATTGAAAAGGGGAATCAAATCTCAAAGAAGCTCAAGGATGACCTCGACCTTGACCTACGTCAAGGATTGATCTGATTAGGATCTAGGACAATTACAGAGGAATGCTAACTAATTACATAAAGTTAATTTAAACCTTTAATGAATCAAATTAACATAATTGAAATAAGAGAACAACAAGATTAAGCTGATAAAAGAGAAATTGAGAGAAAGAAGATGCAAACAATTTGATCTCGGAGTTCATCCGTATGGACTACATCTCCGAGCCCTGCTCCAATAGGGGGACCGATCTGATTAACTCCAATATCAGGTACAATTGTTTACAAAATCACTCCTTTCAAGTACAACATCATAACGCTATTCCAAAGTATAGGACTGATCACATCTCCCTTACTCTCAGCACTTGGACGTTCTCTCCACTTTCTGAATGCCCTCTAAGAGTCTCCTAACCCCCTTTTATACAACAAATTAGCCAAAATAAGGCTATAACAAAATTTACAATAATAGGTCCTTCAATTAATTTCCCCCTCGGAATAACCCTTTAGCCATTTTAAAAAGATTTGGCTTTTACCAATTTTGGGGTTAAAAATAACAAAAAAACCTTATTTTACTAAGGTTAGGCTGTCGGTTTAAAGGATAAATCTAAACTAGGCCATATATATTGTAAAGCGCCAAAATAGCGCAACGGTAAAAACCATTTTGGGGCAGCCGCCGGTCGGGGGTTCCAACCCCAACGACGGCCTCCTTTGATTAAAATTGGCGCTAGCCAATGTTTAAAAACATATTGCCGCCAATATCTTTTGAAATCCATGTGTGGCATGGTGGAGGAAGCATGAGTTTTGGGAATAAATGGTCATGGGTTCAAATCCGACCATAAACTTTTTTATTTCCCACTTTGCTGACGTCATCAATATTCATCTCTTATGCCGAACTTTAAAATGTCATAACTTTCACGTACGTGCTCCGTTTTTTAAGAAACAAACACTGTCGAAAAGCTCTCGACGAGCTTTTTATTTTGAAATCCATTGTTGACCACTTTGGAGATGATTATTTTTTCACCTTTTTGATGACCTTCGTTCTCGGTTTGACCAACCTTTGACTGACCATAACTTTTGCATATGGACTCCGTTTTTGTCCGTTCAAATTGCATTGGGTCTAGAATTTCAAGGAGTTTAATCTGATGTTGATTGTTGGAGTTTTGGAGATACTTCAATTTTGATGAAAGTATCCCCCGGATCAAGGATGACCTCGACCTTAGCCTAGGTTAGGGTCAACCTGGTTGACCTTACCCTAGGATAGGGTTGACCGAGGGGTCTAGATCTAGCCATAGTAGAAAACATGAGGTCCCAAGGATGTCCAAAAACCTAGAAATGATATCAAAATAGGACTAAGTGCCAAAAATAGGCACAAAATCCTATGATGAACATGATGAAGGCTAGGAGGACCTATGCCTAAGTCCTACCTAGAAAATAGAGCCATAAGAGAGGGAAATTAAGGAGAATCTTTGAGATCCTAACCTTAATTTCACCTAGAATGAAGGAATCAAGTACATAATGCATCCTAAATGTAAGTCTATCATGATAAATGTACTAAAAGAGGGTGCTAAACCTACCAATATGGAAGTGCTTCCATTTTAAGATGATACATTTAGCCCCCACTTTATCTTAGATATGACACTACATGAATATGCAAGCTAAAGGAAGAAAACATTATAGTAAATAAAAAAGATATAACCAAGCCCTCAATGTAGAGATCTTGCAAAAAACTATTAGAACCTGCAACTCAAAAGGTTAATGAAAATCAATAAATCACTTAAATCTTACTAAATGATACTTGAGAAGTGCATAAATCCCCTTATGCCCTCTTGTTTTGGTTTTCTCTTTCTGAAGGGTGAAATAGGGTGATAAGGATATCTCTATATACTAGATATGCAGTTTGTTGAAAAGATCTTTTTAAACTAACTAGAAAGATTCTTACCCTTCCTAAACTAATTCAAGGAGTTCGGTACCTGAATCATGATTCCAACACCATTGACAACACTAAAAACGGAGTTACCTAACTCAAGTTATGATGAAAAGAGTGGACGTCTATCTAAATGCATCAAAAGGAGAATATGAGTTTACCATGGGTAAACCCTAAAAGAAACCCTAAATTTAACCATAAATAATGAAAAGGATGTCATACTTACTCATACTTACCTTTTGTATATTCAAAAAGGGGAAGCAAGATGCTGAGGAAAGAAAGACTTTGAGTGACATGCATGGAGCTTCTGAGACAGTGCTTAGCTACCAGACGATCACTTCCTAAGGTGAGTTTTTTGTTTGTTCATTTTTGTACTTTGCAAATATTTGATTTATGTAGACAAGGTTGGCCCTTACCCTTAAAGGTTGACCTTGATCCAACAATGTCAACCATAAACTAGGTGGTCTCCACCCATTCTGGGATGAGGTCATCCTTAACCCAAAAAGGTCAAGCCTGTAACGCCCCACCAAGGGATCCAAAAGAATTAACCTAAATTTTTACTAAGTTTTCCAAACAATTTTTTTTTTAAACATGAAAGATAAACCATTCATATCAGACACATAGTAGCGGAAGTAATAACATACATACAACTAAAAACATTCATAACAAGTTACATTCCTTAAGGATCCCAAGATGTTGAGACACATTTAATCTAGCTAATACTAAGTCTAACAACTACCAAATCCACAAGAAAGAAAAATTAGTAATTCCAATGTCCATATTACACATTTGTTCCGAATGCCTCTTGGCAATTAAATTCGGAATGCTCAATCATCCACTGTACATGACACAGGGTACAAAAGGCTTAAAAGAATATACATATGTGAAATAAAGTACATCATCCTAGAAGATATAAACATCCATCATAAAAGATATCCATATATCATAAACATAACTAAGTGCACGATTCTTCCCAACCATAAATAACATCATTAGACCATCGTGGGCCCTAGCCATCCCTTCGTGCATAACATCCCAAGTCACCAAAGAGATCATCGGTATTAACATAGTAGGAATGTCACTCCTAAATCATACTACATCATATGTAGAAAGGAATCTAACATGCAAGATAAAGCATAAGATAACATCATGTAACAGATGCAAATCATCAATATAAGGATACGTGTCCACCATCAAAATCGAAGAATGCATCAACCATGGTGTCTCAAATGGATCTCATATGATAAGAGTGAAAAAGCACTACCACCCGACCATGTAGAACCTAAATGGCCCACTCCCACCATGCTGAGGAGATAATGCGATAGGGTACGCTCATCCAGATAATTCAGGAAAGTCAATACCCAGTACCTACAACCTACATAAAATCCACACATGTACAAGCACAATATATACTAAGCTAAACAGGTAATGGCAAGAAGTGGTGCATCATGTAGATCTTGACTAGTAAGTGACTACGACTCCCTTTCTTAACCACATCAAAAATGCCATACAAAAACAAACATACACACCATACACATGCAAGTATGGGGTAAGTATTCATAAGAAAACACATGTGATAATAAACCATCTAACTAATCATCATCAATAACTGAAAATAATGTAATAATCATCATGCATACATGAAATGTAGAGTCTAAAAAAAACACATCATATATCAACTGAATATGTAACAATATCTCAAAATAATGTTACTAAAAACTAGCCCTAAAAGAGTTCGACAATGATAACAAAAAATGCGACCTAGGGGCAGGCACTACAAAGCCCTAAAAATGAGATATGATTAAATATGTAAATTTTTTTGAAAAAGTAAGAAATTGATAAATGTAATTTTTATTCTATAGCTAGCGTAGTAGAGTGGATGAGCTTTGTATCCAAGATTCTGAAGGATACATGCATATCCTACTGACTACCAGCGAGGGAGCAAGAGTCCTCTCTTGGCTACATAGATCCTGACAAGCATGCTAATATCTTTGCAGTTGTCGATTAAGAGTTAAGGATGTGTAGAGAAAGAGAGGACAAAATAATAGCTGAGCTACAGAGTGCCTGAGAATGCTCACATGGTATGCGGACACACAGATCTACATCTTCTTATTATAGGCCAGAGAGATCTAGCAACCATCAATCATCAAAGCATAGTGATAGGCATAGTGATAGATAGGGCCACTGACCACATATAAATCATAACTTGAATCGCTTTGATGAAATGAAAAAAATTCTTTACTAATTAGTTCTATATATGATGTAAAACTTAATAGAAAGAAAGAAGGTGCCTAAATATATTCAATATGTAATTTTGATAAAACTACATAACCTATAAAACAAAGTCTATAAGGAATATATAAATGCAAAAAAAAAGAAAAGAATGAACGTAAGGATAATAACATTTAAGATTCATAATATTAATAGGTTCCTTAAAAGAAACACCATCCATATCAATAGTTTTATAAGCACTTGAACAAAAATCTTCAATGACAACAAAAGGTCCAAGCCAATTAGGGCTAAATTTTCCTTTTTCACCATGTAAAGCATTCACATTTTTTTGATTCTCATATAGAACTAAATCACCAACCAAAAATGTTTGTTCAATTACCTTATGATTATATTGCTTTTGTAGAGATTTATGATAAGCTTTTATATCTTCTAATGCATGTATTCATTATTCATCAAACATTTCTAGCTCTTGAAAATGTTGTTCCCAAAAATTATCTTTGTCAATTATCCCATGAAATGAAACACTTAAAGAAGGTATTTCTAATTCCAAAGGCATAATAACATCAATACTATAAATGAGATTGTAAGGAGAAGTACTCGTGGCAGTACAAACACTTATCCCTATAAGCCCACAAAGCATATGTCAATTGAATATTCCAATCTTTTACATGCTTGTTAATTGTTTTTATCAAAATCTACTCAATGATTTTATTTGATGCTTCAACTTGACCATTAGATTGAGGGTAATAAGGAGTTGAAAATTTATGTTGAATTCAATATTTCTCCAAGAATTTTTTGACTTCTTTATTTTTAAAAGAAATACCATTATCCAAAACTATTGTTGAAGGTATACCAAATCATGTTATGATATTATTAAGGATGAAATCACAAATAACATCCACAATTATTGAATGGAGAGGGACAACTTCAACCCACTTCATGAAATAATCTGTAGTAGTCAGAATAAAAGTATGCCCTTGAGAAGAAGCTGGTGAGATTTTTCCAATAAGATCAAAACCCCAAAAACTAAGAGGCCATGGAGAAACTTGATTAGAAAGCTCACGAGTAGGATCATGAATCAAATTACTATGTTGTTGATATTGAGGACATTTCTTAACAATTATAAAATCATCTTGCTCCATCATTTGCCAATAATATACCATTCTAAGTAATTTATTAACCAAAGATTTTCCACCAAAATTCCCTTCACAAGAGCCAGAATGAGCTTCCACCAAAGTTACCAAAATTTTAGTTCTATTGAGACATCTTAATAATAATCCTTCATAAGAGTGTCTGTAAAGCGTATCTCCTAAAATAATGTACTGCACTGCAAGCTTCCAAATACGATTATGTGTAGTGCCTCTCCCATTTGACTTTTGTAAGTCGTCTTGATGGATGCAACCTTGCTGATCTTTTGCCCTGAGTGGTCTACACCATCGAGGTATTTGGATTTATGTTGTTGTATCAGTTGCTTTGTTTATGCTTTTGTCTAATCTTTGAGTTGATGATGTGATTTTTGGTTCACTGAGGTTTGTGAGGTTTGTGCTAGTGGTTACTAGGATCGATGTGGTACCATGAGGTTGTTTCGTGATTACCCTGAGATGTGTACAGAGATTGCACTATGTTCTATTACCATGCTACACTAGACTAGGTTCCTGTAGTAGTGGTTAGTCATGTTTATGACTGTGTAAGGTTATGCATTTTAAGTGCCTTTTTAATGCAGTGTAATCAATCATTATTAAATGCTTAAGTAATTAAATGGGTTGTTCTTGTTGGATTATTTGGTTATGTGCTGTGGACATTACCTTGTTATATTTCTGATTAGAGAGATAGTTGTTACTCATGTTATGTTTACATTTGAGATGACCTAAGGGTCAGATGTTACACTTTGATTTCAATATCATAGATATTAGACTACTATGCTGTTCAGTTAATCATATTGCATGATGATGCCATTTTGAGATGACAGTGTGTTTTATGATGATATCTGGTTATCTGGTATTTGGACATACCTCTGATTATGTTAGGTGATGGATTTAATGCTATGGTTATTTACTTCATTCCTGCGTTGTTATGCTTTATGTGAACATGAGTGATGTAAATAGATTATTTTAATATAATTAAATAAATGGTTAAATTAGGTGATTTAATGCATTTATTGCTTCGTCTATGTTATTATATGCAATTGCACTTGATCGTGTTGTTTAGTGTGCAGGATTTATATCCTTGGCAGTGGCACATGGATTTAGTGATTCAGCTGTTCATATTTTACCAATGTCATCCTTGTATGGTCAACGTATCCTTAATTAAAGTGTTTAAATTAAACCTTTCGGTGATTATTAAATCCAAACTCATTTGCATTATGTGATTAGACCAATAAGCATGTCTGTGCATTTAGAGGTTCGCATTGCCACGAAAGTTATTAAGGAGATTTATGTGTTTTTGTATTTTTGGGCTTTTTAATTGTTTTATTTTAATTTCTAGCAGCTTTGCCATAGATGAATTCCTATTTATAGGAATAGCCTATTTTTGTTTGGGTCGATTCGGGGTTTAACTAGGTTGGTTGGTTATTTGCCCTAATCGATTATTCACTTGAAAAGTGAATAAATATCCAAAGAGGAATTTAATTCCTCACTTCTCACTTTCAAATTGGAAAGTTGGAGAGTAAAACCCAAAATCCTCTTCATGAGGATTTACTATTTTGTTCGTTGTGGGAGCTACAGGCTTGGGATCGTTGCGAGATTGGGCTCGTTGGATCCAGCTCGAGGAAACCTTGGATTGCCGCAATTTTCAGCTACTTCTGCGATATATTTATTTTATGGTTCAGATTCTTGTTTTGCCCTTTTGGCTGTGAGGTAGGGCTTTCCTATTTTATTGTTTGTGCTCCGTTTCTGCTTCTATTTTTGGTAGCCGTTTGTTTGGAGGCTAAGAACTAGTGTTCCCCTCCATTTTTGTATGCTAGTTCTACCCGGTTGGGTAGGTATGAACATTTCCCTATTTTTCGGGATGAAAGTTTGGGATTTTACGTCGTTATACTGGCCGTTTTTGCATACGGTGTTTGATTCTATTTATTTTTGGATTTTTGGGGTTTTTGAACCCAAAGGTCAAATGGGTTTTAATTTTGGATTTTTTCTAAAATTTGGAGTTTTTACCTTGTTTTACGTGCCACCCTATTTTCTCGAGTTTTCTTGGCACAATGTGGGTCGTGGACTTGGATGATCCGTTTGGATATTAGTTAGATCACTTCTGCACTTTTATGTTGCATTGGGATGCATGTTGCATCCGTACTCTTGAATTTGTGTTCGGTTGAGTGATTTGTTACCTGTTATTGTTTCTTTTAGACCTTTGCTTTTGTTTCATGAGCGCTAGGATTCATGTAGAATCCATACTCTCGAATTGAGGCCGGTTGAGTGAGTTCATGATGTTTGGTCTTGTTTCATCATTGGGATTCGTGTAGAATCCATACTGTCGAATTGAGGCCGGTTGAGTGATTTTATGATGTATGATTTTATTGGCTTTGGGATTCATGTAGAATCTGTCCTTCCCATGTTGCTTTCAGTTGGGTGTTTTCTTTGCATTGTGTTCTCATTCCTATCCTTGTGTTATGATCTTCGTGATGGTGGTGCACCACACATGAGTACGTTCGCGTACATTTGTCGAGTGACTTGCGAGGCTAGATCTTTCGTGGTACTTTTGGAAGTTATGATCATTGGGGTTGGGATGGGAGTATGCATGCCCACGGGCACTTGTCGTAGGATGAGCATGGGTAGGGTAGGGTAGCATATGGAGGGGGATTCTATCTCGCAGCCTGGTGACCTTAGTCCCATAGGGTTGGCGGAGGATAGGAAGTTTTAAATAAGTGATAACTAAATAAAATGTGTGACTGTTAATAAAACTTAAGATAATAAAATGGTACTTTTGTGTATTGGCCTTCCGTTGAGGTAGTTGAGCTACACAGATTTGAGCTTGGGCTTTTCGATGCCAAGTGACTCTCCATGATGTTAGTCCCTACTTAGTAGCCTTTTTGAGTGTCTGACTAGGACCTGCACTCCTTGCATTGTCTTAGGTTCTTGGTTGCAACCATCATACTGTCTGGCGTGAGTGTTAGCCATGGATGTTGTTTTGTGTGTTTGTGGTTGGATCTTTATCTCCATCAGCATAGCGAGTGTGGACCTATGGGTTCCACGTGGTTGGGAGGCGTAGCTACCTTCACCACTACTAGGGATCAGTGTAAAGAGATGATCTTTGTTCTAGTGCGATCGTTGCTGGATGCTTTCACTTGGTACTTTGGGTTTCGGAGTATGCTTCCTTGTGATTTATGCTTTCATTGGAATGCTTGGATATCATGTTTAGACGATGTTAATTTATTTGATGCATTCCCTTATCATGATGTTTAGCATATGATTAGATGATGTGATTTTCTTTAGTAGTATATCTATTGCTTACTGCTGTTTAGCATGTGATAGATGATGTTATCTACTATAGGATTATCTTATGCTTTACTACTAGCATGTTAAATTTCCATACGCTTATTTTTTTGCATGTTTTTAGTAGTGACATCCCTATTACGACAGTACCGACGATCTGGTAGGTGGTTTGGGATGTTACGTGCAGGGGATGGCTAGGACCCATGATGGTCTTATGATGCTATTGACGGTTGGAAGGAACCACACACTTAGTTTGGTTGTTCAGTTCACTATGATGTTTATTTCAGTGTGTTCTTTTCTGCTGTAGTTTAGATGGATAGATGTTCTTCTTTCTATGTTATTCTTGCACTCGAGTGTTCATTCTTCGAGCCTTTGTGGATCTGGTACTCCCTAGTGTGGAGGTTCTTTGCTCTTTTTTTGGTCCTTTTTGCTTCTGGGAGTGTTTTCGTGTTTCTATGGGTGACATTTTGTCAGCATTGTGCAACATAAAAATGTATCGCACACCCATACAAATTGTGTCGTACAATACTGTAAAGTATCGCACGCCTTCTTGAGAAATGTCATACAACACTAGAAGAGTGTCGCACGCCTTCTTGAGAAGTGTCGTATGATCCTATAAAGTATCGCATGCCTTCTTGAGAAATGTTGTACAACACTGGAAGAGTGTCGCATGCCTTAAGGAGAAGTGTTGCCCTCCTTTAG
The DNA here is from genome assembly GCA_028749045.1 of Cupressus sempervirens. Lineage (NCBI taxonomy): Eukaryota > Viridiplantae > Streptophyta > Pinopsida > Cupressales > Cupressaceae > Cupressus > Cupressus sempervirens. Next base: position 671,241,652 of record CM053790.1, on the reverse strand, counting down.
TAAAAAGTGTCGCACAATTTTTGTAAAAAATCCGCGCATGCCGTTAGCGGGCACCTTTCTTCATGATCCAAACTTTTAGAGAGTTGTCGTTCTTTGAGCCTATGTTGTTGCATTTTGAATTCTGCCGGTTTCTCTTGAAATCCAATTTTCATGTTTCTGTTTTAGTCTCTTGGGGTTTAAAATATATCGTTTAAAGTATAAGTTGACGTATATTTAATTTCTTATACTTAAGATATATTTTAATATATGTGACGAATCTTTTGAGATAGGTTTTAGACCTCTCGGAGATAAGTTATGGATTCTAGGAAATTCTAGAGCTTCAAAAATCCAGACTTAGCCAATTTTCAGGGATTCAGGATTTTAGGCTTAGCCAAATTTTAGGTTTCTGCATTTTACCCTAGCTTGGTGTTTTGTTGATGAGTGGTTGTTTCTTGTGCCCTCATCAAGTGCGTTGTCGTTGTTGGCTTTGTTTGTGTGTGTCAGTTTGGTAGTGGTGTTTGGAGATTTGTTGGTTACCAGGATGGTGGTGAAGTCTTCCGTTGCGATCATTGTGATCCCTGTATGATGTTTTCATGTGCATTCATACTTGTAAAAAAAAATTCTTGGCTTGTATTTCATCCTTGTTTCCAAGGATCTCCGGGCGGGGCATTACATTATGCATGTTTCTTGTTGATGATTCAGGAAAAGTGCCATCTTTCAAAAAATGAAAAATGTGGGAATACCATTCATCCAAATGCAAATTGAAACAATTAGAGATAATCTTTTTAGAAATTGCAAAGTTTTTAAGAGTTTGTATAGTAAGTTGAATGTTTTCAACATTATTTTCAAGACACACCAAATAAGTTGTGCTTGCCATGGCATCCACATGTCATTTATCTTTTCTAGGTAATATTTGAATCATATAAGAAGAGAATTGTGAAAGACAAGAGCCAAATCTCTATATTGTGTCATTTTATCATTCTTAGTTTGATAGCCTCCTTTAATTTGTTCAAAAATCAATTGTGAATCTCCATATGTTTGCAAGTGTTTGATGTTAAGGGATGAAGCTACTTGTAAACCAACTATAAGAGCTTCATACTCCCAATGTTATTACTACAAGAAAAAGTTAATTTGTATGATATAGGGATTGGCTCTTTCGTAGGAGGAATTAAAATAATACCAACACTAGAACCTATTGTACATTTAGATCCATCAAAATACAATTCCTGAATACCATCTTGTTGAATAGCTAGAATATTATCATCAGGAAATTCTACTAAAGTGGAACACACATTCGAATGAGGACAAGGAGCTTCAACTAAATAATCTATTAAATCTTGTCCCTTAATATATTTATGAGAAATGAAATTAAGATCAAATTCTAAAAGTAACATCACCCACTTTGCCAAATGGCCAAAGAGATCAGTTTGTGAGAAAAGATGTTTCAAAGGATCAAACTTGACAATCACATTGAATTCAATATTTATAAAATAATGCCTGAGTTTCTGACATGCATAAACTAGAGCTAGACATTGTCTTTCCAAAATTGTGTATCTTTTTTCATAATCAAGTAAAATCTAACCAATGTAATACACAAGTCTTTCTTTACCAGTATCATCATTTTGAGCTAACAAGGCACTCATGACTTTCATAGTTGCTTAAGTATATAAATGAAATGGCTTATAAAATTGAGCTGGCTACAAAATAGGAGGATTTGCAAGGTACTCCTTAAATTTCTCAAGAGTTTGTTTACATTCATCATTCCAAGAGCAAGTGCTATCCTTTCTAAGCAAGGATGTAAAATGAATTGTTCGATTAGGTAATTTAGAAACAAAGAAATGAATGGCTTGTATCTTTCCTTGTAAACTACTTAGCTGAGAAATATTCTTAGGAGGAGGCATATTAAAAATAACATCAATCTTTTTAGTATCTACTTCTATGCATCTCTTAGAGATTATAAATCCTAATAATTTTCCAGAATCTACTACAAAAACACATTTCTTAGGATTCAATCTTAGGTTGTAACTTTTCTAATCCTTTCAAATATTTGTCGCAATATAGTAACATGATCTTCTCTTTGAATAGACTTTGCTAATATATCATACATATTATCTTCAAGGATCTTATGGATGTAGTCATGAAAAATCAAAGTCACATCTCGTTGATAAGTTGCTCCTACATTTTTAAATCCAAACGATATCATGACTCAACAAAATGTTCCCCAAGGTGTTATAAATATAGTTTTAAATCAATCTTTAGGACGAATAAAGATTTATTTATATCCAGAAGAACCATCCATAAAAGATAGCAAAGCATGACCTGCTGTTGAATCCACAATCATATCAATATTAGGTAACGAGAAATCATCCTTAAAGGATGCTTGGTTTAAATCTCTAAAATTAGTACACATCCTTATCTTATTTTCTCCTTTTGAAATAGATACAATGTTTGAAATCCAATCTGAGTAATCAATAGAATGGATAAATATAGAATCCAATAATTTTTCAATTTGACTTTTGATTAATAAAGCAATCCATGGATTCATCTTTCAAATTTTTTGCTTCACAGGTTTCATATTTGGTTTTAAAACAATATTATGAGTAACAATCTTAGAATCGATACCATTTTTGAATATGTCCAAGAAAAAATATCCTTGAACTCAAGTGAAAGGGAACACAATTGATCACGTTTATTTTGATTCAAGCATTTTCCAGTATTTATTATCTTTTTAGGATTATTCTCATCCATTTGCATATCATCAGTCTTAGTTATTAACAAATCAATTTGTATCAAAGGATCCATCAATAAAGGAACAATATCCTAATTATCATGTTCTTCAAAATAAGCATCTGTATTTAAACAATAAGGGTTCCTTCGTTTGTGATGGAACTTAGGTAAATCTTCATAAACCCCTAAGAATTCCACTGAAGTTTCATCTTTAGGAAAAATATCCAAAGTAGACTCTTCATTCATATCAATGAGAAGTGAGTTAACCAATTTCAATTGTCCACCACATATATGATTAACATTAAGGGGAAAAGTTGATAGTTGTTTATATGGATTAAATCCTAATCCATACATATGATCATAAATTTTCTTATCCAAAGGTACTTTTAAACCTTACTCATATTTACCACATCCTTTCCCATTAAATCTTGATTTCTTAAGAAAATGATAACCATAACCATACCAATCAACCATTTTAGATGGAGTCCAAGGAGCAACATATGTCACAATGTCAGAACAATTAGGTTTTATCGCTTCGATTGTTTCATTAATCAAAGTGGCAACAAAATTACTTTTTAATTCCTTCAAAAGAAAAGAAGGAATAAAAACTTGTTTCTCAAATTCACTTTGTTGCTTCATGAATTCTAAATCAAAAACCTTATATTCACCAATGAAAGGAGGATTAAAATTCAACATCCCCCAATCATACTTAATCAAAGGAGAAAATTGAATTTCTGATTGTTTTTCAATCTCTTTACTTGATTGAAGAGGCTTAGATATCTTATCATGTTTCACATTTAGGCAAGGATTTGGTGCATTATCCACATGTAATGTATACATTAGGTTGTTATAAATGAATCTAACCTTGCAATGAAGAATAGAAGGAACTACATGCATAGTATATAAAAAAGGTCTTCCTAAAAGAATTTTATAATTGAGAGGTCTAGGCATAACATGAATAGACATATTTAGAATAACTAGACCAACTTTAATAGGTAAGGTAATAATGCCCAAAGTTCTCTTTGCAATATTATCAAATCCACATATAGGAACAACATCAGGTTGAATAGTGGTAAGATCAAACTTAAATTCTTTAAGCATCTCCATGCTACAAACATTAAGCCCAGATGCATTATCAATTAATGTTCTTCAAATAATACTCTGATTAATAGAAACAACAACCATAAGAGCATCATATTGATTTTGTACCTCAATAGAAGGTAAATCATTATTAGAAAACACAATAGGAGGTATAGAAGGCATAACATGCATGCAATCTAAAATAGAATGAATGTTCTCTTGATTAGGAGGTGAAGCAGGAGGAGTGGATAAAGCTTTTTGCAATGCCTCATAATATGTCGAAGAAGTTTGAAATAACTCCCATAAAGATATCTTAGCAAGAGTAGCATATAATTGATCAACTAAGTTATACTCCTCAAAAGTAGAAGAAAACCTAGGAGCTTGAGGAAGAATAGGTTCAGAAGGTGGTAAAGAAATTAGAAAAATAGGCTAAGGATTATTTCATGTGTGATAAGCACATGAAATAAAATCAGTTTTATCAAAAAAATCCAAAGGATCTCTAGGCTTACCTTTAATTGTTATTTGAGGACATCGTTTTACCATCATCATAGCTATAGGATGTATCATTATAGGTTTATTAATGTTGCATATAATGGAACATGAAGGTAACCATGTTGGTATTAGAATGGTCTTGACATTCGAGTGTCAACAAACTTAACCAATTCCACTGTATATGTCGAGTACACTATGCATGCCAAGTGAGTTATAGTAGTTGCCGAGTCAAAATCCTAACTGATGTCAAGCAAGTAATAGATGTTGAGTAGTATTTAGGTGTTGAGAAAGATAGAGTGTAGTATGTGCTGAGTAATTTAGGAATATTCATGTGCCGAGCAACACATAGTGTAATAGGTGTTGAGCAATTCAGGATAGTATGTGTCGAGCACCAGAAGTCCAGTATGTGCCAAGTAACATAGAATCAACATATTAGTTTGTGCCTTCACAAACTAAAATGTAAACCATTTTTGGAGCCGACATAGAGAGATTTCAAAAAGGAAAAAGGATAAGGATGAATCATTTACATTCCCTAAGTGATCTGCATGCAGCTAATTAGAAAAATGGAGAAGGCATGCAACCAGTAAGGAAAAATGCAAGGAATGAGCGAGAATTTGAGATTCAATGTGGATCGTAGATCCATACCTAACCCTAAGTCTTCACAATCTTTAAAAGGAGGTCAAAAAATCCATTAGGTATGTGGATGAAAATAGTGCATGGGGAGATTATAGTGAAATTTCAAAGTGCAAAAGGAAAGAATTAGTGAAAGGAGTAGCAATTTCATATATAGTTGATCAGAACAGAACAGGGGACACATACAGAGATTAGATCAAGCAAAGATCAGAACTAGAAGAGTAGATTTAATGCCTGAATCTAGCAATTGAAGATTACCCTCTATCAGGTCAAATGTTCTAATACTCTCTTGCCATTGTATTAGATGATGAAAATCTTAAGTGGATAGGTTAGCTTAACAGTAAGGTGGGAAAACCTTTGGAGAAGGTGATTGAAAATCCTATTTATTAGGTGGGTTTAATAGCCTATTATAAATCCTTTAATAGGGTGACATTTCATATAAAGTGTTTGTAAATCCTCTAACCAGGTCACTATTGACATAGTGTAAAGCCTTTAATAGGGTAGACCATCAGAAGTGGTTGAACATATTACTGTAGTTATTTTTTGTGGGTGTCATCTCCACCCTAGTTTTACCCTTTTATTCTTGGAGGGTTTCTAGGTTACCAAATCTCTTGTGTCATGTGTTGATGCATGCTTTCATTTCATGTTTGCTTATATGTTTATATGCATGTACTTTACTATTAGTTATGTGTTAATGAGGGTTTAAAAGCATAAAAGTTAGGTACTTCTGATTCACCCCCACCCCCCCCCCCCCCTCTCTTAGAAGTACTCTTCCCATTTGAACATTCCAACAAACCATGTACACACCCTATGGTAAAGGTCAATTGAAGAGGTTGTGGAGGAGAGTGAAATAGGAATAGGATCAATGGAGATCTTATTTGAACCATTTTCATCCTCACTTTCATGCACCTCATTAGGGAATCTACCCTCTTTTGCAAAAAAAGCCTCATCAAAGTATTCCGAAATGGAATCATACATATTGAAATACTAAAAACATGAAATGTAAATTTTTTTTGTATTTTTTTTTTATTTTGTATTTTTCAAATATAAATTAAAGAAATCTAATGTAAGATTTAATCTAACACCAAAAAAGAAAGAGTTGTCGTAAATGTGTTCACCAAAATGAATAGGGTAAAAATGGAACTTTAACAATGCCTCTAAAATTCACCACTATTCATTTGTTATTTTGAAGTTGAAATGGAATAAGTAATAGAAATTCTTGAAATTAGAAAAAATAAGATACATACCTCATAATGGAACTAATCTAGAAATACATATTTTTTGATGCCTGTGAACAGTTTCTAGAAATTCTGCAACCTATTCTAGATTGGAAATCTCGAGATGGAAAAAACCTAAAAAACTTTTATCCTTCTGAGATTAGGTCAACCTTGACCTAGCTAGTAGGGCACAATCTTGCCTTGGGGCACAATTATGCCCCAAAAAGTTAACCTTGACTTTTACTACTCCAATGAAAATTCTATTTGCAATTCTCAAAAGTTTACCAAAAAGGGTATCCAAATCTGTACTTTGATTCTCAAAATAGCACCTGCATATATCTGAAAATTGGGTTTTGAGGTGGCTATATATGGTTTTGCTTTAGTCAAACCCTTGTTTTGGTGATTTCCACCTCCACGAATAGCTAAATATAATAGAATATGTGTGTGTATTGAATGTGTAATGCCAAGATCTAATCCACTAGATTGAAACCCTAACATGAATATATATGAGAAAGAAATGCATAGATTTGAATAAGATAATAAAGCATACCAAGCCCCAAAGGCTAAAGCACTCCTACCAAACTCACAATCTGTAATTGCTACCCCATGATTGTACCTTTGAATGCTTGAATATTAGTAATGGTAGATCAAGGAAGATTGGATCTCTCTTGCTCTAAATAGATGTTCACAATGGTATATTTGTAAAAATGCTTAGTATCCATAATAGCTTGATCTTCTATGCCATTCTCTTGCAATTTTGCATCTTCATAGCATTGTCTTGTCTTGTTATCTCTTGATTCTAGTTGTAAATGGATGCAAATGAGTCTTTTTATAGAGGCTCCTAGAGTAATGTAAGGACCCATAATTCAAATTTCACCTAGAATTATGGTCCAATCATAATAACCACCTAAGGAGGGAAAATAATCAAATGAATATCAAATTAAAACCCTTCTACATTCGGATCCAAAAGCTCAACATTAATTTTGGGGCCCTCCAAGACCAAAATTTGAAAAGGGGAATCAAATCCTAAAGAAGGTCAAGGATGACCTCAACCCTAACCTAGGTTAGGAATGACCTCAACCCTACCCTAGGTCAACATCAATGTGGTTGACCTTTCCCTAGGTCAAGGTTGACCTAGGGGTCCAAATCTAGCTAGAGTATAAAACAAGAGGTCTTGAAGATGCCCATAAACCTATAAATGATATCAAAACAAGACTAAGTACCAAGAATAGGCACAAAATCCTATGATGAACATGATGAATGCTAGGAGGACTTATGCCTAAGTCCTACCTATAAAATTAATCCATAGAGGAGGGAAATTAAGGAGAATTTTCAAGATCCTAACCCTAATTTCACCTAGAATGAAGGAATAAAGTGTAGAATGTGTCCTACATACAAGTCTATCATGATTAATGTACTAAAAGAGGGTGCTAAACCTACCAAGATGGAAGTACTTCCATTTTAAGATGATACACATATATGTTGATTGATGAAGATGATTTGAAAAGAAAGATAACTAGATGAACTAGTGAAGCTATTGAGTGATGAGGAGCAAGTATGCTGGAATTACAATGGGCACTTGATCAGTTAGTCTTTGACAAGATGATGTATTGTTTATTCAGTGTATGAAGTATAGAATTATTTAATTAAACACAAGCAAAGCCTAGTGAAAAATGGTTGGTCAATGAAATAATTAAAATAGAAGATTAAGGAAATTAAGAGATAGCAAAGCAAACAATATTAGTCGTGTGATAGTTATGATCGAGAAAGATGAAGAAGAAAAATATGGTAGCAAACAAGCATAGTCAAGACCAAGTGAGCTGGTGAAGTTAGGTAAGACAAAATAATAGAAGATTGAGCTACATAGTGATGACCAAGTAGAAGAACATAGTGTTGACCAACTGGCAATAAAATAATAGTTTGTAAAAGAATTGAGTTTAAGGATGACATAGTTGAATTTTTGGATTAGTCCAAATTTGTAGATGATAAAGATTGACAAGCTGGCATATTTAATGCATGAATTAAGTTTGCTATGTGAAGAAAGGAAAGGATTTTGATGAGAAGTTTATAGAAGTATCAAGAAAGGATTAGAAGGAAAAAAAGATGGATAGACTCATTGAATCTAACCTAACCCTAAGATCTACAATGATATTTAAGTGAAAAAAGATCAAAGCTACCTATCTAAGAGGCATGTGAGCTATTTTCTAAGGTTGGTTAGTTGTTGATTGGCAATTTTATGGAGAACCTATGAAGAATAGAGTAACATAGGAAAAGTGAGAAGATTGGTGAAGTGTAATTGCTTGAAGGGATGCCAAGTAGACTAGTGAAGGAGATGATAATGAAGTCTAGTCAATGAACTAGAAAATGAGCCGAATGGAGATATGAATTTGCAAAGTGAGTTGCATTTTATAGATCAAACTTGTTATTACTTTCTAACCATTGTGGTAGTTAAAATATTTAATCAAGGTTGGCCTAATATTCGTTTTATAAATCCTATAATCAAAGTGATATTATAATGGAATTTTCCAAAGTCCTCTAACAAGGCTGATCCTAATAGGGTGATTAAATTCTTTAAAAGGCTCACACCTAACAATGTGTTGTGTAACCTTTAATAGGGTTGACTCTTAACCAAGCTCACTTCGAAAGAGTGAAAATTGGTAGCATGTTACTTGGTGTTTTTTCCCAAATTGGGTTTTCATGTTAAATTCTAGTGTCATACATGTGTGTTACATGCTATTTACTTTTATTTATTTACTATTGGTTAGCATATACTAAACATCGAGTTGAGTAATGAATACAATGTTAAGTTGGTAACGAGTTTCTATATGAACCAAGTGGTTTAATGAGATTGTTTAAGTTGTTTGAGGTTATTGAAAGTTGAATTGGTACATATGGACTTGAGAATAATTGATTCACCCCCCCTCTTAGTTATTCTAAACATTCTAACAATCGGTATTAGAGATTTTGGTGCTTGCAAGGAAAGTTTGAAAGAATTTAGCTAAAGATCAAGTTGTACAAGAGAGAGGTACCCAAGTTGAACAAGGAGAACTTCCCATCATGGAAATGATTAATGAAATAGCATATTTTTGGAGTTGGAGATTCTGTAGTGTACTATATAGATAAGGAATACATTGAAGTTCCTAGACCCATGACTATTGAACAAATGAAGGAGAAGAAGGAGTATAATCAAATAATGATAGATTTGGCATCTTCTCTAAGTTATTTTGAATTTGATGATGTGAAGGAATGTACTACTACAATGCAAATGTGGGACAAGTTAGCACAAATCCATGGAGGAGATAACAATGTGTTGAGAGCTAAAGTAAAAAGTTTGAGAGGCAAATTTGATGACATGAGAATGAAAGAGAGAGAAAATATTGCACAATATTGTGGCCAAATCAAGAAGGCTATGAATTCTATTAAAGGAGCTAGAGGCATCATATATGATGAGACTATGATATGTAAGGTATTGAGGACTTCCCATTTATGCAATTATAGTATTTGAAATTCAAGAGATGAGGTGTACACCTAGTAATGATTTAACCTTGGATTGTATAATTGGTAGATTCATTGCATTTGAGTTGTCAAATTTTGATAACTATTCATTTGCTAGTGTTGATTGTGCTTTCAAGACTCAACTAACCCCTGATGGATCTAAGAGAAAGAAGAAGAGAATAAATGTGGACAATAGTGAATTAGATGATGGTCTTGATTATCTTGAAGCATTACTAGTAAGAAGGCTACAAAGAGGAAGCATCAAATAAATGGTAAACTCACTATTATTTGTTTTGCATGTAATAAAGTTGGTCATATTCTTGCAAGATGTCCTAAAAAAGATGAGAAAGAAAGGAAGGATGGAAAATACAAAGGAAGAAGAGAAAGTAGAGATGACTAAGGTAACAAAGACTACAAAGGCAAAGGTAATAAATCTTGTTATATTACTGAAGAAGATGGTTTTGATAGTGATACTAATGAAAACTATGAAGAAGTTATTTATGAATGAAAGATGAAACAGACAAAGATGAGAAAAATCCATTGATTACATATGTGAATAACAATGACAAATGGGTAATTTTTTATAGTGGTTGTTCACATCATATGACTGGTGATACAAGTAAGTTTGAAAAGCTAGAGCATTATAAGGGAGGTAGTGTTAAGTTTGGAAATGATGCACCATGTTACATGGAAGGTAAATGACCAATTGTATTGAATGCTAAGATCATATTTGACAATGCATATTGGGTTGATGGTTTAAAATATAACTTGTTTGTGGCACTGTTGATCAATTTAGGCTATTGAGTTGAATTTCAAAATATGAAAGAAAAGATTTATGAGGCTACTAGTGACTAATTGGAAGTGGAGATCAAACAAGAGATAACTTGTTCTATCTAGACCTATCTAAAGATACTTATCTATTTGCACAATCTAAATATGTTTTATTATGGCATAAGAGGCTATATCATGTGAACTTTGATAATTTGGTAAGTATTAGTAAGATGAAAAGAGTAAAAGGATTACCAAGATCAATCAAACCTGATAAAGTGATGTGCAAACAATGTCAAATGGGAAAAATGACAAACTTTAGTTTCAAGAGAAAGACTTATTGTTTTGATGATATTTTTTAATTGGTTAATACTAACTTATGTGGTCTTAATTGAGTACAAAGCTATTATGGTGAAAAATATTTCATTCTATTTGTTGATAACTTTTCTAGAATGATGATTATGATTTTTTTTAAAGAAAAATCTAATGTATTTAAAATGTTTAAGTGGTATTTGGCTAGAGTTAAAAAAGAAACAAGAAAGAGTCTAAAGTTCTTAAGATCAGATAGGTGAGGTGAATGTTCAGAATAGATTGAAGGAGATTTTTGAAGAAGGAGATTGTTGAGTTTCAATTATTGTTTTGTCATTGATCTCAAACCTACTATTTCTTGGTAAGACAACTACTTATATAATTTAAGTACTATCACTTATTTGATTGATGAAGAGGATTTGATCAAAAGATGTAATAATAGAATTTAGAGGAAAGGTTGAGTTATGATATGTAAAGAAGTACAAGAATTAGTTAAGATAGTGATAACATGATGTATTAATAATCTACTTAAGGTTACAAAGGTTGGATACTCTAAGTAAGTATAGAAGAACAAGTTAAACAAAGTTTGTCTGCCAAGCTTGACCAAGTGGATGGTAGGTGCCGAGAAAAGTTAGTGCAAGCCAAGCAGATAATTAGTCAGAGTTTAGTAAATATTTATTCTAGTGTATGCTGAGCAAAAAAGTGGATGTCGAGTAAATTTTAGTTGATGTCAAGCACTAGTAAACTTTAGTTTGTGCCGAGTGATTCTATAGAGGATGTCGAACATCACAGTATGTGCTAAGCATCAGAAGCCAGATAATGTCGAGTGGCTACATTGTTTGAAAGATCATGAGTTCGATGAATTTGAGCCAACAAGTTTTTTTTCTTAGATTATGTGAACCAGGTGGAAGATGAGATTGATGAGCTAGTGGTACAAAATTCAAGGTAAACCATATTAGATGAGTTCAAAGAGGATTCGAGGAGAATTTTCTAGAAGAGATATAGAATAAGGGGTAGATTCATAGTATCCTACCTAATCCATCTTAACCCTAAATTTGAAGATGGAGAATGAATGGCAAAAGATCTTAATTTCCTATTTACAAGAATGACTGGTTATAAGCAAAAGAAGTCATGTGTGAGAACTTAAGGATGACAAGGAGTCAAGGGTTTTGCTTCATCAAGTGACCTAAGAGAAGAGTCTACATTGGCATGTTAAGCAACGAGGCTTAATAATATGAATGCTTGAAGGGTGAACAAGCTATCAAAGCTAAAATGTATGAAGACCAAGTAGAATGAAGGATTGAAATAGAGGTTTGTAATCTATAAATGAAGTTGAAATTTGTTATCAGATCAAGCCTTACTGTTACTCTCTAATAATTGTATCAGTCTAGGGAAAATCCTTTGGATTAAGGTTGACCTAATAGTCATTTGTAAATCTCTTAACCGTGTGACATTCCAAGTGAATGGTCTAAAGTCCTCTAACAAAGCTTACTCCTAAGAGGGTGATTGAAATCCTTCAATAGGGTCACATTTAATAGTGTGTATTGTAACCTTTAACAGGGTTGGCCTTTCATAGGGCATCACTTTAGAAGAGTAAAAAAGAGTAGCATGTTACTGGTGGTTTTTCTCAAATTGAGTTTCTACATAAATCAATGTGTCAAATGTGTTGTTAAATCTGTTATGTTTCATGTTTACATTTTTGCAAATTGATTTGACAGTAACCTACAAGTTTTAAGTGATTGCATAATCTTATGGATGCATGCATGAAGCTAAATGTTTTATGGGTTCACTAAACTATGAAAAGTTTAATTTATACATCTAGATCTTGGATAACTGATTCAACCCCCCATTTATTCTAAAGTATTCTAACAATTGGGATTAGAGCTATCTGCTTAAGATGACTAGTTTGAAGTTACTAGAAGCACAAAGATCAAGATGTCACAAAGAGAAGTACCCAAGCTTAATAGAGATAACTTTCTTGCATGGAAAAGTTTGATGAAGCTACACCTTGAAGGACTTGGAGATCATACAAAATTTACCATTACTATGGAGCATGTTGATCCCATTGGAGCCCCAACATCTGAGGATATGAAAAAGAAGAAAGAACATAACTAGACAATGCTTGAGATTGCCTCTACCCTAAGCTATGTCAAATTTGATAATATCAGAGGTCTTGAAAGTGCAAAGAAAATGTGATATGCATTAAACACCATCTATGGAGGAGACACTAATGTTCTAAGAGCCAAAGCTGAAAGTCTCAGAGGTAAGTTTGATGATATGAGAATGGAAGAAGGTGAAAATATTGCTCAATATGTTGCAAGTATAAAAGAAGTTGTTGATGCAATAAGAGGATCTACTAGAAAAATAGATGATGATACTATACTAAGAAAAGTTTTAAGAACACTACTATTTGTATATGCTATTAGAGTTTCTACAATTCAAGAACTGAGATGTATACCAAGGAATAATCTATCACTTGAAGGTCTAGTAGGTAGACTCACTGATATTGAGCTATCTATCTTTGATAATTACAAAACTAATAATATTGAATTTTATTTCAAAGCTAAGGTGTCATTAAAGAAACTTGATGAGAAGAAAAAGAAGAAAAAGATAAAGTATGTGTCCAGTGACAATGATATAGATGAGGAGGATGTAGAACAACTTCAATCACTATTGGAAAGAAGATTCCAAAAAGGTAAAGGAAAGTTCAAAGGTAAATTACCTATCATTTGTTTCAATTGCAATGAGGTTAGTCATATTGCTACTAGATGTCTAGAGAAGAAGAACTATAGAGGTGGTGACAAGTACAAAAGTAGAAGAGATGAAGACAACAAGGATTATAAAGACAGACAAAAAGTCATGCTATATTGCTGAAGAGGAAAAAAGAGATGAATCTGATGAACATAATGATGAAGTGGTGTATGTTGTAATGAAGGAAAAATCTGATGAAGATGAGGGAACTACACTTAGGACTTGTATGAACAAGAATGACAGATGGATCATTAATAGTGGGTGTTCACATCACATGACTGGAGACAGAAGTAAGTTCATTACCTTGAATTGTTATGATAGAAATAATGTAAGATTTGATAATGATGCACCATGTTTGATAAAAGGAAAAGGTTCTATCAAACTCACATATAAGATTTTATGTGACAATGCTTACTATGTTGAAGGACTTAACTATAATTTGTTGAGTGTATTGCAATTGAATAATTCAAGATGTAAGGTTGAGTTTGAAAACAGAATTTCTAAGATATATGATACAAATGGAAAATTTATTGGAAAGGGTGATCAGACTAGGAGTAATCTATTCTATCTTGACATAGAAGATGCTACTTGTGTAGTTGTAAAATTTTATGATGTGTGGCTATGGCACAAGAGGTTATGTCATGTTAATTTTGATAACCTGGTTAGTATCAACAACAAGAGAAAGGGATTAGAGGTTTTCCTAAGTTGAAGAAGCCTAATAATATAATGTGCAAACAATGTCAGTTAGGAAAAATGCCAAAGTCAAGTTTTAAGAGTAAAGCTCATACCTCTAAAGAAATACTAGTGATTGTTCATACTAACTTGTGTGGACCAATGGATGTGAAAAGCTACAAAGGAGATATGTATATTATGCTGCTTGTTGATGATTATTCTAAAATGATGATAGTTATATTTTTGAAATAGAAATCTGATGCTTTTCAAATGTTTAAGTGTTACTTAACAAGAGTTAAGAAAGAAATAGGTAAAAGTCTAAAGTATTTGAGATCTGACAAAGGAGGAGAATTTACATCAAATGAATTCAATATATTCTATATTGACAAAGGAATCATAATACATATATCTGCCCCTAGGACCCCTCCACAAAATGGAATTTCCAAAAAGAGGAATAGATCCATAATGGACTATGCTAGAACACTCATGATGGAGAAAAATGTTGGTTTGAAATACTGGAGAGAAGCTATAAGTATAGTTGTTTATACCTTGAAATGTGTACAAGTCAAGAAAGGTACTCATTCAACACCTTTTGAACTATGGTATGGATAGTTACCAAATGTAAAATATTTTAAAGTTGAAGCTATGTTCAGATGTCAAGTTACAACATGAAGTTGAAGAACATTTTGATTCTAAAATTAGTAGAGATGCCAAGCTATCTAACATAAATGTACACAATGAATTTGAAGTTGAAAGACAAAATGAAGAAACTAGAATTGAACCAAGATTGTTCAAATATGTCAAGAGATGTCATCCTACTGCACAAATAATTGGAGATAAAGATGCTAGACCAATGACAAGAAACAGATTGAGAAATGACACATGTTTTCCAAGCATGAAAGAACCCAAATTAGTAAGAGATGCATTAGAAGATGTAGATTGGAGTAAAGCCATGTAAGAAGAGATTGAACAAATAGAGAAAAACAAGATGTGCACTCCAGTTTCTAGACCAGAAGACAAAAATGTGATTGACACCAAGAGAGTATTCAGAAATGAGCTATATGAAAATGGTCAAGTCACAAGAAACAAAGCAAGACTAGTCTACAAAGGATATGCACAAGAAGAAGGAATTGACTATGGAGAGACATTTGCCCCTATTGCTAGAATAGAAGGAGTAATAACTTTACTTGCTTATTCTGCATACAAAGGTTTCAAAGTTTATCAAATGGATGTTAAATCTACATTATTGAATGACATATTAGAGGAAGAAATTTTAATAGAAATATTAGAAGGATTTGTTGGTGTTAATAATAAAAACATGTTATGTAGATTACATAAAACTCTATATGGTTTGAAACAAATACCAAGAGCATGGTATGAGAGACTTCATAAGTATCTTGAGAAGATTGGATTTGAAAGGATTGATGATAAAAAAAAATTGTACATGAAGATAGAGAAAGGAAAAGGTATTTTGTTATCTGAAATTTTTATTGATGATATCATATTTGGAGGTCAAGATGCTTTCTATAAGGCTTTTGCAAATGAAATGAAGCAAGAATTTAAAATTTCTATGTTTGGAGAGATCAAGTTCTTTGTGGGTTTGCAAGTATATCGGATGAAATATGGTATATACATCACTCAGTCAAAATATATCAAAGAAATATTAAAAACTTTTGGATTGGAAGATTCAAAAATATTAAGTACACCTATGGTGATAGGACACAAATTGTCAAAAATGATGATTCTGCTGAAGTGAGTCAAACATTATACAGGTCTAAAATTACAATATGTAGTACATAATAGATATGATATTGTATTATCTATAGGGATAGTTGCAAGATTCTTTGCTGATCACAGGGAGAATCATTTGATGGCTATAAAACAAGTACTGAGATATCTGAAAGGATTAAAGGAGTATGGTCTATACTATAAAAAAAATGAGAAATTAAAATTAAGAGCCTATGCTGATGTTGATTGGATTGGAAACATTGATGATAGAAAGAGCACTAGTGGAGGAGTATTTTTTTAAAGGTAAAAGACTGGTTACATGGACTAGCAAGAAACAAAACTACACCTCATAATCTATTGCTGAAGCTGAATATGTTGTTGCTGCTGTGAATTGTACAAACATTGTATGGATTAAACAACTACTCAAAGGTATGAAGGAAGAGATCACAAAAACAATGACACTTTATTATGATAATACAAGTGCTATAAATGTATCAAAGAATCTTGTAATGCACACAAAGACTAAGAACATTGCAATCAAGTATCATTACTTGAGAGAATTAGTTCAAGATAAAGAGGTGAAGATGGAATATGTCAACACAAAAGAAAAAATTGCTAATATCTTTACAAAATCATTACATAAGGATGCTTATGAACATCTAAGAGGTAACCCCTATCAAAGGCTATCTAAGTAACAAAAAGAGTGCCCTGCATCAAACAAGCTAATTCTCATATGTTACAAATTGATGTAGAGGATCTTACTTTAGGAGCTGCCTAAAGTAATCTAAGAACTAAAACAACTCACAAGCAAGCTGACAAAGGAAGAAACTAAAGAAGCTTATATCTGCATGTTAAGATGACAAGTCTTTGGCATTGTTGTCAAAGAGGGAGAGACTATCGATGGAGAGAGTTACTGAAATAGAAAAACAAAAGAAAGAGGGAAACATCTATTGATCAAGAGCTATACAAGAGATTGGAGATTTAACAAAGAGGGAGAAATCATAACATCTATCTAGTGAGAGGGAGTTATAAGGATAACACAAAGGATTTTTGTAACCTATTCAAAAGTTGGAAGTTTTTGATAGAGGGAGAGATTTCAATATAAGGAATCATTTTTTTGTGGTATTTTGTTGGTCTTACTATTTTAACCTAGTCAGTTTGGTTGATAAGTTTTGTTTTCCATCAATGCCAAAGAGGGAGATTGTTGAGAATAGATTGAAGGAGATTGTTGAGTTTCAATAATTGTTTTGTCACTAATGTAAAACCTGGTATTTGTTGGTAAGACAATTGCTTATATGATTTAAGTACTATCACTTATTTGATTGATGAATAGGATTCGATCAAAATATCTAACAATAGCACCTAGACACAGAGTTTATCTGCCAAGCTTGACTGAGTGGATAGTAGGTGCCGAACAAAGTCATTGCAAGCCAAGAAGAAAATTAGTTGAATCTGAGTAAATGTTTATTCTAGTGTATATTGAGCAAAACATTGGATGCCGAGTAAAGTTTAGTTAATGTTGAGCACCACTAAACTTTAGTTCATGCCAAGTGATTCCATAGAGGATCCCAAGCAATGTAGTATATGCCAAGCATTAGGAGCCAGATAATGCTAAGTGGCTACATTATTTGAAAGATCATGAATTTGATGAATTTGAGATGACAAATTTTTTTTTCTTGGAATGTGAGTTAGGTGGAAGATAAGATATATGAGTAGGTGGCACAGAATTCAAGGTAAACCATTTTTAGGCAAATTTAAAGAGGAGTCAAGGAGAAGTTTCTGGAAGAGATATAGAATAAGGGGTAGATTCATTATATCCTACCTAATCTATCTTAACCCTAAATTGGACAGTGGAGAATGAATGGAAAAAGATCTTAATTTCCTATTCATAGAAATGGTTAGTCAGAAGCAAAAGAATTCATGTGGGAGAACCTAAGAATGATAAGGATTCAAGGTTTTTGCTTCATCAAATGACCTAAGAGAAGATTCTATATTGGCATGTTAAGCGAAAAGGCTTAAGGGTATGAATGCTTAAAGGGTGAACAAGCTATCAGAGCTAAAATATATGAAGGCCAAGCAGAATGGAGGACTGAAATAAAGATCTATAATTTGCAAATAAAACTGTAAGTTGTTATCAAATCAAGCCTTATTGTTACTCTCTAATAATTGTATCAGTCTAGGGTAAATCATTTGGATTAAGGTTGACCTAATAGTCATTTGTAAATCATTTAACTAGGTGACATTCTAAGTGAATGGTCTAAAGTCCTCTAACAAGGTTCACTCCTAATAGGGTGATTGAAATCCTTTAATAGGGTCATATTTAATAGTGTGTATTGTAACCTTTAACAGGGTTAGCCTTTCATAGGGCATCACTTCAGAAGAGTGAAAAAGAGTAGCATGTTATTGGTGGTTTTTCTCAAATTGAGTTTTCATGTAAATCATTGTGTCAAATGTGTTGTTGAAGCTATCATGTTTCATATTTACATTTCTGTAAATTGATTTAATAGTAACCTATAAGTTTTAAGTGATTGCATAATCTTATGGATGCATGCATGAAGATAAATATTTTATGGGTTAACTAAATTGTGAAATTTTTTATTTATACATCTAGACCTTGGATAACTGATTCACCCCCCACCCCTCTTAATTATTCTAAAGTATTCCAACAGTGAATTCATATTAGATGAGTTTAACATATTCTACAATGAAAAAGGAATCAAGAGACAAATGAGTGCACCAAGGACTCCACAAAATAAGATAGTTGAAAGAAGGAATAGATCATACATGGACTATGCAATGACATTGGTAATGGAGAAGAATGTTTCACAAAAGTACTAGAGATAAGGTGTAAGCAATGCAATCTATACTTTGAACTGAATTCAAGTCAAGAAAGGTACAAACATAACACCTTTTGAACTTTGGTATGGCCATGCACCTAATGTAATTATTTTAAAGTTTTTGGAAGAAAATGTTACATATTGAAAGATGCAAGGAAAGGAAAGCCTAATGCAAAAAGTGATGAAGGTATATTCTTAGGATATTCCACTAAAAGAAAAGTCTATAAGTGTTTGGATTATAACACTAACAAAATTGTGGAAAGTGCAAATGTTAGAGTTGATGAATTTGTAGAAAAGGACGAGGGGGATTGCAAGAAATAACTTGAAGACTACAAAAATTGTGTTTAAATATATGAAGGTGAAACTAGTACTTTACCTAAACCCATCGAAAGAGGTTATCAGACATTAGTATCCAGACACTTTCGAGGTTCAACAAAGAAGCTCTAACAAGCATCAATAAACTATTGAGCATCAGGCTATAGGTGCCAAGTCATAGACATAAGGAGTTGACCATTAGAGAAAGGAAACCAAACACTAGATAGACCATGCCAAGTTGCAGACAGAGATACCTGAAATAGAAAAACAAGAAGAACCAAATGAAATACAAGAAGAAGAAAAAAGACCTAAACCTATCTTAGCAAAGTATGTAAGGAGGAATCATACACTAGACCAAATCATTGGAAGAAAAGAATTAGGAGTCATGACAAGAAGTAAGTTGAAAAATGATACATGTTTATTATGTGAAATTGAACCTAAATAAGTTAAAGATGCATTGGAAAATAAAGATTAGATTAAGGAAATGAATGAGGAAATTGATCAAATAGAGAAAAACATGACTTGGATGTTGGTTCCCATACGAAAGGATATGAATGTGATTGGAACAAAGTGGGTATTTAGAAATAAGTTGATTGAGAAAGGTGAATTCACAAGGAACAAGGCAATACTAGTTTATAAGGGATATGCACAAGAGGAAGGAGTTGATTATGGTGAGACATTTATCCTAGTTTCAAGGTTAGAATGAGTGAGAACTTTGATTGTATATGCTTCTTACAAAGGATTCAAGATATACCAAATGGATGTCAAATCTACATTTTTGAATGGAATCATAGAAGAAGTCTAGATTGATCAACCTGAAGGATTTATTGATCCTAGAAAGAGGAGTATGGTATCTAAACTACAAAAAGCACTATATGGCTTGAAACAAGCCCCTAGAGCTTGGTATGAAAGGTTACACAATTATTTGGTAAAAATTGGTTTTGTAAGAACTAATGATAATATCAATTTGTACTTGAAAAATGAATATGAGAACAAGGTATTACGGGCTGAAATTTTTGTTGATAATATCATATTTGGAAGACATGACTTGTTGCATAAATCATTTTCTAATGAGGTGAAAAAATAATTTGAGATGTCAATGTTTGGAGAGATCAAGTTTTTTGTTGGATTGCAAGTTTATCAGATGAAGAAGGGTATTTACATTACTCAATCAAAGTATATCAAGGAGATATTGAAGATCTTCAAAATGGAGGACTCAAGACTAGTTGGAACACTTAAGGTTGTTGGTCATAAAATTTCAAAGAGAGATGATTTTGTTGAGGTGAATCAAACATTATACAGGTCAATGATTGGAAAACAATAATATGTTGTACATATAAGACCCGACATTGCATTTGAAGTTATAATTATTGCTACATTTTCTGATAATCCTAGAGAAAGTCACATGATGGCCATGAAAAGGATACTAAGATATTTGAAAGGAAAAAAAAACCTATGGAATATGTTACAAAAAGAGAGAAGTTTTAGCTAAAAGTTTATACAAATGTTTATTAGGTTGGAAACATCAATAACAAAAATAGTACAAGTGGAGGCACTTTCTTTCTAGGTAGGAAATTGATTTCATGGACAAGCAAGGAGAAAAATTATATTTTACAATCCATAATAGAGGTTGAGTATGTTGCTATAGTTGTCAATTGTTCAAACATTATGTGGATCAAGAAATTGTTGAAATGCATGAAGGATGAGATTACTAAACCTGTTGTGATATATTGTGATAACACAAGTGCTATAAACATAGCTAAGAGTCCTGTGATGCATACAAAGGCCAAATACATTGCTATCAAACATCATTACTTGAGAGATTTGGTACAAGACAAAGAAGTGATACTTGAGTATGTGAACACAAAGGAGCATATAGCTGATATATTCACTAAGGCATTACCTAAGGATTATTTTGAGTATCTAAGAGGTAATTTGGGGGTGTTTCTCCTATCTGAAGCAAGATGAGAAGAGATGTTTCATTGCATCAAATGTTATGATCATAATATCTTGCACATTGATGCAGGAGCTCACACTTTGGGAGCTTCTTAAATATTGTGAAAATATTAACTAAAGCATGAGAAAATGAGGCTGTAAGGGGTCAAGGTAAATATGAAAGTGTAAGTGATGTATCTATATCAATCAGACATATGATTGATGTCTTTGGAATTTTGTTCAAAGAGGGCGAGTATGTTACCATGTTACCATTCATATCATGAGAGAGAGTATTTGCTAAGATATATAAGAGGGAGATATATATATGAAGTGATTATTGTTCAAAAAGGGAGACATATGAAGCTAGTTACAATATCAAAGGGAGAATATTATTAGACGTGTTTCCAATACAAATGGTATTTTAATTGTTGTTAGCATTAAGTATTGAAGAATTTATAATTGGTATCATAGTGGGAGAAGTGTAAGTGAGTGCAAGGTGAGAATATACATAAAACTAAGGATATTAATGAAGTTCTATATCAAATCACAGAGGGAGCTATTAAGGAGTTGTTACTAATACACCATAAGAATGTCTTTAGCATTCACATGGTAACTAGAGGTGTTGCCATCAATACCAAAGAGGGAGATATTTGGAAACTACAATTAGAATAATTTTTATGTTGTCATTGATGTCAAATCTACTAGAGAGACATTTACTAATAGTGTAGAGTGTCATATCTATCGATTGTGAAGATGATTTGAAAAGAGAGATAACTAGATGAACTAGTGAAGTTGTTGAGTGAAGAGGAGAAACTATTTTGGAATTACAACGGGAACTTGATCATTTAGTTTTTGAAAAGATGATGTATTTTTTATTCAACATGAAGTATAGAATTATTGAGTTAAACACAAGCAAATCCTAGTGAACAATGGTCGGTCAATGAAGGAGTTGAAACAAAAGATTAACTAACTTAAGAGATAGGTGAGAAAACCATATTAGTCAAGTGATAGTTATGGCTGAGCAAGATGAAGAAGAAAAATATAGTAGCGACTGATCATAATGAAGACTGAGTGAGCCAACAAAAGTTAGGTGATATATAATAGTAGAAGACTGAACTATACAATGACAACCAAGCATAAGAACACAATGTTGACCGAGTGTCAACAAAATAATAGTTTGTGAAAGAATCAAGTTTGAGGTTGACATAGTTAAATTTTGGATTAGTCAAAACACATAGATGATATAGATTAATAAGCTAGCATATTTAATGCACAAATTGAGTTTGTTATGCAATCAAAGGAAATGATTTGATAAGAAGTTTCTAGAAGTATCAGGAAAGAATTAGAAGGACAAAAGGATAGATATATTCATTGAATCTAATCTAACCCTAAGATCTACAGTGATGTTTAAGTGAAAAAAGATAAAAGCTACCTATTTAAGGAGGAATTAGAGATGTTTTATAAGGTTGGTTCATTGTTGATTGGTAATTTTGTGGAAAACCAATGAATAAAAGAGTAGTAGAGGAAAAGTGAGAAGATTGGTGAAGTGCGATTGCTTCAAGGGATGCCAAGAATATTAGTAAAGGAGATGATAACGAAGTCTAGTCAATGAATCAACAAATGAAGTGAATGCAGATTTGAATTTGTAAAGTGAGTTGTATTTTATAGATTAAACTTGTAGTTAATTTATAACCATTGTGACATTTAAAATCCTTTAATCAAGGTTGAGCTAATAGTCATTTTGTAAATCCTTTAATCAAGGTGACATTCTAATGGAATGATCCAAAGTCCTCTAACTATGTCACTCCTAACAGGGTGATTAAATCCTTTAATAGAGGCTAATTGTGTGTTTTGTAACCTTTAATAGGGTTGGCTATTAACCAAGCTCACTTTAGAAGAGTGAAAAGTGGTAGCATGCTACTTGGTGGTTTTTCCCAAATTGAGTTTCCATGCAAAATCTTTGTGTCATACATGTTTCAATATTATATATGTGGTGCATGTTGTTTAATATTGTTTATTTACTTTTTGTCAACATAAACTAAACACAGAGTTAAGTAATGAACATAATGTTAAGTTGCTAATGAGTTTCTACATGGACCGATTGGTTTGATGAGATTATTTAAGTTATTGAAAGTTGAATTGGTACATTTGGACATGAGGATAACTGATTCATCCCCCTCTCAATTATTCTAAACAATCTAACACAACCTACTCATAATGAAATATAAGGACTTAGAAAGTGGAGTAAACTTATGATTCATCCAAAAAATATAGGAAGAAGTAGCAACATCTCGAGATGTAATAGCCACTTGATCATCTATTATATTCGTGGATTTGTTAATCTTGGCATAGTTGTTAGGTTTCTATAATCTGTTATAATTAGGTGCAAGAGAACTCTTAGCAATGGGCACATGAGCCATTGGAGTCATTCTCTCAAACTAACTCACTTGTAATTGATAATGACAAAGTGGCGCACAAAGTTGTGAAAATGAAGTAAAATCAGTAAGAAAAAATCTTATCCTTATTTTCTTGTTTGTAAATTTGTAATAAACATATGTTGAATATCAATATCAAGCACATGGTAAGAAATTTGAGCATGCAAATGCTTAAATCTACCCATAAAATTAGTCACTTTCTCCTTAGGACCTTTTTTAGAATGCATGAAATTAGTCAAAGAAACAAAAGGACCAAAATTATTTTGAAACTATTGTATAAAGTAATTAGCAAGTTTATGAAATGAATTAATAGAATAAGGTGGCAAAGAGAAATACCATTGTTAGGGAATGTATGGAAAATCATCTTAGCTAAAACCCTATGGTCACGAGCATAGTCACTACATAGAACTTAAAAAGTCTTAAGATTGTCATAAGATCACCTTTACCATTATAAGTGTCAAGGCAGGGAATATTAGCTTGTTAAGGTTTAGTATTAGGGATAATGTCAAAAGACAAAGGACTACCCATACCATATGTAGTAACATTAAACTTATATTGAGTAAAGGAAGCAAGTTGTTTTTACAAAGAAGAAACAATATAAGAAAGAATAAGGATAGTGGAATCATTAGAAGAAATAGGTGGAAGAGGCACATTCAAGACACTGGGAGAAGTGTATGAATTATCTGGGATAGAAGGAACTGTGGGTGGAACACTAGGAACCACAATACAACGATTAGGATAAGTGAAAAGAAAAGTATTATATGAAGGTTGTAAAGTGGTCAATGAAATAGGCATAACACTCACATGCAAAGAAGAAATAGGGAGACTACCAGGAGGATTAGAAATCTGAAGAAAAGTGGTGACAATAGGAGCAACATAAGTAGATATTCTAAACGTAGGTGTAGAAATAGGGAAAGAAAGTTCAAGAGTAGAAACAAGAAAAGTTGTTTTGTATTTAGAAGAAGCTTGACTCAAAAGCATATCATGAGTATTTAAAAGGTGAGTATGACCACGTAAAAGGTCACCACCATGTCCATCATTATAGGATACTTTCTTAAGAGAATCAAAAGCAACAATATTATGAATATTGTGATTTTCTTAAAGAAGACAATCATGCATTTTATCAATCTCAGTAACAAATTTATCAACTTGTTCAAGAGGAACCCTTAAATCCTCATCCTCATCCTCAACATGAGATGAATGAGAAGAGTCATTCTCCATACAAGGGTTAAGATCATGAGAGACTCTAGGGTCACTAAGGTTCCTAAGGCAATGTGAACTAGATGAATCTAGATAAAAGAGATCCATGAGTCTTTGACTTCTCTTAACATGAATACTATAAGTAGGACTGAGGGTAGTAAAGTGCATACACTACATAAGGCAAGATGACACATAAAAAATCTAAATTTTATGATATGAAATAAAACACAATATAATGTAAAGAATATATAATGCATGCAAAAATATATCACATGATAACACAAGAAAATGCAATGATCTAACTTTGAATAAGAAATCTAACACCAAATCAAAAGTAGAAATGTTGACAGTTAGGTTCACCAATAAATGTAATGGTGGAAATCTGAATCAATTGTATAGGACCTATTTTCATCACATTAAAACACACATATAGATAATAGAGAGAAAAAAATAAAGGAGATAATCCCTTTCAATCCCAATTCTAAAGAACTATGTTTAGAAAGATTAGTGCTAACCAAACAAGAAAGGAGCACTAATACAAACTAGGTCTAGGAAGAATAAGGGGAAAGATAACCAAATCCTTGAAAACCCTAGATAATTGATAAGCTAGAGCTAGATGCAGGTAAGTATGATGAAAGGACAAAGAAGGTAGGGAATACACCTTTAGAATATATTTTTATGCTTTTTTGTATCGATTATATTGAAGAGAAATCATCGATTTTGGGCTAACCACACAATAAACAAAACCCAAAAGTTGTTCAACATTGAGTCAGAGGTGAATTGGATGATCAAGGAGGTCTCGATCACTGTTGAAGCATTAGGGGTGACCCAGTTGACCTTGATAGAATATGTATGAAAATGTTTCCAATTTTGTGGTTTTGATAGAATGTGTACTCAAATATGCAACCTATTCATTGATTTTATATCGACAACCTACAGAAAAAGGGTTTTTTTTGTTGATGGGGGGGTTCTCCTTGGTCAAACCCCAATATAGGAATTAACCTTGAATTGGAATAATTGAAATAACATGAAAAGTAAATGTAGAAATTCACCTTACAATAGTAGGATCTCTCAAATCAAATGAAATATGCTTACTTCACCAATTGATTTGGATTAAGAAGATGAAGATGTAGAAGATATAACAAAGGATCTTGAATGAATTGATGAAGATTTTGAAGATAAAATCATTTAACTTCTTGTTTACTTAAATCCTTCATCTTCAATTGAGGAATGCTTGAATGAAGCTTGAAGACTTGAAAAATTGAATGCTTGAGTGCTTGTACACGCATGTCCTTGGACTGATTATGAATTTTGTTGTGTAATGATTGAAATCGAGTAAATGGAAGGGTTTATATAGAGCTTGGAATTGACTAACTCCTATAGGATGACCTGCTTAGGAATTAATATCCCAAATGTATCTAAACATGAGACTATAATAGAGGACCCAAAATAGGGCCTGATTAGGGGTGTACTGTGACCTTGATGGTCCATCAAGGACACACCGTGCCCCTGACAACTAGGGGCCAAGATCTCTAAGATCTCTTTGAGATCCCAAAATAGGTCTTGAATCTTAGAAATTAGGCACAAAGTTTGAGATATAGCCATTTTAGTGTAAAGAGCACATTCCAAGTGGATATATGAAGGGAAGGGAGAGCCTAGGAGGATAGATCCTACATCAAGCTTAATGCCATATAAATAGGAGATTTAAAGAGGATCTATTAGGTTTTACCTCAATTACACCTAGGAGAAAAGGACAAAAAAGGGAAGAATGGAGGAAAGGTGCAAGTAGATTGATGATCTCACATTAAATAGGTGCTAAACCTTCATTAAATTGGAGTGCTTCCAATTTAAGACAATACATGGTGTAAAAATTACACTTATAAATTTGCAAGTTTAACAGTTCAATTTAGAATATGTCCAGAGGTGGACCCAACCAATCAATTACCAGATAATATTATACTGATAGGCCCAAGGTTTGAATTTTCAAAGCCCATAGTGTATTTTAATAAGCCTAATTCATGCTTTTTTGTCTTTAAGAAGCTCATTTGATTTAGGATTATCCCATAATAAAATATAGATGGTCTATGCTTTATTAAGATGAATACCAAACCTAGTTCTCAACATGTGCAAAAGATTTCTCAACCTCTTGGTACTCCTACCTTAGCCCCCTAGTTGAATCAAAATAGTTTTGAGTCTATTGTAAACTCTCCTTAAAATTTTATTATGACAGACAACTAGAGGTTGGTTAGGAAATGAAAGGAGTTTTCAAAGTCTTCCTCTTCACATGGTCAAATGGTGTCTTCTCATCCTCTACCATGACCATTTGTGAGAAATGATGTTTCTTCTTCTAATCATGTAAGGTTAGATTCAAATTTCCACCAACTAGCCATGAAACTTCTCTCCCTACTGTAAGACAAAGCTTTAGGTGTTCTTCCACTACATCAAAATACTCTATTCAAGTTGAACAATCAATTGTAACTACTAACTATTTTTTATGTTTTTCCCCAAGAAGATAACTTCTCCAACCTCCTTAATGAAGCATACACTCATGCCTTTTAATATTAGAGGGATTTATTTCTAATCACAAATATGAGGTTAATGAAACCATTGTCAAATAGAAACCAATTATTGGAATTTTTCAAGAAGTTAAATTAAACAACTTTTGAGTCATTTCTTCCCTATACAACATATGGAAAGCAATTATTTTCTTTATTACATTTTATAGAGAGGGAAGGGATGGTGATATCATTAATGTAACTCCTTGTGAAAGTAAGATGGTCATTGATAAGGGTTAGATCCATCACATGGTTGTGTGTGGGTTCTTTCTTTTGTCAATGGACAATCCATTAAGTTTTGTTCTTTTTGTGCTTCTAACATTACTAACGAGAGATGTGAATTATGGAACTGTTTGTTCTCCAATTTGCCTTAGCTTAATTAGATCATTGGAGATCATTTCGATAGGTGAAACATTGTACTAATTGCAATTGGCCTATTAATGTTGAGTTGAAAATAAAGAATTTGATAAAAATGATTATTTTTTTGAAATTATTTGGGGATTGTTGATCATATCTACAAGAATAAATCCAGCCAAAATAAGAACTAGTTCTTTTGGTCTAATTGTAGGATGGATTGGATATGAAACTTAGTAGGCTTGACATGTTTTATATCTCTCCCAATTTGCAATTGGCTTATGTTTCCAATGGATATATAGTTAATGTGGATTATTCTACCTTATTTTCAGACCACTCCTCTATCATGCATTCCTTAAAGGAGGATGCTAAAGAAGTAGTTGATAAGATGCCTTCCAAACTTAATTATCCTCTTCTTAAAATTCCTTCTTGTGTAGTTTCTTTAATGGGTGTTTGGAGCTCTATTCCCAAGCCCAGAGAAGGTGACTTTTACAGGGTTTTGTGGTAGGAAGTCATTTCTCAATGTGCTATTTTTTCATATTCTTTTGGTAAAATAATGACTTGGCAAAAAATACACAAAGATAAATGCTTCAAAGGAAAGTTAGAATTTAATAGAGAATTACTCAATTTAGATCCTAAAAACCTCTATGTCCAAGCTTCTGTAGCTACTAATTTTTGCCTCAACTTTGAAAACTTTATATGTATAGAGGGAATGATGCCAAAATTAGGGAAACACCTCATTAAAGTAAGGAAGGAAATGGAGGAACTAAATAGTTTCTTGATTACTTAAATTCTAAAATAAAAAGAATTATGTTGGGGCGATAAAAAATGAAAATGGGAAAATTTTAACTAATACAAAAAATATTAAAGTGTAGTTTCATAATATTTATGAAGGGAAAATTCCCATTAGCTTGATGTTCAAGAAATGTTGAAAGTTGTCATCAAAGATGTTATCTCAAGGAAAGTAGATAATGAATATAGAAAACATCTAGATCGAGATCTTTCTATAGAGGATTTGGAACATGATTTATTTTTTATGGACCCCTAATAAAATCCCTAAGATTGGTGGCTTTTTCATTGCATTCTATCAAACTATGTGGAAACATATTAAAGATGTTTTTGCTTGTTGTATTTGGAAGCCTTAATACAAGGGTTGCTAGAACCTATTATTAACAACAATTTATTTAAGTTTATCCCCAAAGGAAAGAATAAATATTCTCACTTGGGATGACATCCTATTATATTTTTGAATGCATCTTAATTTTTTTTTTGTGAAGGCCTTATTCCTAATAATTAAATTGGTGGCTAACTATAAAATTGGAGGTTAAATTTATAGTTAGACTTGAACACATTGGGGTTGTAGATGGTCATTTCATCATTGATAACTTAATGCTAGCTTGGGAAACTTGTGAGTGAGAACAACAGACATGGCCCAACATGTTGTGTTGATGAAACTTGATTTTAACAAAGCATATGTCATGATTAGTAGGAGATTTATTATTAAAATGACGTAGTGGCTAAGGTTTGGTCCTAAAAATCAAAAACATGTTTAGATGTTATCTTAGGATACTAATGTTTAGATTGTTTTCAATAATTATCTCTAAATCCTTTTATTTATAACAATCTATTAGATAAGGTTTCCCCTTGTCACCTTTTCTCTATTTTCTTTCATAAAATATCCTTGGTTATTTACTACAGGAATATAATCAAATGAACTTAATCAAAGGTGTCCTAATTCCTAACAATGTTATTTTTCTCAATTTCCACTTTGTTAATGATTTGTTTAATTCATTCAAATTTTAAAATCTATAATTAATAATGTTATGGAGGTTCTAGATCTTTATTGTTCTTTTTCAAGATCCAAACTAGGTTACCACAAAACAAAGTTCATGATCAAATTAGACCATATTCCTTATTAGATGCCCAAAGAATGGAAGCAAAATAGACACGTTCTTGGATTAAAATATATTTTGGTATTCCCTTTTCTTTGGGGGTATGCTTAGCTGACATGTGGAATTGGTTTTTAGTGAAATTGAAAAACAAGATCTTTAGTTGGAGGAACAAATACCCCTCTGTAGTAGATAATATTCAATTTATGATTAAATATTTTTTTCTTCCTCATGTTTACTAATCTTCTTGTTGGATACCCTCCAAAAAGGATCATGCTAATCTAATCAAAATGGTTTCATAGTTCTTGTGGAGAAATTGGGATGGCAAGGTCAGTTTTAAAGATTTTTCCTAGTTATACCACATACAATTTAGGAGTAAGGGTGGATTAAGATTATTGGATCTTATGAATCAAGGGGTTTGTTTATCACCTACATGGATCACAAGAGTGGTAACAAGTGATGAGCCATGGAAACTTCTAGTTTATTTCCATATTTCACTTGCTAGTATAAATGATAAAAAAAAATGTTTGGAGGAGATTGATAAAATCTTGATGGCTTCCTTTTTCCATATAAGTTTGCTTTTCCTTGCAATCCATTTAGAAGGTTTGGAAACAAGTTGAAAATATTTTAAAATAGAAATAATCTTTGCAAGGTTAGAAGGTAAAAATGAGATGACTTGATTTTAGATGCAATTGAATTGCTGAATATAGATCTCAATTCTGGCTTGTATACTTGATCCTTCTCGATCAAATGTATCTTTGCAGCTCAACAAGGATATTCTACTTATCCTTCTAATTCAATTCCTCTAAGTATGATCAAATCTTCAATTATGTTCCACATATTCAATCCTCAACTTGACCTTATATTTATATCTTACACATTGTTAAGTCAGCTTGAATACAACTTAGAATAATTAATATTCATCTTCTCAATCGGCTAGAAATAACAAACAATTCAACTAAACTCAATATGCCAAAATAAGAAAATCCTTCATTAGTCGACCCTACTTGGTAGATACTAACTTAAAGTGATTTTCCTGTGTTAACCAAGTAGACTTGGTTAACACTGCAGATTCACAAAGTCCATATGGTAACTAAGTAAGCTCGGTTAACACTGATTCCATCCAACACTTCATTGATCGAGTGAGCTCAATTAACACTCAACTTCTAAAAATTTTCCTTTGTCACCTGGGTGAACTTGTTAAACACTATATTTTGAACAAGGAAAACTCTAGAATGCTTTGCAGACACAAAAAACTATCTTCAATGCTCGAGTGAGCTCAGCATACATTGATTGAAAATGATGTGACATTTTGTGTAACATCAAAGACAATACCCAATTAATCAGTTGTTTCCAACAATCTTCCTCTTTGGCATTGATGGCAACACAACATGTCATAATGCAATGAAATTTTTGAGAAAGAATAAAATAAGGGACATATCCTTAGTTTCATTCTCATTCTCATCCATGAGAACTCCCTCTATCAGTGAAAATCCATCTTCAACATCTTCTTCTTATAGAAAACTCTATTTTTGATATCATAACGAGTTCATTTTATTTTTTCCCTCTTTGATATCTCTTTCTCTTTATCTTTATAAAAAAATTTATGAGATAGGACAGTAAACTTCTCCCTCTTTGACATCTCATGCCAAAGACAATATTTAGTTAATATTAATGTATCTTATGTACTGATTCATTTGTAATGTGCCTTTGTCAATATTGCATTAACTAACTGATCTTCAACATGATTTGGTTGATGCATCACTAAACTGTATTTAGTGAGCTTTAGATAGGGGAATGACCCCTAACTTACCTCTTAGATTAAAAAATGCATCCTTAGGTAATGGCTTAGTGAATATATCTGCAATTTGTTCTTTAGTATTAACATATTCCAATCTGACTTCTTTATCTTGTACCAATTCTCTCAAAAAATGACATTTTATCGAGTAATGTATTTTGTTTTGGTATGTATCACATGATTCTTTGATATATTAATTACATTGGTGTTATCACAGTATATAACCATTGGATCCTTGATCTCTATCTTCATACCTACCAATAGTTGCTTGAACCAAGCAATATTAAAACAATTAACTATAGCTGCCACATATTCTGCCTCTGCTATGGACCGAGAAATACAATTTTGCTTCTTGCTTTTCCATGACACTAGTCTTTTACCAAGAAAGAATGCTCCACCACTTGTGCTCTTTCTATCATCAACACTTCTTGCCCAATCAACATCTCTGAATACTTTCAATTCCAAATTGCCTCCTTTTTTGTACCATAAACCATATTCTTTAGTAGCTTTCAGATACCTCATGATTTTCTTGATTTCTATCATGTGATTTTCTTTGGGATTTGTTGATAATCTTGCCACAATTTTGACTACTAATGCAATATCGGGCCTTGTCTGCACTACATACTGCAATTTTTCACTCATTGATTTGTATGTGGTCTGATCTACTTCCTTGGAATAATCATTTTTGGAAAGCTTATGTCTAGTAGACATAGGAGTTCCAACTAGTCTTGACTCTCCTTAATATATTTAGATTGAGTAATGTAGATACCATCTTTCTTCTGTTAGATCTACAATCCAACAAAGTATTTTATCTCTTCAAACATAGACATCTCAAATTTTTTACTCATTTCTTCTGAAAATGCTTTGCTTCATTCATCATTTCCTATGAATAAAGTGTTATCCACAAATAGTTCTGCCAACACAATCTTCTTGTCTGGTCCTTCTTCGATATATAGGTTGATATTATCATTTGCTCTTTGAAAACCAATCTTTATCAAGTAGTTATGAACTCTTTCATACCAAGATTTGGGAGCTTTCTTGAGACCATGCAATGCTTTGTGTAATTTGCAGACCATATCTCTTTTTCTAAGATCTACAAAACCTTCAGGTTGTTCTATGTAGACTTCCTCATCAAGATTTCCCTTCAAGAATGTAGATTTTACATCCATTTGATAAATTTAAAACCTATTTGAGCTGCATATGCTAGTAAACTTCTAACACGTTCTAATCTTGCAACAGGAGAAAAAGTTTCACCATAATCAAAACCTTCTTCTTGAGAATAACCTTTACATACTAAGCTTGCTTTAGTTTTGGAAACTTCTCCATCTTCATTTAGCTTATTTTTTAATACCCACTTTGTGCCAATTATATTTATATCTTACACATTGTCAAGTTGGCTTGAATACAACTTAGAATAATTAATATTCATCTTCTCAGTCAACTAGAACTAATAAAAAATTCAATTGAACTCTATATGCCAAAATAAGAAAATCCTTTGGTAGCCAACCCTACTCGGTAGATACTAACTCATAGCAATTTTCTTGTGTTAACCAAGTGAACTTGGTTAATACTATATATTCACGAAGTTCCTTTGGTAACTAAGTGAGCTCGGTTAACACTAGTTCCATCCAACATTTCCTTCATTAACCAAGTGAGCTTGGTTAACACTCAACTTCTACAAATTTTCCTTTGTTACTCAAGTGAACTCGGTAGACATTGTCATCTAAACTAGGCAAATGCTAGAATGCTAGGCAGACACAGAAAATTGTCTCAAATGCCTGAGTGAGCTCAGCATACACTGACTGGCAATGATATGACATTTTATGTAACATCAAAGACAATACACAATTAATCAATTATTTCCAACATGGATATTTTTTCTAACCACATTCTTCATTAGGAAGTGGAAATGCTGCAATTTTACTCTAATGCCTTGTTGCAACTTGCTCTTTTGCGTTCCTAGACATAAAATGTGGATGTCTACAACAAATAGTTGGACAAGATCAAGTACTAGTTTTAAAAATGAGAGTAGGGGATGTTTCATGTTCAAGATAGTTGCACAAGATCTTTAAGTTTCAATTTCAAATAGTGTAGTTATCAAGTATGTTTCTTTTTTGTGTCTAAAGTTTGCATAGATTTTGAAATGTAATTGATATATGAAATATGTTACTCTTTATCTCTTTATTTATAGCTCTTCTTGAACTAATTTTAAAAAAAATTTAATAAGCACTGCTCAATACAAAAAAAAACATTACTCAGATTATGATCTTCATCTAGTGAGTTAGTCTCGAAAGAAAGGGATGCAAAACTAGAGCAAGAAATGCAATAATGTAACTAACATAGGATAAATAATAGTTGATTAATGGTTGTAAGTAAAGATGATTGCATGCAATGAAGCTTCATAATGTACCATGTGATAAATAATTTCTTTAGAACATAGACTGGCAAATATGAAATTTTGGCATCTATGTTTTAGGTCTTTAAAAAGAGACAAAGAAGGTGTTAATGTGTAATTTCAGTCAGATTGAATTGATCTAGAGTTAACCCCTTATGATTATTGGTTAAACATTATTTCATTTTATTAATAATCAATTACTTACACACACACACACACACAAAACAAGTTACAATAAAAATAATCCTAATCAATACATTCACTCATAGGCAATAAACATCTCTTAGAACTCAAAGTTGTAGCAATTGTTGTTGTGTGTGAAATCTTTAAAACTAGGCATTGCAAAGATTCTAGTTTGTTTTTGAAACATGTCTTTCATGCTTGTATCTAAGATGACATGTTTATGATCATGCATTAAGATATATTTTAGTTAATGAGTTTTGATGTGTTACTATGGTATCATTTAAACAATTATTCTTATGCTTTATTTGTGGCTTTTATACATGCTTTTATACATAGTTCTATTTCAATCCTCATGTACTAATATTTTGGCATTAACTGCGTATCACACAACACCATATTTACATCCTACCCTTTAAGATGATCATAAGATTTTCTCACACTATTAAGAATGAGTAGACAATGCTAACATGAATTAAAAAAATGATAAAAAAAAATTAGAATATTGAATTACTTGCATTAGCTTTTTGAAACAACTATTACAAACATATGCTACTAGTTTCCTCTTATAGATCCCCTTGATGCATCAAGGCCTATTGTACAAAGTATTAGGTTTCTTAGAAATTATGTGGTTATCATTAAGTGCATAGACACACTGTGAGTAAAATGTGCGACACTCTAACATAAAATTCAAGATCTTGAATTAGCAAGCCAATGATATAAGTTGAGGTCATTTATGTTACATACACATAAATTTCACACTTCATTATGACTCTTTATCTACCACTTACAAAAAGGACATATTTTAGGTATACACATGCAAATATTTGTTGATCTTGTATTGGACTATTCATTCCTAATCATAACCATGACCCATATTCACTTTGTCATGCTTATGATCCAATTTTATTTTTCCTACCCTATTATTATGCATATTTTAATATTTTCTTTTTCTCTTTCTTTGATTTGTGGGTGTGATTTATGAGGCACACACAAAATCAAGGGAGCATTCTTACTAATCATTCTCAAATTTTATGTGTAATCCACAAGTGGAGTATATCAATGTTTTAGGTATCTTGATTCTATTTGTAATGGTGACAATCACTTATGTATCACTATTTTCCTACATTATTAAGCTTGAATTACATGTATCTTGCATGCACACCAAAGCTAAGAAAAAGTAATGGTGACAATTGCATGTATGCATTTTTACTATTTATTTTAAGTTCCTTTTTACATGTGCTCCAAGCATTTGGTTTTAGCCCTTTTTTTGAATTCTTTGGTGCCCTTGTTATTGCCATTTTCTAGTTGTCCATCAAAACATAACTTGATCTACATTTAGATATTTATTAGCACTCAAATTATCTATTCTTCTTCAAAGTTCTTTTTCACATTTATAGGTTTCACTTAGTCAAGTTTCATGATTTGTGAGAAAAGATCCTATTGAATTTTAACTCAAGTTCAAATCTAGGCTTTTGCTACCTCACCCTATTTAGTCATTATACACCGACTTCAATACAAAATATTCATCTTTATATATTGTGAAATCCAACCACTCTAGTATCAAACATAATAGCTCCATTAAACTTTGCATCATTGAAATATCATAACATCAACATTGCATTAGAACTCTAGCTATACTACATGACTGCATGTTGTCTTCAACTTTCTCTTTGTACTATTGACTGGATAGCATGGATTTGACCAAAGAATAACACTTTTAGTTTACAACCACTTGTATGTTCTCTATTAACATCACTCCTTACAAGATATTGATGCAAATAGTTTCTATAAAATCAAAATAACAAAGTTCAAATTGAAAAACATCAATTAAACCATTTAAATTTCTCACATCTTATTGTTATTAGCTGCTTCTCGAAAAAGCCCATGTGACTTTGTATTTTTTGGTTTCCTTTAGTTTTTAGACCTAACTCATATGACTCTAGAACTTGCCCCAGGTAAATTTTAGAAAAAAGATATTTTTCCCTCTCACTTTCTTTCTCTTTTGTATGTTTGATTATTTAAGTTAATCTAATCTAATAAACTATTTCAGAAAAATCTTGCTATCAAAATAAATTAGAATACCACTCAATAATTACTTTCGGTCTCATGATAGGCTCCTAGCTTGGCCCCAAAAAAGAAAAAGAAAAAAAAAGGTCTTAATCTAACATATTATAAAATCCAAAATCGACATCAAACCATGGAATCAATATCCCAAATCAAATATCCATAATCATGATACTTAATTAATCTAAATCTACAATATTTATATATTTGAAAACCCACGAAAAGAGTTAATTGTTCCATTGAATGAATCAACACCATACTAAGACAAGGCCCCACTAATATCCACATCAATATAGTATGTCACACAATAGTGAGCTGTATGGCATGGGAAAATAAAATAATTGGATGCTACATTCCACTACATTAGAATAACATTAGATAGTGGATTTTGTCTAAAGCAACACTCAATATCAAATTTGATCCGTCCCAATTCATGCATACCTGTCGTCTAAGCTATGGTTTCTTAATGCCAAAGGTGGATCTTCCATGGTTTTGTTGGCTAACAATAATTTTGGGCCCCAATTTGTGGAAAGAGACGAAATATGTTGGATCAATTTCTAGGCTTTGACTATGCCAAAGTGCGGTGTGCGTAGGTTTTAAAGGTGGTTCAATTATTATTATTATTATTTTACTTGTCTAGGCTTGTAAAACCTAAGTCACATATTCTTTTCCAATACAAGGCATTCTCTAATTGGATGATTTTATATGAAATTTGTGTGGGATTTGCATTGACATGACCAAAATCAAATCTTGTATATTCTTGCATAATAATAGTAAGTTTTGTTGAGCATGACTTCTCTAGCAACCCTTCAATTATTTGCCACGGGTAAGAGTGTCAAAACTTTCAAAGGTGTGGGACTCATGCTCATATTTTGAGCCCGATTTTGATTGGACCAACTATGAGGCTTTGTATTATTTAAAGGGACCTAGTAATAAAGTATTCTAATGAATAGATGGTTTGTCTCAAGAGTCAAATTTATGATTTGTAAATAGAGAACATTACTAGCAATTCCTTCAGGGGTATAATAGGCATGTGAGGTATTTTGCAATAAGTGTAATTTTTTAAATTCTAGCCTTTTGACTAGCTATTAGTTGGTATAGCTTCTTAGTATCTTGTTGGTAGCTTGGGTGGTTGTTCTATACCATATTGTAATATTTTTACTACAATTTAACAATGTATTTCTATTTATTTATTTATTGATGTATTATTTAATTAAAAAATCAATCTACAATAAATTATATCGTGTATATTATTAGGTAGATTCTTAGTGTCTTGTTAGTTTAGATTTTGGCTTTGTCTTATCAATAATCTGTTGACCAACATTCACTAATATTTATTTATTTATTGCATTAATCAATAAAAATTATTCTATATGGTGTATATTACAAGGTTTTGAAATATATTGTTGATTAACTTGTCTAATGATTTGAGTTTGGTATTCTGGATGGACAACCATCCTCTTTCTTTGGAGGGGATATATATGTCTATCTTGCACATAGGATATATTCCTTGTAGTTGAAGCTCAGGAAGATATGAAGGTTCATGAAACCAATGATATTAATGTGAATGCAAGACTATGTAAATAAAATTCTCTCATGTTAATGTATGTTTTGACAAGTATAAGATGTTATGATCTATGAACTTTTAATGTCCATGTTATTTTAACCAAGAGTTAGTAATGACTATCACAACCAATTAGAACAATTCACTGTCACAGCATATGACAAATAATATACATAAAAATAAATATTCCTTAATGATGCCTATTTCTATAGTGATTTTTTATTGTACCAGTGATGCATACACAAATATAAAGTCACACAATTTATGTGGTACACATTTGTATGATTGTACAATTTCACACCTTTAATTATGGAATTTTTTTATGAAACCTCCATGGAAATGTCTCATAATTTAATGATTTTATAGTCATTTCTAGGGTTTTTAGGTCTTCAAGATGCAACAACATTATTAAATTTGGTTCAATTTGCCCCAAACTTTCAACAATCTCTTGGATAAAAAATGTTATTATGGTGCTCTACAACTGTTGCTCACTATTTTCCTACCTAAATTAATTAGTTACTTTGAGTCATAGTGGTAGATGTTGGAAACTTACAATTGGAACAATTGTTGTTTTGTCATTGATGTCAAATCTATGGATGAGACATATTTCCACCTAATCTAAATGTCATATCTATTTGATTAATGAAGAGGATTTGAGTGTTACTCATAACTATAGCACCTAGAGGAAGGGTTGAAGTAATGAAAATGAGTTACGATGGACATTAGATTAGATAGACTTTGATAAAACAAAGTATTTGTTTATGTCAAGGTAGCTCAGCTTAGTTGAGCAAAAGAGTAAAATACTAAGGAGTGTCGAGTAATGATAGTGTCAACAGAGCCATAATTAGTGCTAAGAAAATCTAGTGTTGATGGAGCATTAGCATCAACCAAGCAAGATAGTTGATGATGAGCCAGAAAGCTTAAACAATAATCGAGTATTTTAGTATTGACCGAGTGTCAGAATTCAGTGATTGTTGAGTGATAGTAAAAGATCAAATTCAAAGAAATCGTACAATCAAGTCAACTTAGTTGATTTCATGGTAGATATAAAGCATGTTGAAGATAAGGTTGATGAGTTGGATGATTAAATTCAAGGTGATGATTAGGTAAAGACCTAAACGAAGGATTCTAGAGAAGTTTCTAGAGGATGATCAAGAAGATGCACAGTTACATTGAATTTGATTGTAAACCCTAAGATCTACGATGGATGTAGAAAATGATAAAGCACAGATTGCCTATTTAAAATAATACAGAACCAAACATTTGGTGCCTAGTCCAACCCCAGCCAGTGTGTGTGTGAGTTTGTATGTGAAGAAAGTCATACAAAGAAAGGTTGGTTAGAAACACACAAGTGAGTGGATGCGAAGCTAAAATATAAAAGCTTGTAGATGTGATGTTGTTGTTGATAAGTCAATTTGATCAGAAGGCTTAAGTGTTGATGAGAAGAGTGGAATGATTTGTTGAAGGGTGCCGAAGCAGATCAAGATCAAAGATGACAATGAAAGGCTTATCAGTGAACTAACATAAGGCCTGAACAAAGATCTGAACCAACAAAAGTGAGTTGTAATCACACAAATCAAAACATACTATTTTCTTTCTTATCATTGTAAATAGTTTGTATTAAAATCTTTTTAACAGAGGTTGACCTAACACTCATTTGAAGACTTAACAGTTTGTGAAATCCTTTAACTAGGTGACATTCTAAATGGAATGATCAAAGTCCTCTTACAAGGCCACTCCTAATAGGGTGATTAAATCCTCTAACCATGTCACATTTAACAATGTGTATTGTAACCTTTAACAGGGTTGGATCCTAATAGAGCTCACTTCAAAAGAGTAACATATTGCTGGTAGTTTTTTCCAAATTGGGTTTCCACTTAAAATCCTAGTGTCAAACTATGATGAATGTCTTATGAATCTCTTACGTGTGATGATGTTTTCATTATGCAATGCAAGTTAAGTTTATGATACTTTTATAGTACAGACTGAGTAATAGTAGGATATGCATGGTAAGTAAAATAGTGATGTGCTTAATGTTTAAATGTTCAAGTGGTATATATAGACATTGAGTAACTGACTCATCCCCCTTCTCAGTTATTCTAAACATTTCTAACAATTGGTATCAGAGCTCAGTGCTTAAAAAGAAAAATTTGAAGGTACTTAAAGCTAAAGATCATGACAAACAAGCGAGATGTACCCAAGATGAATAAGGAGAACTTTCCTACATGGAAAACCCTGATGAAGCTGCACATATCCAGTATCAGTGATGCTTCTGTCAATTTTTTGAGCAATGAATATGTAGAGGTAACAACTACTCCTCTAACTACTAAAGAACTAAGATAGAAGTTAGATCACAACCAAATAATGTTGGAGATTGCCTTAG
Organism: Cupressus sempervirens; assembly: GCA_028749045.1. NCBI lineage: Eukaryota > Viridiplantae > Streptophyta > Pinopsida > Cupressales > Cupressaceae > Cupressus > Cupressus sempervirens. Next base: position 671,201,894 of record CM053790.1, on the reverse strand, counting down.
CCCTAAGCTATGCCAAATTTGATGACCTAAAAGATTGCAATACTACAAAGAAGATGTGGAATAGATTGAAAATAATACATGGAGGTGATAAAAATGTAGTAAGAGCCAAAGCAGAAATCCTAAGAGGTAAATTTGATGATATGAGAATGATGGAAGGTCAAAACATAGTACAATACTGCACAAGAGTTAAAGAGGTTGTTAATGGGTAAAAGTACAAAGTTGTGTCACCTTTTAGGCTGACTTATTAGAATGACTAAATTTGAGTATTTCTATCTAAAAAATAAATTTGTTCAAACATATGATCTTGATAAATTTACTTTAGCTAAGTTATATATGGTCTCACACTTTTCTAATTGGAAATGTCTATTAAATGCATGTTTTATACTAGTTAGTATCCAATTACTAAAAAAATACAATTTTGTTAGGATATTGATGTTTCAATAACTCTTACTATTTGTTATGATATTTTTTTAATAACATATAAACATAATTTAATAGAGCTCAAATTCAAGAATATTCTCATATAGAGTTTATAGTGTTTTAATTAGATATAGTATATTGTTAAAAAGTTCTATGAGCATGTATTTTAACACTTGAGAAGATGTCGATTTTGAGAAAGAAAAAAATACTAAATCATATTAAAAAATATTAAAAATTATATGACGTTCTAGAGGAGAGAGTCATCTTCTAGAATCTATAATTTCTCTTTTGGTTGGAATAGATTTATTTTGAAAAATGTGGTGGGAGATGAAAACTATCAATTTGAATAAGTTAAAATTTGAATCGTGATAAAAGAGAAAATATAGTTTTAAAGCCAATTTTTATTTTTATTTGTTCTAGCTACATCTGTTACCTATAACATAATCTGAGATCAAAGGGAAATGAGTTAATTTCTATGTAGTTTTGTGGTGGGAACTAGACCCCTAATTTCTAGCATTTTTTAGCAATTAAAAGTTATCTTTAAAAAAAATAGGAAAATATGTAATTTATTTTTCCAAATAATTATTAAAAATTATAATCCTAAACTTCATCCATTTCTATGTATTTCATTAGTTTACTTCATTTGAAAATTATAAACAATAATACCAGTTTTATGTGTTTGAAGGTGAACAACTATACTTTTGTTAGCCTTTTCCTTTGTAAAAGGGTGACACAGGTTTGTGGTTTTCCCTAATGCTAATCGATGAGAAAATGGAACAATTGAGGATGAAACAATGATAAGAAAGGTATTGAGGACTCTACTCCCTATCTATGCCATTAGAGTATCCACAATTCAGGAATTGAGATGCACACTAGGTAACAATTTGACCTTAGAAGGTGAAGTTGGTAGAATTACTACTTTTGAGATATCTAATTTTGACAACTACACACATTGAATCTTCTTTCAAGTCACAATTAATTCTTAGTAAGAAGAAAGGAAAACATGCGACGAGTGAAAGTGATAGTTCTGATGATGAGATTGATGAACTTGACACCCTCATTGAAAAAAGGTTTGGAAGAGGAAGAGGGAAATACAAAGGTAAATTACCTATTGTTTTTTTTTTATGCAACAAAGTTGGTCATATTGCTGCTAGATTAACGGATAGAGAAGACAAGGATGAAAAGAAGGAAAGCATGTACAAAGGAAGAAGAGATGAAATTAACTACATAAGAAGAAGGGATGAAAAAAGTAAGAAATCTTGTTATATTGCTGAAGAAGATATTGATAATGAATCAGAGAGTAGTGATGATGAAGTTGTCTATGTTTCTGTGAAAGAAGAGTTTGATAAAGATGAGAAAACTACATTAATTTTTTATGTGAAAAAATTATGATAGATGGATAATTGATAGTAGATAGTCCAATCATATGACTAGTGATAAAGACAGATTTGAAGATATTGGTCCACACAATGGTGGATGTGTTAAATTTGGTAATGATATCCCATGTGTTATAAAAGAAAAAGACACTATTCAATTGACTAACAAGATAAAATGTGAAAATATTTATTGGGTTGAAGGACTTAACTAAAATTTGTTGAGTGTTTCACAACTAAACAAATTAGGTTGCAAAGTTGAATTTCACAACATAAAGGCCAAGATATATGATGGTGATGGTAAGCTAATTGGAACTGGTGAGCAGACAAGAGGTAACTTATTCTATCTAGACCTATCAAAAGAGAAATGTATATTTGCACAACAAGAAGATGTTTGGTTATGGCACAAAAGATTATGTCATGTGAATTTTGATAATTTGGCAAATATCAATAAGATGAAGAAAGTGAGAGGAGTGCCTAAACTGAAGAAGCCTGGTAATGTTATGTGTAAGTATTGTCAATTAGGAAAGATGAGAAAGTCTAGTTTTAAGAGTAAAGGATATACAACCAGTTATATTTTGGAATTGGTTCATACTAACCTATGTGGACCCATTGGTGCTAAAAGTTACTATGGAGATCAATATTTCATTCTATTTGTGGATAATTACTTTAGAATGATGGATGTGATGTTTCTCAAAGTTAAATTTGATGCTTTTCAGTTATTCAAGTAGTATTTAGCCAGAGTTGAAAAAGAAATGGGGAAGAGCCTAAAGTGTCTGAGATCTGACAATGATGGTGAATTCATTTCACATG